>PVKB01001860.1:0-349302 GCA_004027205.1 Ctenodactylus gundi
TGTGCCCCCGACCACAGCAGGGCCGCACTTCCAGCAGGTGCACCTGTGCAGCCTCACCCTCCAGTGCCACCCCTGCCTCTAGCCCAGCCGCGATCTCCCTTGTTCCCCAGTTCCCCTTTTTTATTTTTCAGATTTGCCCTTGCTCCGTGACTAAGGTGCCCACGCTGGACTTGAACTTGAGATCCTCCTGCCTCAGCCTCCCACAGTGCTGGGATGAGAGGCTTGTGCCTTCAGGCCCATCCAGGTAACCTTGAAGGCCAGAGGCAGCAGGGAACCGGCCCACGGCCATAGCTGCAGCTGGTAGTGGCAGGTTTCTGGTCTCACTGCCCCAGCCTGTGGCAGAGGTGCCCCCATGGCACCTCCACCAGCCCCTCGGGTGGCGCTGCTGGTTTTCTGGCCGGTGCCCACGATCGATCATGCCAGAGGCCCCGATCACACGCCCTCCCCGACCAAGCCCTGCGCACAAGGCCAGAGAACCCCTCCCCTGAATCCTCAATAAATAACCTGGATCTAATTGAATTAATATCGACAGCATGTAATTGCGCCTTGTTGCTCAAGCCGCGGAGAGGGCGGGAATGGGCGGAGCGGGGAGGTTATTGCTCTAAAAATGCCTTCGCCCCGAGCAGCGTTTTGGCCTTATTATTATAGTAATAATGAGGGCAGCTGATTTGATCTCTCCTTGCACAATAGCAAAGCACAGCCTGGGTAAATAAACAGCCCAAGTCCTTTGTCCCTGTGGGCTGCTTCTGGGTAATTAAAATCAATAGGGTCTTCCTCCGATCTCCTTAGCCCCTCCGCTCCGACAGGCTGCCCGGCGTGAGACAGGCCAATGAACTGGGCTGCCGAGCGGACAAGGGGCCATCCCGGCCTCCCACTGTGAGCGCCCTCTCTCGAGGCCTCCTCGGGTCCCAGGACCTCAGTGACTCTCAGCCGGGGCCTGGCGAGGTGCCCCGGGGTCGGCACCACCAGCGGCCCTGCCTACCCACGGGAACCCCTGCCTCCTGAGCCCTGCCTTCCTCCTCGGTGATCCCGGACAGCAGGGTGGCCCCCACTCCCCCACCCACGCTGCCCAGCCATACCGACACCCACATCGCTGCCTGCACAGCACCAGCTTTCAGGCTCTTCCAGGGCCCCCCACGCCAGGCCTTCTGGGTGCAGAGCCTGCGCAGGGGGCTCCCTGACCTGCTACCTGTGTGTGACAGACAGGCCCCAGGTCCACACCAGGAAGGGCAGCTGGCAGGGGCTGCAGCAAGAGGCGGGGTACAGGAGGGGGCGTGGGGGCGGGTGGGAGAGGGGGGTGCGCAGGAAGGAGCGGAGCTGCCCGTGGCGGGAGCGGGCAGCAGCTAGGGGTCACCAGAGAGACCGGGAGAATCCTGGAGCTCCGCGCCGGCGTGCACCGCACGGCCGCCCCCTCCGTGTGGGTGTGCTTGTGCGGGCGCACCTGTGTGCCCGTCCTGCCCCAGCCCGCACCCCCTCCCGAGGCCGAGGGCTGAGGGCCGCAGACGCTCTCCCCTCGGGGCTCCCTGCGCACTGCGGAGGGAGGACTGCGGGCTGTCCTCCCCAGGTGGCGGCCACATCCACTGTGTCAGGGAACATTACGCCCGGGTTCAGCCTGGGAGCAATTAGGGCCCTCGGACTGGCCGGAAATGAGACATTTGCTGTGGCGGGCGAGTCCGGCAGCTCCTCTACCTGGCTGGCCCTGCAGCCCAGGAGGCCTCCAGGAAGCGGCGCCCCTCCTCAGGCCCAGGAGAGGAGGGCACCAGGCCGGGAGCGCAGGCTGGGTGACACCCACTGTGTTCTGCTGGCCCTGTGAAGCTTCAGGTCAGGCTGGCTCGAGGGACCACCTGGTGCCCACAGCTCACGAGCCGTGGCGTGCAGCCCGGGCTGGCGCTGTCCTGGGTGTGGAAGGAGGAGGCAAAGCCAGCAGGGCAGGGACCAGGCCCAGGGGAGACAGCCGATCTCACGGCGTGCGTGGGAGTCCTGGAGGGTCCCAGTCCAGCCCTGCCCTGCGCCCAGGCTAAGCCCCTGGCCTCCTGGCACGTGTGCACACAGCCCATGGCCACAGCCTAGGTGCCCCGGCCGCTGGGATGGGGCAGTGCCCTGGGGCCTGGCAGCCTGGGCAGCAAATGTTGGTAGGCGGGACGTGGCCGGGGAAGATTCCCTCAGGCCCAGGGATGTCCCCACGGGGCCAGTGGCGTCCCTCTCACGGCTTCCTCTCCCCTTGGCCCCGCTGAGACTCCAGCACACCACCAGTCAAGGCTGTGCCCGCAGGTTCCCCACAGGGTCTGCCCCAGGTGAGGACATGGCTCCTGGCGCAGGGCTTCATGGACTCTGAGGACACAAAGCTGTCACACAATTAGCCCGTGCAACCCCGGCGTGCAGGATGCCCATCCAAGCCAGTTTCTGCCCAAATCCCCACCCCAAGTCCCCTCTACCCACTCCTCCTGCACAACGCTGTCCTCAGCCCCCAACAGGGACCCTGATACGCCAGGCCTGGTGGGCAGCAGCTTTCTCACATGGGGCCCTGGCAGGTCTGGCCCACCCTGCTGGCCTCCAGGTCCCTGAGACATCGAGGGGACTGTCCCCTACTAGGAGGGCACAGGTACAGTCCTGCGACCACCTAGCCCCCAGCTGTGCTTTCCAAGGAGCTCTGAAAGCCTCGCCCTGGACCTGCCGCCTGACTGAAGGATCACCAGCCACCACACCCAGGGCTCTGCCTCTCAGAGCCTCTCGCCAGTTTAAGGGGGACCCAGGAAGAGGTTTATTGTGTCTCAACCAGGGCCACTCTGCTTGGTCCTCTGTGGCCCTCTTTTCTTGATTAAACGTGTCCTGGACTAAACTGCCTTGCGGGTGGGGAATCTGCCGTCCCGGGCTGCCAGGGAGACTGCCCCCAGAGCTGGGCAGCTGGCAGCCCAGTAGGACAGCTAGCCATGGGCCAGTGTCCCCCGCACCCACACGGACCACTTTCTCATAGTCATTAGCCACTTTTTAATTACCTGTCCATTTGCCCCACCCTGGGCTGTCATGAGAAGGAAGACCACAGCCAGGTGCCCACCACGCCACTTCCCTCCACAGCTCAGCCCCACCCACGGCTGTTGTCCCCACTAGTGTCCCCACAGGTGAGTGTGGCCCGAGCCTTGGGACCCAAGAGGCTCTGGGAGCCCCACCCAACTCCAACTCTGGGGAGACCCGGGGCAGCGGAGCGGGTGCTACCTCACGGCCTACCGCTGTTCTCTGATGAGGCTGAGGCACTGGGGAGAGGGACTGCCCATCTCAGCGGCGGCCACCCAGGGAGCCCCAGGCTGGAGGGGCCGGGCCTCCTCCTCAGCATGTGCCCGTTATTCTTCTGGGTCCTGATGCTGGTGTGGACCCACCTCCCACGTCAGCCCTCCGGGCACGGCGCTTGTGCCCCCCACGCCAGCTGGGGCTTAGGAGCCACAGGGCAGACGTGGGGGGCAGCACAAGCTGTCTTCCCCCCAGCCACACGAGGAGCACAGTGGAGCCAGGACCCAGGGCCCAGGGCACCTGCCGCTGCCCTCTGTGAGCACAGGCCCGGAGGGCAGGGCCTGGCCTCTCTTTCCCTCAGAGTTCTGGCGGCATGGTATGGCCTCCCTGGAGAGTAAACGCCACTGTCCCTTCACCCACCCCGGTGCCCCTGCTCCAGGGCACTCCCTGCTGCTGCTCGGCCCAGGCACGGCCCGGACACCCTGGGGTTGGGTGGCGGCCAGTGCTCCAGTGGCCCCAAAGTCAGGTGGCCTGTGCAGAGCAGAGCCAGGGGTGGCTGGAAGCGCGGTGTGGCTGCAGGGAGGCGGGTGAGCGGGCAGCCTCAGGGCCGCACTGGCGGCCGCGTGGCTTCCCGAGGTGTGTCGCCGGGTCCCCAGGCGGGGGAGGGGGGTTTTCGTGCTTTCTTCCCTGACAGTATCCATCTTTTCAAATTGATTTTTGATATCCACAGTGACCTGGAAGGGAGACACGCGATAACTCTCGGAAAGTGGAAAACAATATTATCGCCACAAATATGAATTACTGGCCGCCAGGGTAGATCTGCTGTGCAATGAATTATGCGGCCCACGTGCTCCTATAATTCCCGGGGACTTTAGAGAGTCAGAGAGGGCTGGTGGCCGCTGACAGCACTTAACAGCCAGAACGGCCCCAACACCACCTGGAGCACTCCCATGCAGCCGGCCTGGGCGCAGCCCTGCGCTCAGCCCAGGGAACAGCGGCTCCTGCAGTGACCGCCTGGGTACTGCTCTGCCCCCGCGGAATGGCAGGCTGGTGGGGACCACCTGCCCTCCAGGCCCTGGTGCCGCCTGGGTCCGGCAAACCAGAGGGGTCCCACACCTCAGGGATTACAGAGGCTCGCCTGGCCACACCAGAGCACACGGCCAGCCTGGAGCCCAGGCTCCCAGGCCCCACCTGGGTGCACAGCAGGAGACCAGGCACATCTGGAGGTGGGGTGGCGTGTGCTCCAGCCATCCCCGAGATGGTCCCCAGAACAGGAGGGACCTAGGTGGGGCCCCCAGGAGGTCCCAGGGGGTTGGTCAGTGAGTCATGCTTCAGAGGCTGCCCGCTGGTGACCAAGGAAGAAGGGGGCAGGAAACAGAAAGGGACGAGACGAGCAAAGGGTGGGCAGTGCCAGGGGCCTGTGAGGGGTGGGGGGGGGGCTGGGGGACCCTGGCTTGAGGGCAAGCCCTCTGGGGGGTGCAGGCATGTTGGGGTCCATCGGGGCCACTATACACAGTGCTGGACGACTTCCGGGCAGTTGTCCCTCTAGGGACGGCCTTTGGGCTGGAGTTGGGATTGCAGGGGTCCCAGGCTTCGGGGAGGGGCACCCTGGGCCTGGCTCACAGGGCTCCAGGCTCACCAGGCTTCTTTAGAGGGCAGCAGTGACTCTCCCAGAATGCCGCCCAAGGTGCTGGCCGCTGCCTTCCTGTGACCTCGGCTCTGGGCAGAACTGCAGGCTGGGGGCAGCTGCAGACTGAGCAGGAGCCACTACCCGCGCTCAGTCCTGCGCCTGCGCAGCCAGGTCCCCAGTGCCAGCAAGCCTGTGCAGTCCCTGTCTGTGTGGCTTCTCCCCCACCCCAAGTCTCCCCGGCATCAGAAGGTTGATGTGGTGGCCGGATGCATCTCCCTGGGACACACAGGACCTGGGCAGACCTACGGTGCTGGCCACCCCAACATCCGGACCTTCCTGTCGGCCGAGACGGCGCCATCCCTCCCGGCCCAGCTCAGGTCCCCTTTTTCAAGACACCTTGAAAAAGGTGCTTCCCTTGGTCCCCGGGACGGGAGAGAACGCCACCGCAGGGGACCAGGGTGAGGGTGCCGCTGCCAGCCGGGGGACAGCACAGGGGCCCGGAGGTGACTCTCCTGCTGCGAGGAGCTGCAGCAACAGAAATGCCATTTAATTTACATGACAAAGTGGCGCCATTATTGCAAGCTGACAGAATGCGCTCGGGGCAATTTCCGAAAATTATTTAAACAATGTAATGAGTTAAATGTCAGCGCTGGCTAATTATGTTTATGCTAATTGTTAATTAGCCCTATAATGGAGACAGTCTTAATTAACAATAGTTATGAGTACGGGAGGGGACTCTGGGGGTGACACAGGCGTAAGTCCTCGGCGGCTCTGGAAGGGCAGGGACGGCGCTGGGGCACACCCCCACCCCTCCTGCGCCACGGAGCAGAGGGATACCCTGGAACCACACCTTGGAGGGAGCCCCCGGAACAGAGACAACAGCCCTGAAAGGAGGGGTCAGCAGGCTGGGGCCGCAGCTCGGCAGTGGGAGCGCTCGGAGGCCCCAGGTTTGGACCCCCAGCACCACGTAATAGCTGGGGGTGGCGGCACACACCTGTGACCCCAGCACTCAGGAAGCCGAGGCAGGGGACTTCCTTGAGCTGGAGGCCCTCCTGGGCTACGCAGTGAGTTCAGGAGCAGCCTGGGCTCCAGAGTGAGATCCTGCCTCCAAAAAGCGGGGAAGAGATCAGTGGAGAAAGGAGGGAACCGCAGGGAAACGGAGGAAACCCAGGAAACAGGGAAATCCAGAAAAAGAAGGGCAGCGGGAAAGCGCAGGACCCTCTGGGGACCAGGGAGCAGGAGCCGGAACAGAGGGGGCAGCCTAGGAAAGACAGGGAAGACGAGAGGGACTAGAGGCCAACCTGTCCCCTGCTGTTTGTAGGCGCTGGTTTCCTCAAAGCCCCATGCTGCGTCGGGTGCCCGGCATGGCACCTTGGGAATGGTGGAAGCATCGGAGCAGCGGGCGTGGGCCTTGACCGTTCAGCCCCCTGCGTCTCCGTGTCCTGTGACCTCCACCGTGCCCACCAGCTCCTGAGATCACGCACACAAACGTCCCTGCAGTCTACCCCGGCCTCAGGAACGCGGGGCCCTCGGGGGAAGCGCCCAGAACCCTGAGCACCCACAGTCCCTAACGCTCCCACACACAAGGCTCCGCGGGGCGGGACCCGGTGCCACGGTGACTGGGAACCCACAGTGGGGGCCGAAGGGTCTCGTGGGAGCACCTCAGCAGGCAATGTCCCTCCCCACTCCAGGTGTCACGCGTGCACACCTAGACTCAGCCTGCATACGGCCCCAGATGGACAGACAGAAACGGAGAGACAGAAAGGCACAAAAGCTTAGGCATATGCCAGAGGCGGTGCAGGTGATGGTGGTAATGGCGGTGTCATGGCGATGGCAGTGGTGCTGGTGGTAGTGGGGACGGTGGCGACGGTGGTGCTGGCACTGAGGGTCTCGGTGATGCGGTGACAGCACCACACGCTCATGCCTCTCCCCCGGGGCCCACCTTTTGCCCAGATGACCATCAGGATGTACTCTTCGCTCCACACCAGTGTGACACGAAGCATGCCTTCCCATCCTCCCAGCGCTCTGCCCTCCACCTCCCCGTGCGCCGGGCCTCTCTCCAGGGCACGGGCCGCACGCAGGACGAGGACTGTCAGGGTCACCAGGAGCTGGAAGGGAGAGAGGCCGAGAGGAGGGGCCTCCAGCGAGGACTGCCCAGGCGGATTCGTTCCGCTGTGGTGCCCCTGTGGGGTCCACCCGCGGCCCCCCGAGCGCCCGAGGGCCCTGGGACCCACCTGTGATTCGGCGCCCTGGAGGACAGCCCCAGGCCAAACTACCAAGGCAGGGACAGCGCCCTGCCCAAGGGAGCAGCTCACACCCTCGGGCTCTGGCAGTCACACCCCATGTAACCTGGGCACAAGGTCGCCCTGGTGAGAGGTTCAAGGCGCGTGTGGCCCAGGCTGCTTCCCAGAGGCATCTGAGAGGCAGAAGACCTTCAGAGTAGCATCCTGGGCCAAGCCCACAGCTCAGCACAGTGCTGGGTCCGGACAGAGGTCAGATAAGGGCAAGTTACGCCCCCCACCCCACCCCCGGCCAAGGCAGACGCTGGAGTACATGTTCCAAGCTGTGAGCACGCTGGGAAGTCTGTGGCCCAGACATAAGGGCCAGCTGCAGGCAGGGCCTAGAAGGTGCTGGACCAGGGCAGTTAACTGTGGACTTTTGAAGCCAAAACAGCACCCTCGGGCACAGCTCCCGTGTACTGAGCTAATCATTCCACACTCACTCAGCAGGGGGCTCGCGTACACGGGCACTCTGCTCACACCTGGACCGCAAAGGAGACCTAGAGAGCCTACGAAATCCCTCCCCACTCCCCCTCCGGCACACGTACGCTCGTACACACATCAACACCCCCACACAGGGTCTTGCTGGCCCCATATCTCCCCAGCTTCGGTGAAGGCTTGGGCCAGATCCACGCAGGCCTGAGGTTCAGCTTTGGGACTGCCCAGTTCAGCCTGCCGGGCGCAGGGACACAAGGGTGGCTTACGGGAAAGGAGGGGACTCACCAAGGGTCCCCAGGAGCTGGATTCATTCCTGGCAGCAGAAACAGAACTTGTGGGCAGGGCCTCTCCTCCCCAAACCCCAGCTGTTCAGACACAAGCCAGAGACTGGCGGGCAAAGCCCCGAGCAAGCGCCGCCCGGGCTCTCAGGAGGTGGCACTTGTTTGGCTCCCACGGCCACCACCGCCCTGGAACGGCCAGACCCTGCCGAGGGCCAGCCAAGCTCAGGAGGACTCCAGAGAGACCCTGCTCCGTGCCCGGGCTGGATATTAGAGATAAAAGGGAGACAGTCTGCGGAATTCCGCAGCAAACTGGGACCAAAGAACTAAAAAACCCCACAGGAAAAGCAGCAACTTCAAGAGATTAAAATACAGCGTTTTTGCGAGTGTGAGGAGGAGGACATTTCTAACTACAAAACACGCAGCTGCATAAAGAAACCTCCCCCGGCCCGTGTGGTCCTGTTCGGGAATGCTGGGACCTCGGTTTTAAGTGACGGTGAGCGTATCGGAGCGTGGAGCGTGGGACTGTGAGTAGGAGCCGAGACTTCTGCCCGAGAGAAGAGAGGAAACAGCAAAGCAACCAGGTGGAAGACTGCAACTCGATCAACCGTTTCAAAAGAAAATTAGGGTGACAGTAGCAACCGCAATAGCATCAAGAGGAACAGAACCCCTCAGGAGTAAGCCCGCCAACGCGCGTGCTGCCCTGGTACACACAACCGCAGAAGCCAGGCGCGATGGCAGCACCCTGTGGCCTGGCGAGGTGCCCACGTTCCCAAGCCGGCCTTCGGGCACAGCCACCCTTGGGCACGCCAGTGGATGTGTTTGTCCCGGGACCTGGCACGGCCCAAATAATCCTGCAGGAAGGAGCGAGATCCTCCTGCCTCGGCCTTCCGAGACTCCAGTCTCCAGCTGTGACATACCCGCCGTCATGCAGCGCGTGGTGCTGGCATGTTAGTCGGCTTTCTGCACTGGGACGAGTCGCCTGAGAAAGGCGCGTTGGCATTGGCTCAGCGATCAGGGCTTGCAGCCGCTGCCCCGGTCCCGTTGGCGCCAGGGCGTCGTCCTGGCGGGTGCTGCGGCAAGAGCACGGTGCCCACCTGGGTGGGGGGAGGAGGCAGACGGCACTGCTTCCCACCGGGCACATCCTAAGGCCGCACTTCCCGCGGTACCGCAGGCGGGCACCAGAGCCTTCATGGCACGGGTGCTGGCGCGGCATTCAGGACCCACGCTGTGTGATCAACAGGCCGGAAGAGTGTCTGGGGACGGACCATGCCTCGGTGGGCAAGCCATTCTTGGCAAGGGCATCAGGACCACTCAATGGGCAAGGAACAGCGCGGCGCAAGGGGCACTGGGAAAACGGTGTTTCCATTTGCAAACGGGTGAGGCTGGACCCTGACCTCGCACCCTGTACCGGGTGAACTCAGAGCGGACCAAAGCCCACGTCAGGACCAAAACTGGAAAAGAGAAACCCTCGTCACGGCTCCGACTCTGGCGACGGCAGCAGGAGACACGTTGGACTCCACAGACACCGGCCGCCCGGCGCTCCAGAGGGCGCGATTCCGTGAGCCAGGGACAGCCCGGGGCGGGGCGAGCCCTCCACGGCCTGCAGCTTCACGGTGGGGCGCTTGCTCGGGTGGGCACAGCTCCCAGTTCACCCCCTGCGCCGCACAGCGTGAGAACGAAACGGGAAGCGATCTGAACCAGCATCCCGCCGAGGACCGCGGCCAACCGGCCCACGCAAGCACACGTGGCACCACCTGTCATCAGAGAGGACTGGTAAAAACCAGAGCCAGGCCAGTGGCACACACCTGCCAGCCCAGCACTCTGGAAGGCTGAGGCAGGGAGATCTCCAGTTCAATGCCAACCTGCCCCACTTGGTGACTCATTAAGACCTTGACTCAAAATAAGAACTTCAAGGGCAAGAGGACCAGCACAGAAGTTCCTGCCTAGCAAACACAAGGCTGAGACTTCAACTGCCCAGCACAACATAAGCCAAGCGTAGGGGCACACATCTACAATCCCAGCCAAGTGTAGGGGCACACATCTACAATCCCAGCACTCAGGAGCTGAGACAGGAGGATTGCTATGAGTTTGGGCCAGTCTGGACTACATTGTGAGTTCAGCACCAGCCTGGATTATAGAACAACACGGTCTCAAAAACAAATAGATAAAATAAAATAAAAAATTTAAAAAGGTTTAGGGTAGGCTGGAGGAATGGCTCGGCAGGTTAAAACACTTGAGCACTAAGCCAAGCGCCAAGTACCCAAGTTCGATTCCCCAGCAGCACATAAGCTGGATGTGGTGGCGCACACCTGTAATCCCAGCACTCAGGAGGCTGAGGCAGGAGGACTGCCGTGAGTCCAAGGCCAGCCTGGGCTCCACAGTGAGTTCAGGACCAGCCTGGGCTGCAGAGCAAGACCCTGTCTCAAAAAAATAAAAGAGTAGGTAAATAAATAAATAAAGGTTTAGGATATAGCTTCGTAGGAAGCCTCTGGGTTTAATCCCCAGTACTGAGGAAAAAAAAACCTACAAAAGCTCAGCAAGCTATGCCAAATGCTCCTTGCCCCTTTCAGTAGTGTGTAAGAGGCAGCTATATTGTCCCAGCTACGGGAAAGGGATTTCTATGAGGAGTCAGTGAAACTTTAGGCCAATCAATGAAAATCCAGTCTACATTAATGATACAGAAAAAAATATTTTTAAGCAAATGGACTCAGAGAAGAGGCATCAAGATGTGGCCGCTGCAGCCCGTTCTCAGGGTGGGAAGCTGAGCTAGAGAGTGGTGATTTGAGTGGAATGAGTCAGACGCAGAAGATTAAATATGTTAAGTATCGCGTGGTTTCTCTGATTTGGGAAACCCAGAACGCAGGTGTTGTATAGAACCACATGGGGTGATAGTGGGAGTTGGGGGGTGGGAGGGTGTGGGAGGGCCAGAAGTGGGAAGGCGTTGTAAAGCTGATGTGATGTGTATGTGCGCAGAGTACCCCAGTTTACTGTAAATGTTACATATTACATATGTATATTAGTAAAAGTGATGCAGGAAAATATTTTAACAGAGCCTGAGGGACCCACATGATGCCAACACAAAGGTCTAACGTGGGAGAGCCGTGTGCAGGAAACGTTATCCCTAGGGGACAGCGACGGCCGGAGTCCCTCGCGAGGTGATGAGGCTCCAAGGCTCTGCCTGCACAAGCAGGTCGCCCTTGTCACCTGAGGGGCCTGTGACGTGGGCTCTGCAGCAGGAAGGCGTCGCCCACGCAGCCCTGCACCTCGACCCTGCCCAGGACCAGGAGCCAAGGGCGGTTTCTTCTCTCTACAGTCACCCAGCAATGCAAAATAAATGGGTAGTTTTACAATGGACACGTCAAAGACGGATAGTGAAAACATAGAAATATCAAAAAGAAAGCAGAAAAAAGAGAGAAGGTGAAAGGTGAACAGATACTTGTAATAAAGTCTCAGGCCTGGATCCAAATTCATAAATAATCACGTTAAATGTCAGTGGTCCAAACATACCAGTTAGGAGCTAGAGGTGTGGCTCAGTGGTTAAAGAACTTGCCTAGCAAGCACAAGGCCCTGGGTTCGATTCCCCAGCACTGCTTAAACCAAGCATGGTAACACATGCTTAGAATCCTACCACTCAGAAGGCTGAGGCAGGAGGATTGCTGCATGTTTGAGGCCAGCCTGGGCTATGTTTATCAAAATGCTGTCTCAATAAAATAAATAAATATACCAATTAAAACCAGCTATATGCTGGCTATATTGAAATCAAATGTAACAATATCAGTTAATTAGAAGTAAAAAAACATAAAAAGATATACCATAGGAAGACTCACCAGAGAAAGCTGGAGTGGCTAGAATAGCATCTTGATGTAAACTTCAGAGCAAGAGGGATTATCAGGGGAGGAGACTCCATGCAGGGCCTTAAGGGGGCCAGCTCGCCAGTGAGACCCAGAGAATTATGGGGTCTCGGGGCACAGTGCTCAGAGCACTTGCCCAGCACGTGGAAGGCCCTGGGCTTGGTCCCCAGCACCGCAGCATCAGCCAGGTGTGGCAGTGCACGTCTGTCATCCCGGACCCGGCGGCCAGCCTGGGGTCCGTAGTGAATCCAGGGACAGCCTGGACTACAGAACAAGACCCTCTCTCAAAAAAGAAAAAGGAAAGAAACCTGCTCGCGGTCCCATCTTGGCCCTTGGCAGCTTTGGAATTGGCCCTTGGTGCCCTATTTGTGCGGCGATGTGGTACCGGAGATCCAGTCCCGGGCTTCCTCAGTGAGCTACATCCCAAGACCTTTTTAACTTCTGATTTCAAGGCAGGGTCTCACTAAGTCCCCACGTTGCCCAGTCTGTGCTCAAACTTGGGACCCTCCTGCCTCAGCTTCCTGAAGTGCTGGGATCACGGGCTGGAGCCACAGTGCCTGACTGGGTGTCCACATTTGGGTGCAAAAGGCTTTGTCCCGGGTACTCTTTGCTTCTTACCAGCCCCTGAACTTGCCTGGGAACTTCCGGATCTTTCCAGTCAAAATGATGCATCTGGTCCTTGACGTGTTTCACACTTGTCACACCTGGAACCGATTGGCGGGAGGGGCCACGTACCATGGTATTTATCCAACAGCAGACCTTTATTCTATTTATTTATTTATTTATTGAGACAGGGTCTCCACTCTGCAGCCCAGGCTGGTCCTAAACTCACAATGAAGCCCGAGCTGGCCTTGAACTCACAGCAATCCTCCTGCCTCGGCCTTCTTGCTGCATGCTGAGATGACATGCGTACGCCACCACACCCAGCTATGACATGGTGCTGGGGGTAGAATCCAGGACCTCACGTTTCCTTGGCAAGCACTCTAATCACTGAGCCACACCCCCAGCCCCAGCAGACCTTTAAAATACATTAGGCCAAATCATATAGAACGGAAGTTGAAAGTAATCACCCCAAAATCACAGTGGGAACACGGTCACTCCTTCCCCTGCTGTCAGCCGGCTAGCCGGAACGCAGGCACCCAAGCGCCGCGGCCAACTTGTGGCTCCGAGTCTGCGTCTGCAGCAGCCTCTGCCAGCGGCTGCTGGGCATACATTCCTACCAGGCAGGTGGGGGCTCCCGGAGAGTACAGACCACAGAGCTCACAGGGTTCAAAGAACCAAAATCCCACAGCGCCTGCTCCCGGCGATGACGGAATTAAACCAGAAATCGAGAGCGGAGAGGCGCCTTTAAAATCCTGGATGTCCCCAAATTAAGCAAGAAAATTTCAAATCGTTAGTAAGTAAGTCAAAGAAGCAGCCTCAGGGGAAACTGAAGACGGTTTGAACTATATGGAAAATCCAAACTCATAATTCGTGGTTACAGCGGTGTTTAGAGGGAGACGCTCAGCGTCAGATGCTTACATTTGAAGATCTCATCAACAACCTTCGCCTTGACTCAAGCAGGAGCCACCGGAAGAAGGCGAGAAGCGGTGTCCCAGCCGCGGGGACTGAAACGGAGAAACGGAGGGCTGGCCTCCGAAGCTGGCTCTTTGCTAATGGGACTGAGGGGCCTCCGACTTTCTTTTCTGAGAAAGGAAACAGGAAGTCGCGAGATGACCAAGCGCCCCCTGCAGGGCCCAGGGCCAGCAGCAGCGCTCACTCCTCACTAAGGTCCACTGACCCCTCGCTCAAGGCCCAGGCAGGCCCGTGGCCTGCATCACCCTGCGCTAATAAACACAGGAAATCCGTGGTCAACTACTTCCCCGAGGAGAAGCCAGGAGTGGCAGCTTCACCAGCAAATGCTAAGGAGCCTTAAAGACAAAAATAACTACTCTTAGCCAGGCGTGGTGGGCTCACAAGTTCAAGGACAACCTGGGCAACACAGAGAGAGACCCTGACTCAAAATTTAAAAACGGAGCTGGAGGAATAGCACAGAGGTTATAGCACTTGCCTAGCAAGCTCAAGGCCCTGAGTTGGATTCCCCAGCACCACATAAAGCTGGGCTTGGTGGCGCACACCTGTAATCCCAGCACTCGGGAGGCTGAGGCAGGAGGGTTGCCAGGAGTTTGAGGCCAGCCTGGGCTACATAATGAGTTCAGGATTAGTCTGGTGGGCAGCAGAGTGAGACCCTGTCTCAAAAACAAACAAGAAACCTTAAAAAGGGCCGGGGCTATATCTCAGAGCGGAGGGCTTATCTTGAAACTGTGAGGCCCTGGACTCTACCCACAATACAGAAAGTCAGACAAAACCTTGACTCCAATTCCACACGTCTCCTCAAGGACACGCAAGGGTGGCGGCGGCTTCTGAGGCATCTTACGCGGCCGACACTACCACCAAGCACGAACCCAGAGAAACAGCAAGAAGGGAACCTGGAAAAACCGCTCTTACAAACAAATCTGCCGAAATCTTCAATCAATCCTTGCACATCAGATCCCAGAACTAGCTGGGCCTGGTGGTGCAGGACCGTAATCCAGCACCTCAGGAAGCTGAGGCAGGAGGATCACAAGTTCAAGCGCAGCCTGGGTAATTTATCAACTCAACAAGACCCTGTTTCAAAATCAAAAGTAAAAGCTGGGCTCTGGATAAGGCTCACTGTGAAGGCCCTGGGGACCCCAGTACAGGGGAAATAAGGCAGAAACAAGAACCCAGGACCGGATGAACACAGAGGGGAAAGGTGTGCTTCCTGCACCCCAGAGGCGTCCCCTAGCCAGAGCAGCAGGGGCCACAACCCACCCGGTCCACAGACCATCAAGACAGACCCACACTACCCTGCAGACAGGTGCCGGAAACACACCTGGTGAAAGGTGATGCCTGGTTCCGGCCATTGGCTGTTGATTCGCAGAACTGGACGTCTTCGGGGTGCCCCCTCCAGCCTTGCTCTCGGCGGGGGGGTGGGGGGGTGGTCTGTGGCCCTCCTGGGCGTCCCGGGGTTCTCTATGTTGATGACCGCCTTATCCTGACACGGGGATCATTTAAATTTTCCTTTCCAACCTGTTCTCTATGTTTTTCCTTTTCCTTGCCTAGAATACTTTACAGATGAAATAGCGTAACATCTGGAGGTAGAATTTTAAGTGTTCCAGAAAGAAAGGTGTGGCTTTGGATAACCCAGACCCGATCGAGACACCATGCTGAGAGCGGACGGGTCTGAAGTGACAAGTCCCAGTGAGCTGGGCTCCCCCTCTGCTTCCGTGCATGTTTGAGATGCTGAATTTTATAATAGGGGTTCCAACCTCGCACACCGGGCAAGGACAAAGGCAGCTCAAGCTCATTCACGACGTGTCCATCCCCAGTCCCTGCAGAAACGCGACGACACGCACAGGCCGCCCTCGTGCACAGCCAGGGCTGCGGGACACCTGTGAGCCTGGCCTGCCTCGGAGGTCCTGGGAGGACGCAGGCTGTCACTCCCAGGCACCACTGCAGCACCGTGACAGCTGACATGGGACTGGGCCCCGGCCTGGCTGAGGGGGCCCCAGGATGCAGCTGAGTAGTGACCACAGGGCCACATCAGCACAGCCACTATCTGTCACAACTGGCCAGAAATAAACACTGGTGATGGAAGTGAGATCTTACCAAATTATTCTATTTTCGGAAAAAAAACTAATCTCCCATTGCAGACTAGGAAACGGATGAGGGGTTGATGGTTTTCAATGCATGATTATGTTGTAACAAACATCTGATCTTGGAGTCATTTAGACTCCCGTGGGGTTGCGCGGTGGCTCTGAGCTCTGTGTGGGCCGCCAGCCACTCACGTAGCCCAGCACCGGCAGCGATCTGCAGGGCAGGGAGACCACACATGCAGGCCGGGTGTCACCAACTGCCCCCGATGTCCCGCTCACTTCTGGGTCCGGCCTAGGACCCCACACTGCAGGTGGCGCTAATAGGTTTTGGCAGGAATGGCCCATGAGGGAAACTCACCCAGAGCCGAGGAGCAGCCCAGGGCCGCAGGGCAGGGCACAGGGCACAGCAGAGGCTGCCCCCCTGCCCCTGGCTTCCAGGCCCCCAGAGGGCTGCGTGCCAGAAAGACTCATCCACAGCCACTGTGGTGAGACGAGGGACATGGGGAACGGCCACCACACGGGAGCACCCGCGGGGTCACCCCAAGGCCAATCCAACCCTAATCTTGATCCCTCACTTGAAACTTGGCTTTAGGCAGCGGACCAGGAACACTAGAACCAGGTGGGTCCTTGGGAGAGTTTTGGTTGAGGTAGACAGCTAGGGAGGCAGTTTCCATGTGCGGGGTGACCCTGGATGTGTCTCAGGAGGGGCCTGGACCTCCGTGCCAGAGAAGAGTGAGGGTCTGGTGCATGAAGACGGAAGCTGGGGCAGGGAAGGGGTGGGCGAGGCAGCAGGGCCGACCCATGGACCGACCAGGGTATCCACTCCTGGCTAGCTGCCAGGCACAGCCTGAGGGCTCAGCCAGGGTGAGCCGTGCGGTGGGCAGTGGCGTCCGGCAGAGCCCCAGCCGTCCAGCAGCTGGCCCGGATTAGAGTGTCCTTTCTCATTACCGTGGTAATGGGTCCTTCAGACCTCATTCCAGCCCTAGATATTATCTGACCCGTATAATTAATTAATTATCGCCCAAATATTATAGATTATTAAAAATAGCATAACTAATAGTGTAATATCTCAAGCTGTCGACTTTAATAGTCAACATTGTCTTGGCAGAGCTTATCAGCCCGGGACACCCGGTGAGAATATTGATTCCGGGTAATTTTAGCCGTCATCTGCCACACTGACGGGGGACTGTCAGGCCCTCGCCCGGCCGGGCTCATTTGGAATCGTTAAAGCGCCGCGCGCCCGCGGTGGGGCTGAACATTTCCTTTCTCTCTCCTTCAATATGTTTTAGCAACAGCAAGGAAAGTACACAGAGAAACAGGAGGGAGAGAGGAAGAGTGGGAGAGGGGTGCGCTCTGGGGGGCTGGCGCGGCTCCTCCCGGCCTCCCCCACCCCGCACCCTTGACCACTGACGCACAGCGCCGCCGGTCCTTGGGGCTTCCCACACGCCGCAACACTCCGCAAGTGCGCACAGAACGCGGTGCCGGCGGGCACGCCGTCCACTTGGGCACTCGTGCTCTGTGTGGGCACCCTCGGGCACACGCCCTGCAGACCGCACAGAGCACACTGCAGTCACCAGAGCCCAGAACATGCTGGGGGACCTCATATCACCGTGGGAGACCTGGTGTCCGACTCAGAGACCCCACACCAGGCTCAGAGGAGCCAACGCACACTCACACAGTGAGACACAGACGTGTCCCCACAGCCAGCCCCTGGGGCCTCTCGGGCCCCACGCACCGGAAGCCTAGTGTGGCAGGGAGAGTAACGATCCCTAGGTCTGGGACTGTAGTTCTGACCTGGATGGGCAGGGCGTGGGACCAGGGACCACACAGGGACGAGGATGCCCTGGGCCTCAAGGCAGGCAGCGCCCCCTCCACCTGGGGTGCTGAAAAGGGGAGGGGGGCAGGGGGTAGAGGCGACGGTGTCAGTGCACACTGGCGCTGCCCCCTCCCCGCAGGTGTACGCACCACACCCCCACTGCCTGACTTCTGGGGGCACCCCCATGTCGGGAGCATCCTCACGGGATTGCCCTCAGTGTTATTCAAACTTCTAGTTATGATTGATTCATATGATAATAATTTAATAATCAGGGGGCCACATGGGGGCATTAACATCAATTAAGCTCAGGGCCAGCCCATCCCAGTGGGTGCCTGAGGGTAGGAGCAGAGGACGTCTTGGCCGCCTGCGTCCTGCATAGCACCAGGCCTTGCAGCTCATGCCCAGACACAGGTCGGGCTGAGAGGAGGAAGAGCCCCTGCAGGGTCTAGGGCGGCAGGGATCCCGTTCGCGCCCTGATGAGAGACTCCCTCGGGAGAGCCCAGAAGAGCGGCTCCCACCACCAGGGAGGGCCGCATGGACGGGCAGTCGGTACACACGTGGGAATATGGAAGGCTGGTCACCCTCAGAGGCAGAAACTGAGGCCCTTCGCTTGTGCTGTGGACACACTGGCGGTGGTGGGCTGTTCATCACGGCTCCTAGGACCTGGCCGTCGTGACGGGTTCTGGAGGGCAGCCCAGTCCTCGCCCAGAGGACGGCCACTCCTGGACCAGATGCTCATGGGGTGGGACGGAAGTTGGAAAGGTAAAGCACCCCCCACCGCGTCACCTGCTGCCGGCCAGGCCACTCCAGAGGATATCCGGAGGAAGCGAGGCCCCGTGGGGCGTGGGGGAAGGGGTCCGTGAACTCCCCACATCCCATTTCCGACTCAGAGCTCCAGATTACAGAGGGCAAGCGCAGTATGGCGACTGCACAGCGTCCTGACTTCAAGTGTCACCCCTGTGCTGGGGATGTCCGGTCACCTCTGCCCTCCTCCTGGACACACAGCCTCCGGGAGGCCTAGGCGGGATGAGGTGGGAAGGGGCTGGCTGGGATAACTAGAGGAAGCAAGGATGCGGGAAAGAAGGGGCAGTGGCAGGGACGCACACGTGTGTCCCCTCAGCCTGAGTAGAGGGTGCCCCGGAGAGTGCGGTGCCCCCCTGGTCTAGGCAGGAGGGCATTCCGGGATGTGCGTCCTGTACCACTCCAGTCCTGATGGTGTTCGCTGTGGCCTGCATGAGCGCAGGCTGCCACCACGCAACCCACATCATGGCGGTCCAAAGCCCTGAGCAGATGAAGGAAGCACCGGGGTGGTCAGGGCTGCCCACACGGTGGGGTGCGGTACTCAGGCTGGGCCCTGGGCTCCAGCGCCTGCCCGGCTGCCCTCATTACTGCACAAACACTGTCTCTACCCGGATGAGGACACGGGACATGCAGTGTCCAAGAGCCTGCAGCCTGGGGCCAGAGCCAACAGGGAAGAGGTCAAGCCACTGGATCCCTTAGGTAAGACAGTGACGAGGGGCATACCCGTGAGGAGCCCTTGCATGGACAAGTGGCTGCTGGGCACACAGGTGCGGGTGTAGGGACTGTTCTGGAGAGCCCAGAGTCAGGCAGAAAGGGCCCCACGCCCTTCTGGTGCTGTAGAGCCCGAACAGGATCCTCAGATGTCATGACCTGATGGCCCTTCTGGGGCTATGGCTCAGATCATGCTGAGAATGGTGGACATACAAGGACAGGCAGGCTGAGGCTGGACAGGGGAGGGGCGCAAGGCGGTCATCACCATGACCAACACACAGCGTCCACCTTGGAGGTCTCCTGACCGTGCATCTCCCAACGGCAGGGCTCAGCCTTCCCCTAGGCAGAAGGTCGTGGGCAAACCCCTCCCCACTCACAGCCCGGAGCCCTGCGTGCTGGCAGGAGCTGAGCAGGAGGGACGGTAGCGTCCGGGACAGGCTCGAACCTGAGCCCTGTGTGGCCCCTCCCCGGAGATCCAGTGGCAGGCAGAGGTCAGAGCGAGCATAGGCAATGAGGGGCCTGGGGGACAGAGCCCGAGAGACCTGAACCACCCTCCCCTTCAGCACTGCGCAGCCAAGTATCTGAGACGCCACGCTGGAGCGCCAGACCAGAGCTGTCCTCACGCCAAGCCACCACCCGTGGCTGGGCGGCCCCAGCGCATCTCCTACCCTCGTGGTCTTGGTTGACTGCCCAGTGAGGCATCAGTCCCCACTGCCACGGCCAGAGCTGGGGTGCCCTCCAGGGCCAGCCAGCTGTGCCTGCGACGGAGGTCCAGCACGCCCCGCCTTCCCGCTCGCACAGCCCCTTCTCCCGGCCGCTGCTGAGTGGACTCTGGCTCTGGACTCAAAGGGCCTCCACGTCGTCCTGCACCCCGGCTGTCCTGAGCCCGCCTTCACGTCTTGGAACCCATGGCCTGCAAGTAGTAGAGGAGCCACCGTGGAAGACTTGGGCCTCGGGCCCGGGTGTGCAGCACACCCCACCGCACCCCACACCTCGTCGCTCCCTGGGCAGCCCCACTTTGGGGAGTCCAGACCGGCAGCGGGCAGAAACGTGGGACACGCCAGCCGGCTGGGAGCGCTGTCCGCCGCCCGGTGCTGAACTCGCCCGGGGCTCCCGGCGCTGTCCCTGGTGCTAGCGGGCAGTCCCGGGGAGCGCTGAGCAGGGAACTGACCGAACAGCTGACCGACCGCTCACCTCCTGGCGGCGGACTCCGCCTTCCCCTGGTCTGAGGTAGTGGGCAGCCCCGCCCCACTCGGCCCGGAGCGCTGGGCGCGGGCGGGAGCCGGGCAGGGGGAAGGCAGCGCTCCCACTCCAGCCCCAGGCGCAGGCCCTGCCCGTCAAGTGGTCAGGGTGCCCCTCCTCTGGCCGTCCCCTTGGGCGCCTTCCCGGACTCAGGAGACCACCAAGACTATATTTTAGTTGAACCAGAGAGCCGGCAAGCAGACTCTGCACGCGAATTCCCAGACCCTTTCAAGCCACAGGGTCCTCGGGTGGAGGTGCAGCCAGCAGGGACGGGGGGCGGAGCACAGCCTCCTAACGGGTCCCCTTCTGTACTCCTCCCCAGGCAGCAGCCACGGAGGCGGCCCTGGTCAGCGGCCGTCGGGTCAGAGTGCTAACTCGCCCGAGGTCTGCATTTCCTGACTGCAGATTTCACAGGATGTCACGGCGGGCAGCCGGGACCGGTGGCCGGGGGTGGAGCTCACACTGCAGGGGCCAACGGGAGACAACGTAGAGGCTGGCGTGCTTGTGCCCAAACCCGGAGACCCCTGAGGTCTCCCTGAAGCCAAGGAGAGGCACGGCGGGCTGCTTACACCCACTGTGATCTGGGGGCCACTGAGCTCATGGGGGCAGGGCACAGGGATCTTTGAGTCACGTGGAATCTAGCCCAAGATGGGCAAGTGGCACACAAAGGAGAGGGCGTTAGCCCGTGGCGAGGTTGTGGCCCCGCGCAGTGCCCCTGCTTGCTAAAGCTGTACTGCTGGGGAAAGGGTGCCAGGAGCGCCAGCCCCCACCTGTCCCTCTTCCTGGTCTACTGGCAGGACCCCTGCCAGCAGCCCCTCCCACCAGGCCCGCCGTGACCCACATGACTCAGATAGGGGTGCAGCAGGGCGGGTTGGGGTGACGTTTCCCTCAGATCGGGCAGGCAGCTGTGACCCCACCCCAAGAAGGGGTGTGCCCTGTCAGCGCCCACCTGGGGCCCCGCAAGTAAAGCTGGCAGCTTGGAGATAGCCTGAGACAGCAGGCGGTGGGCAGAGCCCGCACAGGCTAGGGTCTAATTGACAATCAATTGTGATTAGGCGCGGACGGACGTCTTCATAGCACCGGCTACTCCGGCTACTCCGGGCTGAGGGGAGGGAGGAGAATGCCGCGCCTCCTTGGGCCCAGCCACTGTCCGGAGTGGGGATGTGGTCGGGTGGCAGAGGCTGCCGGGCGCCCGTGCTGGAGCCCAGCTCCCACGCACGCCTCCCCGCGGGCCTGCCGGGCTCCTGGGTGCTGGACTTCAAACCGCGCTCGTTACCCCGTTACAACCCCCAGGAGGGCGGCAGTGCCAATGCAGCAGGGGGCCCGGGGACCCACAGGCTGGGGAACAGCTGGGCTGCAGCGCCAGCCCGCCTGAGTCACGGCGCCCAGCGGAAAGCCCTGCGCAGCTGTGCGTGACCGCGACCACTGGCGCTCTTCACGCACTCAGGGCGATGGCGCGTGTCGTCACGCGTACACCCGATGTACCAGACGCAGAACATCCTGCTCGCGCCCGAAGGAAAGTTGCCACAGCGGCGCTGGGCCCTCCCCGCCTTCGGCCCCGGCCTGCGGTGCCCAGGGTGGGCGTGGGGGGGGAGCGGACTCATCGGTCGCATCCCGCCCTCGGGGTGGGTCGCGGCTGTGCACTCGCACACGCATCTGGCTAAGCCTGCATCTTGCCGGTGGCCGGGGGCGGTGACGGGGCCGGTGGCCGGTGCTAGGGGCTCTGTGGCTTACAGTGTGTACCGCACGCGGGGACCCTCACTCCGAGCCAGGGTCGGCCTCGCCCAGCCTCCCCACCCCCAGGCGCCCCACTGCCACCCTGCAGTTTTGCCTGGGGGGCAGAGAAGGGGCTGGGGGTGCCAGAGGTCCCGGAGAGCGTGGGCGCTGGAGCTGGCGGGCGGGAGGAAGGCGAGGGGCAGCCGTGAACCCCGCGCATCCTCTGGGCACCCAGGACTGGGTCCGTGCTCGTGGGCCGGCGCACGGGCGTGCGCGCGCGTGTGTGAGCGGGCACACATCTGTGTGCACACTCGGCTGGGCCGCAGGAGGGGGGTGGGGGCGGCGGCGGGTAATTACCTCTCTGCGATGGGAGATTACCCGCCCTCCTTCCCCAGAGGTGATTTATAATTTAAAGATAAAGAATGATCAAGTCCTGGCGAGGAAGGACACAGCGTTGTGGCCTGATTGGAATCTCCGGGCGGGCGGGGGGCCTCCGGGGCTGCGCGTGTCCGAGCGCGGCCCAAATTACAGCCGATCGGTCCCCATTATTCCTTCCAACTTTTAATTTCTGCTTCGGAAGGATCATTGCCCGCGGTAATTGCAGAGGACCCGTCCTCGCGCGGAGTCGGCTCCGGGGACGAGGCCGGAGCGCGTGCACGAGCCCTCGGCCGGCGGGAGCGCGCGTGCGCCCCCCGCCGGCTCCTCCCGGTCCCCCGAGGCCGGCGGCGCGGGAGGGCGACGCGCAGCCCACGGGACGGACGCCAGGCTGCACCCCCCGGCCGTCCCGCGACCCTCGCGGCGGCGGCGATCGTGCCCAGCTCCGCGGCGCGCGAGCCTCGGCCGTTCCCGGGCCGGCGGGCGGGGCGGCAGCGCCCGGCCCCTCGTCTTGGATTCCGCGTCTCGCGCGGACTCGCGCGCCGGCCCCGCCCCCCGGGAATCGCCGCCCTAATTTGACGGCGCGCGGCGGGCGTGCCCGGGACGAGACCGTGGGGCCGCGTCCGCGGAGACCCCTCCGCGGCCGAGGGAGGCACCGCCGCCGCGTCCCGCGCGCGATGCCCCGGCCGCCCCGCCGCGGCCCCGGGAGCGCGAAGACCCCGACGCCGCGGCCGCCCCTTGCTTCGGGCGCGGCGACGACGCGCGGCTGGCCGTGACCGCGGGCCGCTCGACCGGCGGCTCCTTCCGCGGCCGCCTCCTCCTCGCGCGCTCGCAGCCAATTAGGCGCGCGCGCTGACGAGGGCGGCGGCCCGGCCCGGCGGGCGCACGTGGGCGCGGCGCGGGCGCGGGGGCGCGGCGCGGGGCCGCCTTAAACGCGCCGGCCGGGTGGCCGCGGGGCATGGGCGCGCAGTAGGCGGCGGGCCGAGCCGCCCGGGTGGCGGGAGGCGGCATGAGCGCCGGCGGCCCCGCGGGCCCCGGGGACGCGCCCGCGCCGGACCGGGACGCCATGGACGGGCGCGCGGAGCCGCCCGCCCTGCCCCGCGCGGGGGCCCCGCCGCTGGCGGCCGGCGACACGCTGCCCGCGGCGCCCGAGGGGCCCGGGGCGGCCCGCCCCGCAGCGCCCGCGCGCCCCACGTCCTTCTCTGTGCTGGACATCCTGGACCCCAACAAGTTCAACAGCCGGCGGCGCCGCTGCGTGCTGCTGGGCCCCGCGCCGGGTGCCCCGTGCGCCCCGTGCCCCGCGGTGCCCGCCGCTCCCGGGCGCCCGCCGCGCGCCGAGGAAGCGGAGCGCCGAGCCCTCGCCGCGGGAGCCGAGCCGCCCGGTGAGTCGCCGGGACGCGGGGCCTGGGGGACGCGGCGCGGCCCGGAAGGACGATCGGGCGAGTTCGCAGCGCGCGGGGCCCGTCCGCTCCGCGCGGCCTGCGTCCGACCCGGACTCCGGGGCCCGCGCCGCCCCGGCGGGAGATTCCGCGGCCTGGGGCCGAGAGAACGCGGGACGGAGGCCGCGCCCGGGCCCGGGGACTGGGGCTGTGCGGCCCGTGACCTCCGCCCGCTGCGGCCGCCCGGCTCTCTCTCTCTCTCTCTCTCTCTCTCTCTCTCTCTCTCTCTCTCTCTCTCTCTCTCTCTCTCTCGGACAAATCAGACTAATTGTGACAAAACGCGGGTTATCTCTGGAAAAACAATTAAATCCCTTCGATTACAGTTAGGGGAAATGTGCTTAGCGGCGGAAAGCGGCCGGTAACGGGGCGGCCCGCGCTGCCGGTCGATATCCCATTACGGCGCACGCATATCTCTTTCAAGCACCTTGCAAACTCCCCCCGAACATCTAAATTATAGGGTCAAAATTCGGATAATTACTCGATTAAAACCTATTACACTTATTAGGGGCCGCTATCGATCGCGGATTGCGTTCGACCCGCTTCTGATTGCTTTTTGCGCCTCCCCTCCGTCCTCCTGCGACTCCCCCGGGCCAGGGACGGACCGCGGGTCTCCGGGGCGAGCCCCGTCCCCGGCCTTCCGGTGGGGCTGCCGGGGCACGGTTGGTCTGGGGGCGAGAGCCGCGCGTGAGCTCGGCTAGGGAAGATCGCTCAGGGTGGTTCCCGAACACGGTTCCCGTCCTCGCCGAGGCCTGAGATTTAGGGGCCAGGACACCTGTCCGCCTTCTTGCGACTCAGGCCAGTTGTTTACAGCGGACTCTCGCGGGGCGAATTTAAATCGTATGCCCCCAGAATCTCGGAGCAAACCTGCCTCCGGACCAGACCTGGGCCCCTGCTGGGGAGTCCGGAGAGGGCATTTGCACGCGCCTGGGTTTGAGACCACCCAGGACGGGGTGGGGAGCAGGGAAGAGGCTCCAGACGCCGTCGCCGCCACCGTGGGGCCGTGGCGGGGGTGCATCGCGTGCCCTGGCCGCGCCAAGCAGGGGCAGACCAGGGCCGAGGCACCGGGCCTGACGTGCGGCACCGGGGGAAGGCTGGGAGGGCGGTCGCAGGGGTGCCGGGCGGGATAGGAACAGGCCGGGGAGAGGACCGCGGCCATCGGCACCTGCCCTGTGGGGTCCTCGCTCCGCCCAGGCCTCTGGCTGAGCCGCCCCCAAATGCCCAGCAATCGGCTGGCCCTGTGCCTGGCATAATTGGAGAGTAATATTCGCTGAAATAAATTAAACGGCCTTTAACTAGTTCGTACATTACACAAAATGAGTTTAATTAAGTTTGCGCCTGCCCGGGATCGATGGCGGCTCGCTGCGCGGCCCGCCGGCCTGCGCGGCTGCGGTCTGCCCGCGGAGGAGGCCGGGGAGGGGAGGCACGGACGGCGCCCGTGTGGGGCAGAGGGGCGGCGGGACGCGGGGCGGGCGCCCGGCTCTGGGCCCGAGCTGACCGGTCCCCGTGTGGTCCGCCCGCAGGTGCCGGCGACCCCTTCAAGGCCGACGCGACCGAGGCCGGCGGCTGCCGCAGTCCGAGCGCCGCCAGCGCCGAGGAGGAGGCGCCCGACGAGGACGAGGAGGCCGCGGACGAGGCCCCGGCCGCGCGCGGCGTGGAGGAGCCGCGGGCTGGCCGGGGACCGGCGGAGGCCGAGGCGGGCGCCGGCGCCACGGACGAGGCGGCCGCACCCGGGCCCCGCGGGACCCCGCCCGCGCAGGCCACGGCGGCGGCGGCCAAGCCCAAGCGGAAGCGCCCGGGCGCCGACGCCAAGTCCGGGAAGCCGCGGCGCGCGCGCACCGCCTTCACCTACGAGCAGCTCGTGGCGCTGGAGAACAAGTTCAAGGCCACGCGCTACCTGTCGGTGTGCGAGCGCCTCAACCTGGCGCTGTCGCTCAGCCTCACCGAGACGCAGGTTAAGATCTGGTTCCAGAACCGCCGGACCAAGTGGAAGAAGCAGAACCCGGGCGCCGACACCAGCGCCCCGGCCGGCGGCGGCGGCGCGGGGCCCGGCGCGGGGCTGCCGGGCGGCCCGAGCCCGCTGAGCCCGTCGCCGCCGATGGGCGCGCCGCTCGCCGTGCACGGCCCCGCGGGGTACCCGGCGCCCGGCCCCGGCGGGCTGGTGTGCGCCGCGCCGCTGCCCTTCCTGCCCGGCCCCGCCGTGCTTCCCCCCTTCGTGCTGGGCTCGCAGGCCTACGGCGCGCCCGCCTTCTACGCGCCGCACCTGTGAGCGGCCGGGCTTCGCCGCGGGGAGCGCGGGCACTGCGGGGACTGCGGGGACCCCGGCGGCCGGCACCGCCTCTGCAGAGGAGTTCCCAGTTCGTGCGCCTTTGCCGGCGCGGGGCGGCTCCTGGCTGCTTGAGCCCTAGCGGGACTTCGCTCAATAAACCGGAAGCCGCCCCGACTGTCGGAGCACTGCGCCGCGCGCCGCGGGTGGGGGCCGCGGGGCCATCGGGTGCCAACTGTCCCCGCCCGGAGCGCGCTCTGTCGCCAGCGTCGGCGGCGGCTGAGCCCTTGTCCCTTCCCGTGACCGATCCCTCCCACGACAGGCCGACTCCGGACACTCTAACCCCGGCACAGCCTCGCGTGAGACCCGGAGCCCTGCCACGCTTGGCGCGCGCAGTGCGACGACACCCCGGCGCAGGGACGGCGCGGCGCGGGAACTCAGGAACGCCCGCGCGGCCCGCCCCAGCGCCGTCCCCAGGCGCACGCCAAATTGGGTCCGGCCCTGGGCGCCCCGAGCCCCGCCGGCAGCGGGAGCCAGCTGTGTGCTGGGCGTTCGGGAACTCGGCCTTCTCTACGCGCCGCGCGTCGCAGGTCGCTGGCAGTGAGCCAAGGGCTCTAAAGGTCTCATCTGATGGCCAAGCAGCCTGTCCTCACCATGGGGGGCAGCACGGCAGTTGCCGCAGGGGCTAGTGGCCACCAGGGCACCCGCAGAGGCAGACTGGGGGCCGCACCGGCCCCTCCTCTCGGGGAGGTGTGACCGCCCGCCTGGTGACCCCCCTGACCAGACGTACTAGCCCTGAGGTGGCAGCAGGACCTGACTTGGGGCTCGGAGCTCAGACACACTCACTGCAGCAGGTGGTCACCCGTGACGGCCTGGCCCGTGGATGGCAGGCTGGGACCACAAGTGTGATGCGCCGAGAGCAGAGATGCACCCGGCCTCACAGCTGAAACCTGGGCACCCAGGGCGCAGGTGGCCACCGGGCCTCAGATCTCCTGCAGTTCTGCACGCCTAGCCCACCCAGACTGCCCAGTAGGAAGCCACAGCTTGCATTTGGGGAAGAGGCCAGGGGAAGGCTCATTACTCAAGGCTGCTTTGGCCCCCTGCCTCCCTGGGCTGACTGTGTGGAGCTCAGGTGGCCTCTGGGTGGGTACCTCAGCTTTACACCCTACTCCAGCCTGGCATGCAGCCTGGCCAGCTCACTACAGGTTGGGTGCCGGCTCGCAGAGACACTTAGGCCCTTCCCACCGCCGTTACGCCTCCTGGGTAGATGAGATGCCATGTCTCCACATGGGCAAGGAGCTGGTGTCAGGCTGGGGCCCAGGTGGTGGCACCCACCCTGACCACCTCTGCTCCCTAAACTGCCTCTGTTAGCCCAGGAGAGGGTCATCTGGAACTAGGCACACCTGTGGCTTCCTTGCACGTGGACCCCGGTGAAGTACACGGCTGGGACCACGAGGTCCGGACAGCGGTGTGCCCACCACACACCAGCACCCTTCCTGGGGGGGGGGGCTTCCTGCGCTTCCAGGTCCCACCATCCCCATCTCCTCTGTGCCCTACAGAGCTGCTCAGAGCCTTAGTGATCCCCTGCCGTGGCCACCTGCCGCTCCACAGCCTCAGCCCCCGCTTGCTGACCCCCACCCCGGGAGGCCCAGCACACCAGATACCTGGGTAGCCTGGGTGTCGCTTCCCTAGGCCATATGCCAGGAGCACAGGCCACCTAGAGTCCCTCTTCCATCTGCTGAGTGCTCGGCCTGGTCTTGGCTTCCTAGAGGCTGAACAGGAGGCAGTGAGCCGCAGCCTAACGGCACACCTTGGCCACTCTGCAGGGGCATCATTGCCAGGCACCCTAATCCCGGGGTGTGAGTACACTTCCCCCAGGACACAACTATAGCCCGGCCCAGTTTCAGACAGAAGGGTCCTGTGTCAGCAAGCAGGAGCAGTCACCAAGGGCCACCACTCACGGGTGGACACCCAGGAGACCACTTGCTGGCTGCCCAGCACGTGGCCCCTTGCTCCGGAGTCCTTTGCTGTGCAGCACACAAGAACCTCAGTGAGCAGCAAGTGAAACGCCTGCCTGTCCTGCCTGTGTGAGCCAAGTCACGCGGTGGCAGTCTAGGACAGTGGCGGCACCTCAGGCCTCAGACCCAGCCTCTGTGGCACTGTGCGTGGTACGTGGGCCTTCATCCTCACAAACCTGGGTGGAAGCAGAGGTGCCAGCCACGGCATCCCCCATTCCAGGCGGCCAACAGAAAGGAGGGAGGGCACCCCTCCCTCTGAGAGTTGCTTCCCACAAGCCTGTGCACCTCGGCTGTTGGCCGCACCTGGGCCAGAGCTCCGTCACGCAGCCCATGCCTTGGCAAGTGAGGCTGAGATGCAGCCGGCTTGGCGGGCAGAACCACATCCCTGTTGCCCATCCTAGCCGCATTCCACCAGCAACTGGACTGCAGTCTCACCCCAAAAACCCCTGCCCCACCCACCGTCATCTACAGTGGTCTGTATGTCCTCCTCACCGCCCCTTCCGCGCACAGGGCTACCAGAAACCTGTGGAGCCCGATCTGTGGGCCCCGAGTTAACTCCCTCTTGGCGACCCGAGCTGGTAGCCTGTGACGCCGTAAAGTCTGCCTTTGGGTGGCCTGCCACACCCCCAGCCCCACAGGTGGCAAGAACTCCCTGTCAGCTCCCACCACCCTGGCACTACCCTGTGCCCACCCACCCCAGACACTGCTGTGTCCTTATCCTGATGGACACATCTGTGGCCACCTGGAAGTGTCTCCTTGGTGTCTTCCCTGGGGAGTCTCCTCCAGCACCTGTGCCTAGGGCTCACGGCGAGTCTTCCCACTCCTCCGCATAGGCCATCTCAGCGCCAGGTAGGAGGGAGCAAGCGTAGCACGGGGGACAGGGCCCCCAGTATGGCGGCAGGTGCAGGCGATGACAACGGGGGCCATGGCTGGCCGGGATCATCCTAGGAGGGGCTGGTGAGGCTCAGACCTGCCTGATGCTGGCTAGCCCCGGAGCCCCACAAGCCGGAGGGAAGGGGTCTGATCCCTGGCAGTGCCACCTCAGGAAAACAAGACTGGGCTATCCCCATGCCACCCCCTCCCAGATGCCTGGAAGGAGGCCACCTTTACAGGCAGTTACGTTGCCGGAAGGAAGGCGCAATCACAGTGGGCACCATCACCCAGGATACAGATTAATTCCTGCTTCCCAGGCAGGCGGCAGATGGACACTGACTAGGTTCCGGCCCAGGGCACACAAGCAGGGTGTGTGAGCTGGAAAGGGTCCAGGCAAGAGAACACAAAAAAGGTCTTGGCAGGCAGGTGCACAGACCTCTTCATTCCTGGGGCCTCTGGGATGGCTGGAGCCCCAGCAGCCATCTTGGGAGTGCGAGGTCGCCAGGAGGATGAAGGCGTCAATGCTTAGCCAGAAACTCAGATGACATAAGGGCCGTGAGGCACTGCGGCCTCTCTACCAGCCTGGGGCTCCACCCTGCGGACCCTGGCTGCAGCACACCCGAGCCCTGGATTCACAGCAGGCCCTTCTGTTGAGTTTGCAGCTGTCCACAGCTGACCCTGTTTCTCACATCCCATCTCCGTAAGGGACGCTGCACCCAGCACCGAGGCCGTGCCCTGTCTGTCCTCCCTCAGCACACCCTCCCTCCACTACCCCTCTGGCTAGGTGGCCTCAGTCCCGTGCTCCTCCCACCAACAGCCTGGTGGACACCCCTGGACTGGCTCAGCTGGGCTTGGTCCTCAAGACTGGCTCCTTCCAGCCCGCCCACTGCCCCAGGGTACTGTCCATCAAGCCCTTGCCACTCTGAGGGCCTGACCATGGTCTCCCCTGCCCCTCAATCCAGTAGCACCTGCTTAGAGCCCAGGGAGTAAGACGTGTGCAGGGCAGCCCCTGCTCAACAGTGCTGAAACTGTACCTGGTGGAACTGGCAGACTCCTAGCTTGGCCAGGGGGAGTTGCTGGACCCTGCAGCCAAAGTTCCTCCGGCCCTGGGCCTCCTCCTTGGCCAGCTCCATCCCCCAGTGCCCCTGCACCTTCCACTTCAGGATCTTGAAGAGAGGCTCACCCCAAAGGCCCCAGCACCTAGAGCAGGTGACACCTAGAGCAGGTGACACCTAGAGCAGGTGACACCTAGAGCAGGTGACACCTAGAGCAGGTGACACCTAGAGCGGCTCCAACCCTGCCTTTCCTTCTCCAGCTCCCACATGTGACAACTCAGTTCTCTCTTTTAATAAGGTCACATTATTTGTTAAGAAATATGACACAGAAAGCACCAAGGTAACAACTGGTTCTAAATTAAAGTTTACAAAAAAGACCTCTCCTCCCATCTCGTGCCGTTCCAACTTGACCTCAGGATGGACAGGCGTATACAAGGCTTATGGCTGATGGCACAGCCCAAAGCTGCAGGCGTGACCGGGTCTGACAGCAGGCATCCAGAGCAGAGGGGGGCCCTCCAAGGTGTTCCGAGTCTGCACAGGGCACACCTGCCTGACAGCTACCTGAAATGAAGCTTTGGAATTCTGGCCCACATCTGATTAGATCAGTATCTAAATGACCCCATAAAGTACTACAGAAAATAGTTAAGGATTTTAATTCTAGTCTCCAAGTGGGGAAGGACATTGTGACAACAACACAAAACTCAGAGACCAGGATGATTTACAGTCAACTACACAGACATGACTAGAGGGGTAGAATCAGAGGCAAACTGCAGGGTGTGCCTGCACCACCCAGGCACAGCGAACCCTTCCTGTCACTGCGGCTTTCCACACCCAACGAGAACACGCCAAGGGGCCTGGAGGAAAGCAAGCAGTCAGCACAGACACACTTTCACACGGAGTGAGACACGACTATCCCCAGTAGTGGGCACTGAACCACTTCTCCAGCATTAAAAAAAATTTTTTTGTTTTAATTTTTGAGACGGGGTCCCGCTAAGTTGCCCAGAGTGGGCTCAAACTCATGATCCTTCCACCTCTCCCACAGTGCTGGGATTATAGGTCTGCATCACTGGACCCAGCTCTGAATTCTTACATATAAAACAATGCTCCATCTGTCATCCCCAAGAGAAATGTCTATCAGAACTTATGATCCACATTTCCTTTGCAGCTTGGTAAAGATCAAACGTCCGCACAGGTCTAGGCTCGGGCCAGGGGAAGCGAGGTGCCAACTCTCAGGACAGCAGCAGATCCTGTGCTCTGCAGCCCCACCTCCCGGAGCCCAGAGCCTGGAAGCAAGGACCTATCTGAGGACCTCGGCCCAGGAAGGGTCGGCAGCCCTCACAGCAGCGTCCCACAGGGGCCCTTCTACAGGCAAAGGAGGGAGATGCCGGGATCCAGACACCCTGGGGTGAGGAGCAAACCGGCTTTTCCAAAACTCTGGAATTTTACAATCCGAGGAATACTCAGAGATAGGGCTGAGGGGCTGGGGGAGCCGTCGGCTTGGCACGAGGCAAAGCCCTGGATTCCTGCCCACACACCCCACGTACGCGCACACACGCTCACCAACACACACACATACTGCATTTGAAGTAAGAATAGCCACTGCAGTAGGCCACCTACTTCTCTGGAGCAGGAAAGAGCCAGGCGAAAGAGATGACCCACATCTACACCACCTACCCAAGCCACAGCTCCACTCAGAGATACGGTGAGATGGCAGCCGGGAGGGCCAAGCCGGGCGGGCCGGGGCCACGGTCAGGAAGAGAGGGCAGGCACGCACCCAGAATGCTCTACAGTGTGCTTGAGACGTGGACACCAACCGCACTAAGGGAACAGAGACCTCAAGAGGACGCGCGGGGCAGACACACCAGCCCCATGGCACTGGGCCACACCACAGGAGGGTGGACACCCTCCTCACCATACACAGATGCCCCAGGACAGGTGTGCCGGCCCCACGGCCATCCAGGCCCGTGCCCTTGGCCACGGCAGGGTGGACACTCTCCTCACCACACAGGGACACCCCAAGGACAGGTATTATGTAATGGTCTCATATTCAGAGACTGAGATCAGACCGTTCCTAGCCACAATGTAATGGAGTAAGATCAGTAATAAAGGGAAATTGGGAAACTCATGAATATATAAAATGAAGCAATACACCCCTAATAATCAAGTGAGTAAAAAACCCAAGAAATTAGAAAATACTTCTAGATGAATAAAAACACAGCACACCAAAACTCATGGGATAAAGTCAAAACAATGTTCAGATGAAAACTTTGAGCTGCAAACATCTTTATTAAAAAATAAAGTTTTTGAATCAGTAAGTCAATCTCCCATCTTTCTTTTTTGACACAGATCTCGCTCTGTGTCCAGGCTGATTCTGAGCTCACTATGTAGCCAGTCTGGCCTCAAACTCACAATAATCTTCTTGCCTCAGCCTCCCAAGTGCTGGGATCACAGGCGCGCGCCACCACGCCCAGCCTATGTGGTGCTGGGGAATCGAAGTTGGGTACTTAGCGCTTTAAGCAGTGAGCTATTCCTGCAGCCCCAATCTCCCATTTAAGAAAGAGAGGAGAGAGAGAGAGAGAGAGAGAGAGAGAGAGAGAGAGAGAGAGAGAGAGAGAGGGAACCAAATCCAAAGTAACTCAAAGGAAATAATAAAGAATGGAAATTGGTGAGATACAGAATGGAAAACAAGGTGGGAAGTAATCAAAGCCAAAAGTTGTTTCTTTGAACCAATCGACACAATTATAAATCTTTAGACTCATCATCACAGGGAAAGGGTAAGAGATGGAGGGAGGGAGGGATATGGGAGAGACAGAGACAGAAGGACAGAGACAGAGACAGACAGAAACAGAAATAAATTACCAACACCCAGATGTGCCATCAACACTGCAGCTTATGACAAATGACCAAGAGGACATGAACAAGCCCCTAGAACAAAGCAAACCACAGAGAGCAACTCGAGGGGGAGCGGACAGTCTAAACAGGCTGTAGATCATACTTCGTGAAGAGGTCAGTACTGGTACTGATGTTCTAATAAAAAGCACTTGCCTGGTGCTTTCCCCACAGTTAAATCACCAATGCCAACTCTTCCCAAACTCTCCCAAAATCTGGAGGAGCCTGGGTCCGTTCCCAACCCATTTTACAGTCTGAGACTAAGGCCAAACACCGATGTCACAGGAAAACTGCAGACCACATCTCTTCTGAATACAGATGCAGAACACTAACAGTCCCACAGCACACCAGGAGGGTTACTTCTAGGCTGTGCAAAAGTGGAATTTACCCCGTGAATGCCAAGGTGAGCTCAACATAGGGAGGACACTTGACATCACACACCACACCAGCAGAACGACGGACAGAAACCACAAGGTCATCTCAACAGATGGTGCAGGAAAAGCACCTGGCAAAACTCGACGTGGCAAGGAGCACCAACAAAATCCACAGGTGACACCACTGGCACAAGGCCGGGGCGGCCCAGGACTCCTGCTCCAGCTGTGCCTCTGCAGCACTGCGCTGGAGGTGTTCGCCACAGTGCTCAGACAAGACAAAGACATGTAAGCACCTGCACCTGCGCCCAGTGATATGATCTGCACTGGCAGCCATATTACAAGTATGAACTCAGCCTGGGCAAGTTAGCGGCTCAGTGAGACCATGTCCCAAAATCAAATCTAAAAAAGGGTTGGGGATATAGCTCATTGTGAAGGCCCTGAGTTCAGTTTCCAGTAACACGGTCCCATGCAAACATACACGGCAACCACACTCAGAGGGACGAGAGGAAGCCGGAGAGTCAACTGTGCGCAGACCGCCCCAAGTGAGACACACGTTCGTTCTCTCTCTCCTTGCTCAGTAAGATGAAACTCTGTGAGTAATCTAAAAGCAAAACTCAAAATACCAATTATACCCACAATAGTATCATATGAGTGAAGTACTCAGGAATTAATTTTTAAAAGCAGGTAGAAGACTTGTAACACTGAAAACTACAAAAGAGTCAGACATATTTCAACTATCTGAAAATATATCAGCAGATCCTGAACCAGAAGACAGCTCTTCCCAAAGTGATCTACACACTGAATCAATCTCTACCAAAACGGCACCTTTTCTTTCTTTTCAGAAATCGACAAACTAACCCTCACAAGGATTAAAAACGGCAAAGAGCCCAGAGCAGCCAAAACCGTCCTGAACAAAGCTGGCGACTCCTGTCCCCAAGGGCACAACTGTGCTGCCGGGCTCCAGGGGAAACGGGGCCAGGACTGCGGCACACAGCTGGGCCACCTCACACACCTCGGGCTTGACACGGACAGACTTCACCTAGAAGCAAAAGGCCTAAAACCCCTAGAAGGAAGCACAGGAAATAGCCCCTCCGGGAGGACACCGAGAGCAAGCAACCAGGAAGACCAGGCGAGCTGGACTTGAGCACAGTTAGCACCTGTGCTCAAAGGAACACCGGTGAGAAGGTAAAGGCAGGTGGAGACCCAAGCGTGTGAAAGCCGCAGAAGTGGTGGCTACCCAGAAAAACTCTTACCAGATAAATAGCCCAATTAAAAACAGGACAGGGATTTGAATAAATATTTTTCCCAAGAGAGTAAATGGCCAGAAAGCACATGAAAAGATGTCTAAAACCATTAATCATCAGATAAACGCAAACAAAATCATGAGCTAGAGGGGTGGGGTGTGGTGGTGCACACCTATAATCCTATCTGCTCAGGAGGCTGAGGCAGGAGGATCGCAAGCTGGCGCCCAGCCTGGGGTACTGAGCAAGACTGCCTCAGAATAAAACGATAAAAGGGCTGGGATGCAGTTAGCATGAAAGTCCTGCATTCAATCCCCAGTACCACACGTGTGCATGCACGCACACACACATGCATGCAAGCATAAACATACATACATACATACACACACAAATCACACTTCACACCAAGACTGCACATAAAAGATCCTGCATGTTGCCAGGAATGTGTTGATTAACCTGCTGGTAGAAACACTAAATGATGCCGCCACCTTGGCAAACACTGAGCCGCCACCACTGCAGTTGGCAGTCCGGCTCCCACGTATGCAGCCAACGAGAATGAAAGCACGTATCCACACAGAGCACACACACGCAAGTTCACAGTCCCGGAAAGGTGAAGACCCCACAGCTCAGCAGAGGACAAACAGACAAAATGGTGCACGCGTGCCCCAGGCTGGTACCGAGGAGCAAAAGGACCAGCTGTGGGTGCAGCCAGGGACAGCCGGCGGGCCCTGAGTGACGACAGCCACAGAAGGCCAATTCAGGGCGCAGCAGAGGTACTGCTGGGCCTGCCAGGGGGGTGAGGACTTCCTGTTACAGAGAATGAAAGATGCGGGCAGCCCCAGTGCCGTGGGCGTGTGACGGTGCACATATCCCAATCACTGTCATCACTGAAGGGTGAACCTGTGGCATGTGGTCAGATCCCGACAGACAGGTTAGGGCCTCCAATCTGATGCGGAACCACTGTGTGGACACGAAGGTGTGGGTGTTGCTTCAGGGACACGGTGCAGCTGGTGGAGGACGCCAGCCCTTTCTGCTAAGCTGCGTGTATCCCCAGTTCCGAACTTATCAGGGAACACAGGAGTCTCAAGGGAATCTGCAAGACGCCCCTGGGGAACACACTGCCCTTGCTCACAATCCCAGAGATGCTGAGTTCCTGGCTGAGGCCAGGCCTGCAGCCAAAGGCAATGGTCTAGGGGTGGGGCAGCCAGCCCCGCAGGGCGCTGAACACATGACAGACAGGGCCACACCCTTGCTCCCAGCAGAGGAAGAAGAACCAAGGACCAGCCATAGCACACCAGCTGCAGCCTCTATTTCAATGCGTAGTTAAACTGGTTTGAAAACTTCTCATGTTTCTTCTGGTCCATGCGGTTCATGGCAGCAACCACCCTCTGCACAGCTGCCCTGGGGAAAGAGCAGAGCGGGCCGTGAGGTGGCGTTCTGGCCGGGCCCGTGGCTTGTACCAGCCCTGCAGACTTCCTCGGTAACAGGAACAGAGAGCTGGGACAGCGAGGTGCCCTGCCCGGAGCTCAAGTCCCAGACACAGGCGACTCCTGCCAGGGGGAAGGGCAGCTGCCAGGGCCCCACCCTGCCAGCCCGTGTGTGCTCCGAGGAAGGGTACGGGGCTGCTGACCTCCTGACAGCACGTCCTACAGTACGTCCACCAAACCTGCCAGGCACGACGGTCCCGCAAGGATCAGTGTCAAGGGGTTGCCGTGCCTGGGGTTGCTGTGTGGCCACTTTGGGGCTGCACTTCCTGTGGCCACTCCAGCCTCTCTGGACATGGCTCCAGGCGACATAGCTGCCACAAACGCTGTCGTTCAGCCCTGCTCCTGCTACCAGGAGAACACAGGGAAAACGGGGGACTGGTCCTCAGCTGTCACTGTCTCCAGGGGCCCCAGACTGCAGCTGACCTGGGAGACGCCAGCCTTGCGCCTGCCTCCCAGCCCTGCCCCTACCAAGGTGCCATGGCCGCCCCAGCCCCAATCCCAGCCAGGATGTGACTTCCCCTCATCTCGGGCTGGGCTACCGAGTGTCACGAGCAGCAGGCAGCCCCATCAGTGCACAGAGTACCCTCAAGCCCAGCCAGGTTGGCAGCACCTTGGGGCCTTGATAACCACCTCGCGGAGCCAACAGCAGCCTGCCGGAACTCCCAACCACCCCACAGAAACACAACTGGGCGCAGGACAGCAGGACAGCAGGACAGAAGGCCGTCCCTTGAGGTAACAGGCGTCTTTAGCCAGGCTTGCCCACACTGGCCAGGCTGGGCTGCAGAAATCCCATGGCCTGCACCTCCGGTGGCGGAGGGGCCGAGTTCCACAGGGCAGACACACACAGCCACTCCTGTCTCCACAGCAGCTCTCCCTAAGGGCCCAGACCTGAGGGACAACAGCCAACCCTGCTTCTGTCCCCACAGGGAAGGCTAAGGGTGTCCAACTATGGCTCCCTGTTGAGCAGTCCCGGGTGGGGGCTCCCCTTACTTGGCAAAGACCTTCTTCTCAAGGCGGGCCCGGGCAGTACTGGCCCGCTCACGCACATCCGTGAGGTTGGGGTACTTCCTCTTCTTCCCTTTGCCCTTCTTGCTGTACCGGGATGAGCCAAGGTCCACGCCTGTGGCTGCCTCCACATCCTTCATGAACTCGGGGTCCTGCCAGTCTAAACAAAACCCAGGATTTCAGAAAATACACGGCCCCACCCGAGCTCCTGCACCCCAGCTGGAACCACAGATGCAGGGGCTGGGGTCATCCGCTGCGCAGCTGGTATGGTGCCCGTGCTGGGGCTGTCTCCCCGCAGTGACAAAGTTAGGTTGCTGGCTGTACTCAGGGTGTGGGCCAGGCAGAGCTTTGCCCACACCCTACAGCCTCTAGGACCCCTGGGCCTGAAAAGACCCCCTACCCCATACTGGCCCCCCAATCCCCTCAGCACCCCACAGCACAACAGGCCAGGGAGAGGCAGGATGGTGGGCAAGGCCAGTGGCCAGAGGACTGAGTCCCCAACCTGTGTTGCAGCTGGTCAGAACCAAGGGCTGAGGATGGGTCAGGGAAGATGGTCAACCAGGGGCTTCCTCTCACAGGTTCACAGAACACCTGGCCATGAGCTCCCCCACACTGAGAGGTCAGCACAGTAAGGCTGCCCTTCCTAAGCTAGGCAGGTACACAGGTCACGGGCATGGGGCTCTGTTGGCAGCAAGTGGAAACTGATATCACCCGGCCCTGGCTCTAGCAGAATCAGTCTGTGCCCACAACAAAGTCACTGGCCAGGACAAGGCTGCCCAGGATCTGACTAGGTAAACGGCACCAGTTTCCCTGGGCTCAGAGCCCAGGCTTCCCGGGCAGCCGCTTTCCTCTGCCTTCCCAGGGTCTGCCTCAGGTCGCCGTGAGCCCCAAGAGATGTGGCCCTGGCCCAGCTCAGCAAGGGAAACCACCTCAGGCCAAAGACAGCAAACTGACCCCAACCTGCCCACACCCTCACGTGGGCCCGGTTCATAAAAGAAGACCTGACACCCCTGCTCCAACAACGCGGGACCTAGGAAACTGCAGAGAGGCTGGAAGGGGGCCCTGGGCACAGGGCGTGAGTGAGGCCAGCCTGAGGATGGCATAGAGGCCGGGGCCACACGCCCCAGACAGGCCGATGGCACTGCCACCCCAGCTGACGTTCTCAAGTAAAGGAACTCGGGGCTGCACAGTTCAGACACAGGGACGATTAATCCAAGATTAAGGAAAACTGTCTAAACAGTTTATCTCCCAGTAATAAGAAGGCGTCACAGTTTAGGAACCCAGTGAATGGAGCAATTGTTTAAACACAAGGAAAAAACGGTGGCGTCCAGGGGAGACGGAATGAGCACCTCAGGAAAATGAAGGAGCAATTTAAAAGCCTTTGAAGAAAATCAATAGGCACAGGCACGCGGCCTTCCTGGGCCCTGACGGGCTGAGGGCCGTGCATTGTCGCCGAAGCTCACGCCAGGGAGAAGAAAATTGCCCGCGTGTGAGGGAGGCGGGATCAATACTGCAGTTAGCAAGAGACGCTATTTCACATCTGACTGGCCAGCACCGCGAAAGCGGCCACAGCCTGATACCTGTTTGTTAACAAGCCACCGAGGGCTGGAAAACCAGATACTCTTCAGAGCTGACACAAAAATAGGCACTTAATTTGCTCCCAGTGTGAGCCACCAGGGAAGGGCTCGCCCCGAAGATTAACAGGTCAGGGCCTCCCCCACTGCCCGGCCCAGGCTCTGGGTGTCCGGATGAAATCCTGGGTTTGTCTACAGCTAACATGTAAAAAGCTCAGAAGGGGCCTGCAGACGCATCCTTTCCCCAGCCTAGGCCCAGCTGGCCAAGGAGACCAAGCAATGGCAGAACACGTCAGAACCACCGTGGGGAAGTCAGCCAGGACCCAGCCAAGGAGATGGTGGGGTGGGTCAGAAGCACCATGGGAAACCCCAGCCGGGGCCTGGCCAGTCAAGGAGATAGTAGGGTGGGTCAGGACCATGGCTGCAGACCCCAGCCCAAGCCTGGCCAGCCGAGGAGATGGTGGGGTGGGTCAGTGGCCCAAGCCTGCCACGGCTCTCGCAGCCCGTGCAGAGCAGTGGCCCTGCTGCTAGTCCGCAGTGGGGGAGCAGGGTGGGGACACCCCAACAGGCACGGCAAGCACTGAGAACGAGCACGAGGGCGGTAGGAGGAGTGAGCCCGTGTTGTGAGTTTTCACGGGCCTGGCACTGCCCGCTCTTGCTGCCTATTCTTTTATCCGCTTAGAGAGTGTGGCTACAATCCCTGCCCCTGGGCCTGGTGGCACAAGGCCACAACCCACACTCCAGAAGGCTGAGGCAGGAGAATCTCAAGTTCAAACCAGCTGGGGCAATTTCACAACTTAACAAGACTCTGCTTCAAAATGAGAAATAAATGAAGATCTGGAGATGTAACTCAATGCAAAGGCCCTAGGCTCAGTCCCTAGTAACATTTTTAAAAAAAGCCAGGCCTGGTGGTGCTGGCCTATAATCCTAGCACTGTGAGAGGCTGAGGCAGGAGAATCAGTAAGTTCAAGCCCTGCCTGGGCATTGTGGTCTCAGCACGACCCTTTCTCAAATAAAATGGGGGCTGAGAGATCCTTGGATCCAATCCACAGTACTGGAAAACAAACAAACAAACAAACAAACAAACAAACAAACAAACAGAAAAGAAAAGCTACACTGACCCCACAGCAGGCCAACACGGGGCTTCTGAAGGTCGGTGTCCACATTCCTGCTGGGCCCTCGTGGAAACCTGACCTAAACAGACTGCGACCCTCCCACCCCCCTCCACCCCCGTGCGCCTTGGTCACATGGCTTGAGGACCCTAGGCTGCTGGAGGCTCCCGACAGGGGAGAGGCACGCCACCCTGCCCGCTCTCTGACCTACCTGGGTGCCTGGGCTTCCGCAGCTGCTCCCGGGCCCTGTCCTCTGGGTTGAGGGGCTGTCCTTCGTCATCTCTGGGGACGATCTTTCCATGGAAGGGGCACTGAGGCAGCAAACAGAAAGAGGCTGATGGCAGGGACAGTGCCAGGCCTCCTGGGTGTGAGTGGCACTGAGGAGGATGGACCAGTGGAGCACACATAGCTCTGACCACACACCCCACAAGGGAGGCTGCAGGAGGGGGAGGCCTGCCTTCCTTTTAGAAGTAGCAGTTGAGGACTTTGAGTTGAGTAGCAGAAGTAGCAGTTGAGTAGCAGCAAAAGGACTTTGGGACAGCCACACTCGGTGATGCATGCCTGTTTCTAGCACTCTGGGAGACTAAGGCAGAAGGGTCACAGGTTCAAGGCCAGCCTGGCAGCTAAGTGACTTAACGAGGCCGTGTCTCAGGATAAACAGGGTAAGGGATGCAGCTTGATATAAACACCCTGTGTTTAACCCCCAATGCTGCAAGAGAAAGAGGGAAAAAAGGCAAGAAGGAAGAGAGGGAGAGAGGGAGTCTCGGGTCCCCAATCTGCCTCACCCTACCCCCATGCCCAAGCTTTGGATGCTGGGGGCACAGGTGCCTCCAGCTATCAACCTCAAGCCCAGCCTTGCTCGTGCCTCACCTTGAGCCTGTCCTGGCGCTCGCAGAGCCGGCCATCAGGCCTCAGGGCCCGGCACCGGTGCTGCACCGGCTCAAACCTCCCTGCAAAGGTGATACGGCGACTCCGGAGCATCTCACCGATGTCGGCATTGTCCGCCTCCTCTTCCACCTCACTGGGCTTCCAGAAGCGGTGCTCAGAGTCAGATCTGCCAAGCACAGCAGCTGCCCTCAGGGCACGTCTTGTACAACCACAGGGCCTGGGAGACGGCAGCACCACTTCTCGGGGAGGAGAGATGGCCTGCCTGGGCCTCTAGGCACACCACCAGCCCTGAGTGCTCTCCGGAGGCTCCCTCCACAAGCACAAATCCAGATGCTATACAAACCAGCCAGAGGGCACAACCGTGGCCCTGGGCACCACCATTCTCCTTGCAGAGCTGGGGACACAGCCACGGGCCCTCAGCTATGACCCTGAGGGATGGCAGAGTCCGTGTGATTAGGGTCCCCTCAGTCACTGGGGGAGCATGGGCCCTGGTGGTGACATCCATGTATTGGTACCCTGGAGGAAGGAGCACGTGGACTGCCCTGCCCAGGGCACAGCGCAATTTCACGCATCTGGTGACGCTGTCGTCACCACCCCTCAGAGATGCTCTTCTGAGACACCACAGGATGGCTCCTGTGGCGTTTCACTGCAGATACGCTGTGCTGAGGGTTCCTCTGCCCAGGATGCCGCTAGCAAGATCCTTGCCCTGGGGCACAGGGCAGGTAGAGCGATGCCAGGAGTGTGTGTACAGCACATACAGTGCTGGTGGCTCTGGGTGACCATGGCCCAGCTCCTGCCACCTCATGACATACCAGAGGAAAACTGACCCTACAACTGTGCCCAGCCCTGCTGCAGGGTCCCAGGAGCACTGCCATGCATGCTTCCCCCTGACCACCAGCCTGCAATGGTGCCCAGGAGCCAGGCATACGGGGCTGCCGGTTCCTCAGCTCAGCATGCATCCTAGTATGGGGAGCAGGGGCCCTGGGCAGGGGGGCTGCGGGGCTGACCTTCGCTGCAGAGGTCCAGGCAGAACTGGGTGGGGTAGCCACACACTCGGCCATCTGAGGGTCAGGACCTCCTGGTAGGGACAACTGGGAGGAAGCACCTAGCTATGGGTGCTGCCACCAAGATGTGTCAGCCCCTAGGCCCCGAGTTCTAAGAACCCCTATGCCAGCCACATAACCCTATCTACATGGCCACAGGGTGTAGGTAACACCCTGCTACCCAGGACCAAGCCCAGTTCAGGAGAGCCTGGATATAATGACCAGCTTTCGGGGACAAACAGGGAGAATGAAGAGCCCATGCCAGCTGTCAGCTGCTGTAGGGCCACACACGGCCATGGCTACCACCGTCACTCAACCATTAGGGGCCACTGAGGCAGGTGGTGAGGCGGGGAAGTGACGTTCAGGGACAGCCAACTATCCCACAGGAACACGACAGGGGGCGCGGCACCAGCCAGAGGCAGCGACTGCGCTAGACGCAGCGGCAGCCCACGGAACAGGGCACGTGATGCAGGCCTAGCACATGGCCTGGCCGTCCTGCAGCCCTGCTCCCCAGGGCCTCACTGCACAGGGCTGCAAACCAGCGTCATGACACTGGGGGGGCACGGATCATACTTCCAGGCCTGGGATTCCTGAGGGTGAGGGTGGTGGCTGAGCTTGTCTAGTGTCTCCCTCTGGGCTGGTGGTGGCTAGTGAGCGGAGGCCATGAGCTAGGCTGGGTGCCTCATGGCCTCGTGGGGAGGGTTGGCTCTCAGGGGTCCTCCTGACCTCTAAGGGGCTGCTGGGCTCTACCCGCCCCTTGATGGGAACATCCCCAGAGGAGCGGGCTCACATGGCCAGGCAGGACCGCGGGCTGCTCTGTGTGGCAAAGATGGCGTCCTAAGCTGACGTGGATGTCCACGGCACGGGTGGTCAGCTCATGCCTGCACTTAGCGGCCCCCTTCCTGCAGATTCAGCAGAACAGGAAAGGCCACACGAAGACGAAACAGACGTGTTTGTCTGCCGCTGGACATGCACCAGGACCTGGCGAGGGGACCCTCACCTCATTCCTCCCACTTCGTCAGGTGCACACAGCCCTGAAACACCTCACCTACGCACGGTTGTAGTTCCAGCCTCCAGACCCTGCACTGCCTCTGTGGCTGCAGAGAAGGCAGGGGTGGCCTGCCCCCCTGGTGAGCCACCCTTTCTAGGGCCCGGCCACCCTGTAGGCCTCAGCAGCCGTGCAGGGCTGGGGTAGGGACTGCTCGGGAGTATCTGGGGAGGGGCCACTGTCCAGCCCCCATGGCAAGAGGCTGTGCCATGGGCAAAAGCGCTCAGGCTCTCAAAGCTGAGCGCCTAGAAGGCCGGCACTCCCCCAGGGAGCCCAGGGGTGCCCTCCCCTCCTTAAAAGCAATAGTAAGGCTCGGAGAAGCCCCCATCTGGCTGGGCCCTCCCGTGCACCCTGGGAACGGCAGACACCTGGACTCACTTGAAGACCTTGCCGGTGGCCGGCGGCTCCTGGCCCCAGTAGCACAGGTCCACTCCAAAGGGAACAACGGGAGCCCGGGCCCGCTCTGCCGCCAGTCTCTGCTCCTCCTCTGGCCCTGGCAGTGCCCTGGGAGCAAAGCGAGAGGCGCTGAGCACCTTCGTGGAGGGGTCACCTGCCCTACCACCCCAGGGAGCCTGAAGCCATGGTCGTCACGAAGAACCAGTGACCTAGGTCACAGCCAACCTGGGCTTCAAGGTAGCTGTGGGGTTTTGAGAGCAGCCCAGCCCTAGCTGAGCAGTGGCTCTGGCCCCAGACCCTGGTCTGGCAGCACTACCTGACACCTGCCTCAGACCCCAGAGCTGTAGCCTGGCCAGCCTTAGGGCCTCAGGCAGGGGAGCGCTGGGAGGCAAGAAGGGACAGTGGGCAGCAGATCCCACAACTCAGGACTTTCCATGTCACCTGGCAGAAGCGGACAGGCCGGCAGGCAGGTGGCCCTGGAGCCGCGGCAGCTGGGCGGCGGCAGAGGTGGGGTCCGACGCCTCCTCGCTGCTGCTTCTCTTTGCCCTTGCCGCTGCGCCCTGCGCGTCTGTGTCCTTTTCCGGGGTCTGCCATGGGGCCTTCGGCTTCAGCCCTAAAACAGACACGAAGGCTCCCGACCTGCACCCTCAACTTAGGACAGACCCCAGGAGCAATCACCGTCACTAGAGTTGGGTAGCCATGCCTCCACTTATAAAAGCATTTCAGTCCTCCCACTGCCTGTAATAAAGCTGTCACTCCTACTTCCTGGACAGGGGCCACCCCTGGTGGAGTGTGGTGGGCTCAGGAGCAGTCTTGTCCCTTTGGGATGCCAGTGATGGTCTCTGCTGCCCGGCTCCTAGGAACCAACAGCAGGATCCCCGAGGCTGCTCCAGGGCACAGGGCTGGCAGACGCCCACCGGGGCCCCACAGAGTACAGGCTGCAGCATTATCCACTTCGCAACACAGCTGCCCAGTGCGACGGTCCCTGTTGGTAGCCTGCTGCCCACGGCACGCCATGGCCTCCCCAGGAACACGGGGGGTGCCTGAGCTAAGCTCAAGGAGACCCAAGCACAATTGTACACTCCTGCCCTGCAGCAGACAGACTCCTGCCGGGGTTCAGACCTCTTTCCTCAGGGAGGAATCCCCAGACTGCTACCAGCTTCTGCCAATGCCTCCAAGACCCAAGGTGGCCAACAGCAGGTCCAGGCCCTGGGCCTGGGAACACCCTCCGTAGGGCTGTCTGGCCACACGCAGCTCTAGGCACCGCAGCGGGCCCATCCTGACACCAACCAGATGTGGCCACAGCCCTACCACATCACCAATACTCCACAGGACACAGCAGAGGACTTGGCTACTCCTGTGTCCTCAGATCTTTCAGCACTCTGCACCCTGACTGGCCGGCTGCCCTTCCCAGGAGAGGACCTGGGTCTGGCTGTTTGGTCACCTAGACCTGTGCAGACGCCTCTCCAGTGGACACAGAAGGCACCAGGCAGGTCTGCACTGGACTCCTGAGACATGCAGGAAAAGTACACAGGCCAGACTCAAGCCCCTCCTTCCCAGGGAGCTGTGACTGAGGACTGCTCAGGACTCTACTAGGGGAGTGTGAACCAGCCAACAGGAAAGTCACACATAAGCAAACCCAATGAGCAACATGTGAGCCTGTGCCATGTTTGGCGGGAACTGAGGAAGTGTGGGAACTGTAAAAAAGGCAGAAGACCCAAAGGACACATTAAGACGGAAGCTGGGAGCAATACCTGGAGGTGGCTGAACAGCAGAGGGACAGAGAAGCCACAGGGCAGCAAGCGGGTCAGTGTGAGGGCCACAGGGAGAGACGGCCAGGCCCAGTGTGACGGCACATGCACAAGCCCCACACCCGGGGGGCGATCCTGGACGCAGGGCTCACAGGGCACCTCGGCAGACAGAGGGCAGTCAGCCGGAGTGCTCCAGGGAAGCGAACCAGTGCTGAGGTCAATGGCAGCCTGGGCTACACAGTGGGTTCCAGGCCAGCTGACTACACAGCAACCCTCTGCCTCAAAAAAAAAAAAAAAAAAAAAGAAAAAAGAAAAAAGAAAGAAAGAAAAAGAAAAGAAAAAAGGGGGGTGGCGGGAGGAAAAGCCCACATGTTGACAACAACACAAGTCCTTCCTGAGGCGCCATGCTTCCAACAGCTACAGGCACGAAGGCAGGTTTCTCAACTTGTCTGGCAAGCACTGATTCTACCCACAATTCTACCCAGCTAGGCGGCAGCAGGTTCTCAAGACATCGGGCCTCGTGAGGCGCACAGGTCCATCCCCAGATGCCCAGCACCGCCTGTCAGACACACGACTGAGAAGAAAACAGGAGGGGTAGGAAAGTGAGCAGACACACAGCTGTGCTGGCTTCTGTCGCCTCCCCAGAGCACAATCGCATGGCTGATGTCCCCTTCCTGGGACACGACCAAGTGGGCGGCGGTCCCCTCCCTGGGATCCATGACACCCAGAAGCAAGCTGGTATCAGATGATTTGGTGCAACAGGGGTATGCCACGCGAGCCAACAGTGCAGAAATTGAGGAACTATAAAAATACAAAACGAAGCCAGACCCAGCGGCAGAGGCCTGCCCCAGCACGCTGGGGACCTGAGGCAGGAGGATCACAAGTTCAAGCCCAGCCTAGGCAACTTAGGGACTTGGCAAGACCCTGTCTCAAAACCAACAATAAAAATGGGCTGGGGATGCAGCTCAGTGTGACAGCCCAGGCTCTATCCCTAGTGCCACCACCACCTCAAAAAAGAGTAAATAAAGTGAACAAAACAGAATGTAGGAGATAATAAACAGTGAACGAGGAAGCTGGGGTCCAGCTCAGTGGCAGAGCATGCACTCAGCGTGCGCCAGGCCAGGGCTCCATCCCGAGTACCACAACAACTACCTGTGTAAACCATGAATGGTTAAGTGTACGTGTGAGCCTCTTAAAAAGCCAGGGGCAGGGGCTGGAGGCATGGCTCAGCAAGTGCCAAGTATCCGGATCCCCAGCACCAAGACAGGCGTGGTGGTGCACGCCTATGATCCCAGCACTCAGGAGGCTGAGGCAGGAGGACTGCTGTGAGCCCAAGACCAGCGTGGGCTCCATAGCAAGTTCTGGACCAGCCCGGGATACAGAGTGAGACCCTGTCTCCAAAAAAACAAACAAAAGGCAGGGACAACTGTCAAAAGAATATAAAGAGAGTGGGGGTCAGGGGTACAGCTCAGGGCCTAGCTCAATAATTAGCTCAGCAGTCAAAGCACTTGCCTAGCAGCACAAGGTCCTAAGTTCCATTCCCCAGGGCCACGTAACAATTCGTCAGGTATGATAATGCACACCTACAACCCCAGCACTCAGGAGGCTGAGGCAGGAAGACTGCCGTGAGTTCAAGCCTAGCCTAGGCCTATACAGTAAGCAAGAGACCAGCCTGGACGACAGAGTAAGACCCTGTCTCAAAAAAGAAAAGAAAAGAAAAGTGTTTTTTAAAACCAGCTGGAGAAAAGTTGTTCTAGGACATATAAAGCGGGGCGGGGGGGAACCCACACGAGGACTGCAGTGAATCGAGAGGAAGTACAGCACACGGGAGCACGTGACAGGCATATCTTAAAAGGGGGACCACCGTGGAGCAAACACTGAGCCCACAGACAGTCGCCGGGGACACATGTCCTCACGCAGGCCTCAGAGCAGCGGCCGAGGGGAGGCGGGAGGCCAAGGGCCACGAGTTACCAAGCAGCTGGGTGGTGCACGGCGATCCGAAAGTCTGGGTTTTAAGTTAAGCAGGAGCATAAAGGACCATACGGGGGCTGGATGTGTGGTAGATGTGGACCTCACACACGTAACCGCATGGAATGTCACATGGCAGCCATAAGCCCCAGTGGTAACCACATCCCCTCAGCCCTGTGCTCGAGAGAGCAACGGTGCCACTCCGAGGGGGGCGCAGAGCGCAGGCAGGGGCACGCTGGGGCTAGGGTCAGCCTGACACAACTGAGATGCCCAGGTGCCTTCAGGATGGCCTGGGGTCTGGGCCAAAGTCAGCCGATGCCTGCCCCGGTGTGCCACGTTTTACTGGCACATAACCATCTCCTGTGCTCCTACACTGCCTGGAGCTAAGGCACTTACAGTCCACAGAGCCCGAAGTATTTACCCTAGGGCCCTTTGCAGAAGACACTGCCACTCCCAGGCAGGGCAACGCGTCAGGCACCAAGGCGGTCCTCCTCCCTGCGCTCCATGGGTGGGAGAAGGATGTGGATGGGGCCATGAAGAAGGCAGCAGGGCTCTCATCAGACGCCTCAGGCCGGTGACCCTCACTGGCTACATCACCCATACAATGCCCAGGTTGAGCTCACAAACTGCCACACGTCCCCAAGAGCAAGCGCTGCGGCACAGTGCAGCTGACCGCAGCAGATGCCAGCCAGCCAGCCACCTGCGCGCTCCGTGCACACACAGGGCTGATAAGTGAGCAATGTGACATTTGGATAGATACAATCGCAGCCAAAAGATCAATATCAGAATTCCTAAGAGTTACAAGAATGAAATATATTTTTCATTGATTTGTTGTTTTAAACCATTAAGAAGATGGGTAAGCGTGTTAGAGCAGGGTAAACACTTGGGGCACGCAGCACACCACCATCTTCGCCCTGTAGTGGAAAATCAATCTCCTGGATGTACTCAGAGTGGAACCCCAAAAGCAGAGAACCCCACCTTGGCCCCAAGCAGAGCCCTCAGAGAGCAGGGGGCAACCCGGACAGCCTGCCGTGGCCCCTGGCCGCCAACTCCAGGACAGCGTCTTGGCTCCAATTTACTCCCATGGCTGCTTTTAGAAGGAATCATAAAAATGTCCAAATCCCCTTTTTTGTTTAAATTGACCAGGGGCACCTATTTGCCTGAAGCACCAACGCAGACAGTGCGGGAGATCAATCGATAGCAGGAAGCCGAGAGGCTGGGGCCTGCGCAAAGTTGGGCCGCCGCGGCTGACGGTATTGATTTTACCTAGTTCAGCTGGCCTTGTAATTAAAATGTAAATTTGAGAAAGAGATTATGTCCTGACAGAAATGGTAGGATTAAGGGGAAGATAAAAGCCCCTCAGTGAAAATTCAGAGAAAGAAATGAGAAAGAAAAAGCCCAGTTCCCTCAGCTGTGTGGATTTAGACTAAATCTAACTACTTCAGATTCACCTACGTTTAATTGAAAAAACAGCGGCAGAATATAAACTAGTATTATGAACTCGGCTCAGCCCGGCACATTTTCTGCTGGGTCCCGAGGCCTCCAGGGCTCTCAGAGGGGGAGGTTTATTCTGGGGTGTTGAGGGCTCTTTCCCCACCCTCAACCCCAGGGTGCTGCCCCTCAGGAAAAGCTCCAGGCATCGCTGGGGACCTGACCCCAAGACTGAAGCACCTCCTAGCCTGGTCCTGGCTCCATCCTGTGCGTCCTGGCACAGATGGCTGAAACTTGTGCCCAGAGCCCACAGCCCATGCTACCCACTACCTGCCCATCGATGCTCTCCGCTGCCACCCGGCTCCCCTAATGGCCTGCCACACAGCAGGAAAGACAGCAGCTGCCCGGGACACACTGGCCAGTGCTGCCATCGAGGTCAGGGAGCTGGTGGCAAGCACACCACCAGGGTCTCTGCCCTGCCCGCAGAGCTGTGGGAGGAGGCACAGGTCAGGCTCTGCCCACGGCCTGGGGATGTGAGGTGGTTACCCGGCAGGCACGGCAGGCCAGAGGCAGGGGACTAAGGAGGGCACCGTGGCTGAGGTTGCTGGGCAGTGCCACCTGGAGTTCTGCAGACAGATCTGATCAGGACATTCCTGCAACAGACACGCCTCTGCCTCCTGTGCCTGGCCACCCAGGACCCACACTCGCACGCAGCACAGCACTTTGTCCTGCTGGAGCCAGCAGAACCGGCAGGACCTTCACGGGCAGGACCCAGGCTGGACGCAGTAGCCAAAGCTGCCGTCCTGGAGCAGGGCAGAGGGTAGCCACAGTGGCCTGCTGCCACAGTGGCCTGTGGCAGGTGAGGAGCATGCCCTGTGTGTGGTCGTCACCTAGAAGTAAAGTAGAGGTAAAACGGAGGGGGAGCCGGGGGCAGACAGGCTGGCACTGTCACAGTCACCGTCACTGGCCATTCCCAGGCATGGGCCAGAGGGAACACACGGCCAGGGTGGGAGTGGACACGAATCCTGCCTGCCTTCCTGGCCCTGCCCTGCATGAGCTGGTGCCAGGCGGGCGTGAGATCCGAGGGAAGGGTTATCCATGCCATCCTAGCCTGCCCACTCAGACTTGCCTCTGCTGGCTAATATCCCCGGAGGAGCCCAGGGCTGGTCTCAAGTATAGGGAGGAAAAAAGGGTAACCAGTGAGGCGGTGTGGGGTGAGGGGCTCCAGAGACAGGACCACCACTACCTAGGGAAGCACACAGCAGCGCTATCCATAGCCTGGGGCTCTGTGACAGGACCAGGCTGAGAAAGCAAGGGGCCAGGCCTGCAGTTCCCTGCCCCGCCCGCCTCGGTTGCCTGCAGTCTCAGCTTGGGTGGCATCTGGCCCTCCTTGAGCTTGGGCCCAGCCGGGCTGCGGGAATATGGTCACTTTAGGTGTGGGGCTTGGCCATGGGGCTCTGAGGCCAGAAGCAAAGGCAGAAACTGGGAGATGGCAACAAGACCCCCAACATGGAACAAAGTGGTGCTGCGGACTGGGGACGTAGGTCAGAGGCCCACTGAGAGGTCACACACAGGCTCAGGCCCGGGCAGAACCGACTGGCAGGCGCTTGGGGGGCTTGGGCCAGCAGGCAACCGTGGGGACGGCCCTGCGGGACAGGGGCACTTTGTAAGCAGGAGCAGACCCGGGCCAGCCTCCACGGTGAGGGAAGCCACTACCACTCACCACCCTGACCCAGGGGCAATAGCAACAAGGGACGGGGACATGGGGCTGCCGGATGGGAAGGCAATGGGAGACTGGCTGCGCTAATTCAGCATGACGCCCTAATGGCCACATTTCCCACAAGTCGTCTAACCACCTAAATTCTTTTAACACACTTTTGCTTCATCTCGGCCTCCAGTTCAAACTGGCTTGTCTATTTTGCTAAAAAAGTGGATGGCAGGGTGGGAGCTGACTTCATCTGCTTCCCCTGGACATGCGCAAGTATCACCTCTGTGTGACCTTGGGTTCCCTGGCCCCATGCTGACCTGAGCCCACACTCTCCTTGGAGGGCCACCAGCCTTAGGCACAGAATATGGCTTTCCAGAAACTCCAGGCACAAGCAGCCCATGGCCCTGGCCACTGCCCCGAGGAGGAGGAAGCTGGTTCTCACCCTGTCGGTGGCTTGACTTGCTCCTGAGAAGTGGTGGCCAGCAAGGAGCCTGGCACACTCGGGTCACAGGCCTCACCCTGAGAGCCCGCACTTCTACCCACCCACTCGCCTGCCAGAGATGTTTCCTGAGAAGTGGAATCAGACTTGTCCGACAATTACCTCTTTCCCATAGGGAAAGCGACCACCTAGCCCAGGTCTACCTTGCCCACAAGGTGTCCCTGACCTGCATGCTACGCCCGCAGACCTGGCCCCTGCACCTGCCAATCAGGCATGCGGGGAGCAACTGGATGGGAACAGGCCCCTGCTACAGGAGGGTCCTGCCTGGACAGGTTGGACTGAGGCCAGGACCTGCCTCCCTAGGTCATGCTGCATCCATGTACCAGCGTCTCTGGGAGAGGGCATGCAGGACCCCGTGGAACAGGAACCAACTTCAGGAGACCCCATGCACAGGAGAAAAGCCCCACAACTGTAAACAAGAGTACCGATCATCGACATTGCTTCAGGTCCAGCAGCCAACACAATGGCAAGTGTCCACCCACCAAGGCCTACTCCACAGAGCATGTAGTCAGACATGAGGGCAGCACCCACAGTGGGAATTCTCCTCCCCAGACACCTGGCCCAATTCCTGGTTCCCCTGAGCCACCTCAGTCCCACTTACCATACTCAGCCCGCAGGTGGTCAGGGATGTGGGGCTCATACCCTTCTTTCTCTGGGACCTCCACAAAGTCCTCATCATCCTCGTCATCCTCGTCCCCTGGCACTCCTGTCTGTATAGAGACACCCAAACACAGATAAGGACACCAGGCTCTGCGTGAAGGAACCGTCCCAGGCTACTCTACCCAAGCTCACGGTGCCTCCCAGCTCCATCACAGCCTCAGCCCTGGCACTTCTGTCCGTGGAGACACCTGAGGGCAGACAGGGACACCAGGCCCTGTGTAAAGGGGTCTAAGACCATCCCGGCTGTTCTCCTACCCAAGCTCCCAGCGGCTTCCAGCGCTACCTCGGCTGTGTGGTACGCATACAGACCACGGGTGGGCACTCCTCCCACCCTCGGCAGAGGCCTGGGATGAAACAGAGCAGGCCCCGCTATCCCCAGGGCACGACGTAGTCTCTCCCGGGGTGCTGGGCCACAGCCCATCACAGGCAGACAGGGACAGACACTTCTGGAACCTTCTGTCCCCAAAGACTTGTTGAAAGCACCTGGGAATCCCCTCGCCACACTGAAGACTCACCTGAGTCCTGGGGAGCTCCGGGGGCCCTGCCGTCTCCCCAGGAAGGTGCTCCCGGTGCCCACCTGGTCCTTTCCTACCTCAGTGGGCCCACATGGCAGCTCTGCTCCTTGTTTCTCCTAGGGTAGGAAGCACAGCCTACAGGGGCTACACCACCTGCCTGACGGCTGCCCTGTGTCACGCTGAACCTAACACTGCACACACATCAATGTGTTAGGGCCACCGACGACAGAGAGGCCCTCACACGCAGGGGCACAGTGCCAGAGCACAGCCTTGCACAAATGGTCTCCTGTGAGGGGCTCTTCCTCCACCTGCCACCTGCCACCGGCCTCCATACCTCCAGAACCCGCCTCCCCAGGTCAGGACAGCAGTGGCCCCAGGAGCCTGGCCCTCGTGAGATCAGCCCCAGCCCACCTGCCACATGAGAGGCCATGCACGCCCCACGGTTGTGATACCCCACACTGCACCCACGGCCATGAGGCCCCACTAAAGGAAGCATCCAGAAAAGGATGTCCGTTGTGGGAACCTATTGGCCAGCAGGACCCAAGTAGGGTCCACAGGAGAAAACTCTGAAATACTTATCCATCTTTACACATGCTTTTATTTTTTAAAAAAAACATCCTGGCCGGCACCAACAGAGGATGCAGCCACTAAAAAAGGCACTATACACTTGTGGCTTTGCTCCAAAACAGAGTGAGGAGACAGGGAGGCAGCCACTGACCCCAGGACTGGGCACCACTAGGTGACTGGAAACCAGGCCTAAGCGAACCACAACAGGCTGAGGGCAGGGACCTGCAGCCGCCACCCCTCACCCAGGGAGAGCTGGGCCTTGAACATGCAGCTGCAGGCACAGGCTGCCACCTCTGGCCCAGCCAGGCGGCTGCTGCCAGGAGTGGCATAATCAGATGCAAATGTGCTATGTTTAGGTGCGGCCCACGCTGTGCATCTGGGAAGCACAGGAGACATTAATCATTGGAAACTGTAATTTTTGTTATCAGTCTAACACTGATCAAAAGGGAAGCCTGTCTCCACCGCTGACCTGTGAAACGTCCCAATTATACTCTTTGGAAATGACAGGGGCACTTAACTCCCGAGCTGAGCAAATGACGACGATCAATCACGTTGGAATAACAATGAGCCACGGACCTGAAAATTATTTTTGTATAGAATCTACCCAGGAATTTATGAAAGGTGGAGAGCAGCCCAAGGTTCTAGGGCATTACGGTTCTCAGCTAGTGAAGTGCGTATCAAACACTAAACAGAATTTATGTGTTTTAATTTTCTAAAAGGTAGATGTGGACTGGGTGCTACAATGCATAACATATAGTGCCCGGTTTTAAATATGGGGGTCATTTTCATAAAATATTATGCTTATTGCTTACACCCTTGAATTTCACCAGGCACTTTTATCAAATTTTTATTTCCTAAAAAAATACACAACTGCTTACCCAACTAGTAGGAATGACACCTCTTTTTCTTACAGACATAACCAGGCGTTTCTACGATTAGATGTGAAGACCCAGATTCCTTTCTGCTCTTAAATCAGTGTTGATGAGGCCCTGGGGGTCCTGCCTCCTGTGGGTACGCTATGACCAGGCCTCCACAGGTCTGTATCTCTACAAAGACCCAGGACAGGCGCCGTGAGAGCGGCCAGCAGGGCCCACTGTCTACCCCCGTGCTTCACTTTCAAACTGCTCAGAGATGGGGAACTCACTCAAACCACAGCAGCAGATTGGGGACACCACTGGTAATACTGAAGTCAAACTTGAAAGCCTCCACATCAGGTTTTAATTCCCATCCAGGGAGCAGTGATGCTTAACAGTGCAGAGTTCCCATGGGCACGGGCACCAGCGTGCTGCACACTGCAGTGGCCACAGCGTTCCTGATGTAGAGAAAGGGGGAGAGCTCCACACCACCAGCTGCAGGACACTGTTACCCGCCACAGTCCTATCCCACAGCTTGTTCAGACGCCAGAAACACCACAGTCATAAGGGACAGTCCCCTGAGGCTCGTCTGGCAGTGTGGCCCAAAGGGAAGTCCCAAACACGCAGAAGGCCTCCGCTTACTCTGAGAACACAAGGCACCACGGGGTCACAAGGCCGTAGTGGCCACCCGCGCTCCAGGTCACTGGCAAGGAGTAACAAGAGGCAGCTGTGCCCTGGCATCCGGAGGAGCTGGTATGGGGGGGTCAGACCCCTGAGGTCCTCGACAGGAGGCAGCCTGGAGCAAGACCACTTCACATGGAGGCTAGACGTGTGAAAAGTCAACAACAGTTTCTCCTTTAACCACCTAGATCCTGAGATTCCCAACCACAAGGGTCCAAGCAGACACGCTGGAAGCCAGCAGGGAGGTGCCCTCCTTCCCCAAGCAGGGGTACCTGCACCCACACCTCCTGATGACCCAAGCCAGCCAGGTGCCCAGAGCCCTGAGGGCCAACAGAAAGCCACCCCGAGCCGGCACTGCAGACTTCCCACCTCCTATCCCGCACTGTCAGGGTACCGGGTAAACTGCTGGTTTCATACAAATTGATTCTCACCCACAGTTAAGAGGATCTAGAAAAATGAGCCTCCACAATCATAATTAAACAAGCAACAGAACAGCTAAAATATATAATGTAATCGGTTTACAGAAGAGGGGCGGTGAGGCTGCTAATTATTTGCGAAGGAAAGGGAAGCGCACTGCGGCTCCCTGGGAAGCAGGCGGCCGCCCAGCCCACGGCCTGGAGATACAGCCGGGACCATTAAATAAATTTTGTACGATCTAATTAACTTGGTACGCAATCTCAATTACTTTTCACCCAAGAAATCACTTTTGCTCAGTTTTATGTGTGTCTATTTCCCTTTTTAAAAAAAAAAAATGATGTAAGGCCTCGTCAGACAAGTGAGTTCCAAACTGCATTTGTCTCTCAGTGGCTTGATGGCTATGCATTTAAAAACCCATTCTATCTTATAAACTAAAAATTAAACGTGCTCAGCTGTGATGGTCGTCATTGCATCTGCTATTTATATGCTAATGCCCTCCCTGGAAGGCCCTGCAAATTGCCCAGCCAGGCCGATATCTCATGTGCATCTCCAGCTGCCAGGGGTGTACCTGTAAAGGACAGAGGGGAGCCACCATGGACCACATGAGCTCATGGAGTGGGCACCTGCCAGACCCCTGTCTAGATCCCAGTCCAGCCCGTGCCCACCATCTACATCACTGTTAAAATAATAGGAGGTGAACCAGTGTCTCCTGGCATGACTCCATCCCACAACGTCCTGAGCACAGAGGGGCTGGCATTCTCTGCAGGGCAGTGAGAGATGAGAAGCCCTGGGTCAAGCCCGAGCGGAGGGCAGTGCCCAGAGGCAGGACAGGTCACGGCAGCCCAGGTGCCATGGTCTGTGCTACTGCTGGGATGGACAGACTTGGGCCCTGGCAGCCTCCTCCAGATTCCATCTAAGATGTGTTCCTGCTGAGCAGGCGGAGGGGCGCAGCGGCAGGTCAAGCCATCATGGGGTCATCAGAACCTTACATAAACTGACATCATGTCCAATGGAGTGTGTAATCGCCTCCCAGCCGGCACTCCAGGCTTTGTAACTCTGCCCCCTCTGAGCTCTGCGGGAAAAACCAGCTGGTGGCAGGGAAGGGGAGGACAGCCTACACGGCCCGTTCCGGGGAGCCGGCTCCCCAGCCCAGCCTGACTGCCAGACGGCTGTGCTCTGCTCTTAGCCAGACACCAGAGGAGCAGGCAGTAGTTATTAGGGGCTCCCCTGCTGGACAAAGGCACCTCGGCAAAGACGCTGAGGTGCACAAAGTCCCAGATTCCATTTTCTCATTAGTAAAATGGGGTTCATAAAGCAATCTACCGAAAGAGTTGCTCTGGAATGAAAAGGAGGACCTCGGGAAGTGTCTGCAAAGAGCTGACCTGGGAAGTGGTCCTAAGCTGCAGGCACAAAAGGAAACAGGAGAGCCCAGGAGACTGGGGAGGGGCAGCTGGCACAGAGCTGGCGCCAGGACCAAGCTTCTAACCCAGTGCTCACAGACTGAACTTACGCATAAACGTGTGTGTGCATGCACACCCATGTGTGCGCACGCGCGTGCATCTGGCACCTGGCAGCCTTCAGCGTGATGGAGAGGGCTGCAGCACCCAGGAAGGTTGTTTACCAACCCTGCCGCGGCCCAAGGCTTCCTGGAGAGCCTGATTTAGTTTCTCTGCCTGACCCTGTGTGGGCCTGATGGGCTCCACATTTCATTCCCTGGCTTGGCCCACGTCGTTCTCTCCTACAGAGGCCAGAACACTGCCGGGGCTATAACAGCAGTGGTGTGGGGAGAGGCTGGGCCCAGGCACCCCAAGGGCCCAGGACTGGCAAAGGACCATCTCTATACATAGCGAGGATTGGGTCCACAGCCAGAGGCAGGTGGCCAAGACAAGGCCTTGGGACTACACAGGCATCACCGCCACGGGAGAGAGAAAGCTCGGTGACAACACCACAGGCTGAAGCTGGCACTGCTCCTCTCTGACTGCCACTGGTGGGAAGTTAGTATTTTGTTAATTACACAATACAAAGTAACTGGTGACCTGAGCTACATAATTAAAAGGCAGGTAATTTAAAAGTTTTCACAGGATTTTTATCAGTTTAACGAATGAGGCAGCTGTGGATTATTGCACCTTGCCTGTAAGCGAGCAAGGTGGGAACTAAATCTACCCAACGACCCTCACGATCGATCCTCCTCAGATCTATCCCCGCCTGCCTCCTAACGGAACTGACACAGAGGCACTCTATAAAACAAACACTTACACACATGGAAACCGGCTTAAGTCTTTTCTGGAGACAGAACATCTACGTCAAAAGGAAAACAGCAGTATGCAGGAATCGACATCGAGAGACAGGCACAAACAGACTGCAGCCGCCCTGGTGTCCCTGCGGCCGGGAAAGGAGGCCTTGGCCCGCTGGCCCTGCTCTCCCAGGGTCCGAGCTGGGACTGTCTGACTCTAACGGCAGCATCGTCCTTGCTTCGGTCTCTTACACATTTGCTGAAAATTCTGGGACACTGAACCAGCACATTACTGAATTAGAGCTGTGTGCTCAGCCTGCCCTCCACACAGTTAATGATGCCCATCTCCTGCTCAACGGGAAAACAGAGGGAAATGATCTCAACTCTCTGTAAGTTTTATTTGAAAATTAGCAAATAACACCTCATTCATAATTTCTCATTAAAAGGGCCCTCATCAACACAGGCACTCATCAGCTGCCCCTGCCCCCTGCACACACCGCTGCAGGTCCATGGTCCTGGAGAAGCGGCCACCACAGGCGCAGACGGGCAGATGTGCTGCTGCCTCCCCCTGCTGCATCTATTCTGGGAAGCAGTGTGCACCTGGGCCGCCAGGGGCCCACCGATCACCGCGTCTGCAGGCACACCACACTCCCAGCCGCAGGACCAAGTCTCCCAGTGCTCTGGAGCCCTACCTCCTGTTCAGATAATCTGCAGAGAAGGTCTGAAACGTGTCCATCTACCTGACAGCAGAGCCGCGTCTCAGACATGACACCGTCAACTCAAGCGGTTCCTGCTGAGAGAGGCCGGCCAGCCCGGCACCCTCTCGGGACAGCAGCAGCCGCTGCATCTCTGCAGGGCCTGGCGAGTCTGCTGGGCAGTGAGTATGGCCGGAGATGCAGGGCCACATGCACAGAGCTGCCCTGGCACAGCATTCCCCGGCCTACCCTCCAGCAGCAGGGCCTGCAGGCCCCAGGCAAAATCAAACAGGCCAAAGGCCTTGGGCACACAGCTCAGACACACATAGCATACGCTGCCACACAGGGCTCGGACAGTTGATGACCAGCAGGAGTGAGGAGAAATGAGGGAGTACAGGCCCCGGGCATCACAACCGTGGGGGCCGCATATCAGAGGGGGTTGTGTCAACAGCTCTGAGACTGCTGCACCTGCACCCTACAAGAGCTTAGGAGCAGTCCCCACAACAGGGACCCTCAGGAGCTGCAGCTGGGGACCATGTGAGCCGGTGTATCTGGCTCGTATAACCAACCCCTGGGTACAGCAGCCACAAGCTGCAGAAGACCACTGCAGCCAGCAGTCCAGGGCAGGTGTGGTCAAAGAAACCAAGGAAAGTGGCACGTGGCTCCTCTTGGTCTCCCCTCAAGCACACAGTTGCCCCGGGAGCTGGGGTGAACCTGGGCACATGCCACCTAGCACTCAAAGGTGGTTGGTCCAACCCAGAGCCTGACCCAGGTGGGTCCACATCCTCATCGCCCAATTGCAGGCAAGAAGGCCATGATTCAGGACCATACCAACAGCTGCCAAGGCAGCAGAGCTCTGGACAGCCAGAGATGCAGTGTGAGCAGCACGGCCAGCTGCGGGGAGCCCCTAGAATGGGGGGCTCTGCCAGCCCCAGCATTGCAATGGCCCCCAAAGAGCCATGCAGGTTGACGGTGCTCAGTCCTGGCGAGCCGCTGGTGAGGCATGGTGGCCCTGAAGCCCCACGGGCACTCCCTAGGGCACCAGCTCTGGCAGCTAGGCCAGCAGCAGAGTAACTGTCTGCAGACTACAGGACCCTGGGCTGGCTGAGCCTGGCAGGAGAGGAAGACACAGACATGCCACAAGAGCCACCCCAGTGGCTCTGGAACCCCACCAGTCCTGTTGCCCGTGATGGGAAGAGCTGCCTTCCTCTGAACATGGGAAAGTTTCACATGCACTCAGAGGCCACAAAACTGGCTTTTTTTTTTTCATCAGTAACACACCAAGATAAAGCTCCTGTAAGGTACCAAAGCTCATAGATCCTGCGGCAGCCCTGAGTGTCCCAGGGTCATAAACACTTCGATTTGCAGGTTTAAGGGAGGAATAAGGCCGCCCTCTGCTGGCCGGGGATAGGGATGCACAGCCGCCCCCTCTGCAAAGGCTGCAGCGGAACTGGGCGGGCAGAGCTGGGCGGGCAGCTGTCTCCCTGGCCTGCATAAGCTGGGGCGGTCACTCAAGGCACTGGGTGCTAGACATGAGCTGTCACCTGCTTCCAGTCTGTGCTAGAGCCTCTGGACAGCTTCAAACATCTTTTCCTCAGCAGAGAACACACTGTTTTTTCTGCCCCAAAGCAACCTTCAAACCTAGGGTTACTTACAAGCCTGATTCCCCCAGGCCAGCACTCTCTCCTTGCAGCTAAAAATGCAAGCTCAGGGCCAGAGCTCCTCAGGGAGCAGCATGCCTGGTGACCGTCTTCTTAGTTCTGAGACCACCAAAACAGGAATAGCTGCCCTGAGGAAGCCCCTGGCTGGAAGAGTTTGTGCAGCCCCTTCTCCCCACAGTCATCCACAAGGTCAACAGCACAGACCCCCAGCCCCCAGTGTCTCTTTCAGGCAGCGGTGTCCCAGTGCAGGTCCTGGGGCAGCAGCACCCTCGGCCCCTTGGTGGCCAGGACTCATCAAGTATCCACAACCCTGCGGCAAGTCTCCTGTTGCCTGGACAGGCACAGCACCTTACTCCAGCCCACTTGGCACCCACCTTTGAGGACCCATTGTCTCTCACAGATACCTTAGCCGCATCCAGGCCTGAGGCGCCACAGGGTCTCCAGATAACCAGCCTTGCCCATCCACCATGGCTGCTCACCTCTCCTTCTCTGCCCTGGCTGCACACACTGCCCACTCGGACATCTGCTGGCCAGTCTCAGAAGCCCCCACCCACATTGCAGGGGGAGGGGGCACTGCCTCTCTGGGCTCCTGGTAGTGCTCACAGCATACATACATGACACGTGGCATCCTCAACACAACTTGGGATCAACAAAGGACACCTGACAGCAGGAATGTTACCACATGGCAGCCAGGCTCCTGGACGTGCCCTGGGGCAGGCTGGCCAGGCAAGGGACTCCCACAGTGAGAGGCCAGCAGAGAGCAAGAAGAGGCCGGGCGGGGTCTGCTAGCGCTTCCAGCTGTCCTTGCCTGCTCAGGACTTCTGAGCTGGATAGGGGCAGGCCCCACTACACCACCCAGGTGCCCACACTCACCCCATGCCTCTGCCCTGCGCCAGGCTCCACGTTGAGCTCCCCATACTTCCTCAGAGCAAGTTCTAAGTCTGTCTTCAGGTTGATGGCACGCTTCAAGGATTCACCATGGATGCCAGCACGAGTGAACCGCTGTGAATTGAAGGGTAAGTGGCAGAGGCCCAGGTAGGGTCCTGGAGCCTATATGCCAGCGGGCACTTGGTCCAGTCTCTAAACACATGTGGGACTCTGTGGACAGCCCTCAGGGGTGGAGGTACTTGTAACCTGGGACTCAAGGTCACACTGATGAGGAGACCACAGCTGACGCTTCCCAAAACCCTCCTTCCACCCACAACTCCCACCACATGTACTCTCATCCGCCCGTGTCCCTGGCATGAGAGAAGAGCGTGGTACCCAGTGCCCTCCTCACCTGCACCCAGGAACACACGGTCGGCAGGAACTTATTGCGAATCAGCTTGAGCACATCACGGGCGGCGTGGAGGACAGCAAGGTTGTCCTCATTCTCCTGCACCGTCAGGCCATCTGGAAGAAGCGGTGGGGGGGTCACGGGGCCCTGAGAGCCAGCCCCATGGCAGAGGTCACCACAGCTCATGGAAAGACACAGGAAGCCATCCACAACAGCCACATGCTCACTTGCAGAAAGTTGCTGTGGCTAGGGACAAAAGCTCTGGCTCCATACAGGCCTCTTCACCCAGCCCCTCATCCCATAGCTACACAGCTTCAGCTGCCTCTGAGCCCACCACCCAGGGCAGGCATGTCCACCCCCAACTCAGGACAACACCACACCGCCCCTGTAAGGGCACCAAACTTCTCCCATCACTATCAGGCTGGCCAGCAGTCACACTAATCGCTCATCTCAGCCTTTCTCCACAGGAATCCACCTGTCACAGGGTCCCCATTGCCCCCAGAGAGCCCCCCGTGCCCAGCAATGTCTGTGCACTGACAAGACGTGGCCGGCTTGGAGGATGGAGTCCTGAACGTCCACACCTGCCCCTGAGCCGGAAAGCATCTTGCCACTTTGCGCCTGAGGCACTCAGGGTCCTCGGAGCTAGCAGACCTCAGAGCCTGGGACCAAGTTCTCCCCACAGGTCTGGCCTAGTGGCCTCTACCCGCCACCTGCTATACTAGCTTTCAAAGGGGCAACCCAGCCTAAGACAGTTACTCAAAATTACATGCACCTACAGCCAGACCAAGTGTCACTGTCACTGTAAACATAGCAGGAAAATATATTTTGATCCCATTTGCACCCAGGCAAAGGCAGAGACCCTGCAAACGTAGTGAAGCAAGCGCCCACCCCGCCTGCCCAGCAGCCCCAGTTCTGCTTATGGCCCTGCTGGGGCACGGGCCCAGGTCACCAAGATGCCCATGGGCTCCCCGTGGCTGGCCAGGCCATGAGGGCTCAGTGTGGCAGCACCACAGGCTGGCCCATCAGGGAGCCACTGCAGGCCACAGTTCATCCCAGACCCAGGACACCAAGCAAGGACAGGGACAGAAAGGTGTCAGGCGTGTGGGTGGCGTCACCTGGGGAGAGCTCCACATCCAGTGTGTACTTGTGCGAGCCAAGCCCGTGGCTCCGGACAAACTCCTCGGAGTCACTGTCCTCATCTGCAGCTCCAGAGGGGTCACCTGCAGCAGTCGGGGTTGGCCGCTCTTCCCCTTCAGCGGCTGCTGGGCAGTGTGCTGAGGGAGGCAGGTCCCTGCTGCAGCACGGCTGCTCCTCATCCTGCAAGTCAGGACCAGCAGGCGGGCCGGGCACCTTGTCCTGGCCACGGACCTCTGGGCCTAGGTCTAGGGGCACCAGGAGCTTGAAGCAGGACTCTACTTCCGTCAGACAGCAACAGATTTCCTCGGACATTTCTGCCAAGAGACGGAGGGCCAACTTACCACGACACAGAGAGCAGGGCTCCCTCCCAGGGTTACTGCCAGCCCTAGGTGGGGGAAGGCCCTGCACACTGCCACCCCAGCCTTTCTGGGCACACACATCAGTGGCCCTTCACAGCTTTACAGAACCCCGCTCACAGCCGTGTCTGCAGGATCTGTCTCTTGGCAGCTCATGGAACAGTGCCAACATTGGCAAAGACAGATTTCTATGTGAAGAGTGGCTGACCGGGCACGCATCCCAGAGGAGGCCAAGTCTCATCACACCCTGGGACCAGGATGGCTTTCTCTCAGGCATTACAGTGTAACTTCCAGCCTTCCCCAGAGATGCCCTATTCAGGGCAGATGTCTGTAGTAGGATTCAGGCACAGTTGAGCAAGTATAGCCTCTGGCCCTCTGACGCCTGTGCCCCAGCCATGCCCCACACAAAGCTCAACTGCCACGAAGTACAGACTGGGAACTTTAGGGACGAGAGCTGGCAGAAGCAAAAGAGGCCACGAGATGAACAGGTGACAGGGTCTTCAGCCAAGCCACTGGGTGCAGACCACTACCTGCACACACACCTACCCAGCCTCTGCATGGGGGCGCCACACTAACGGCTGCAGGTGACCCTGGCCGCCAGGACAGGACGTAAGGGCAGCCTACAGAAGTACAGCCTATGCTGCCGGGGGCCAGACGGGCTGGGCAGCCACACCACAAGGGCACAAGGCCTGCCAGCCTAGCAGCTTGCCTTCCATCTCCCTCTTGGCCTGCTCAGCCCGTTCACCGCGGATCCTGTCCAGGTGCCTCTGCTTCTCCTCTTCTCGCTTCCTCTCTGCCAGTGTCCTGGCATTCACGTCCTGGAAATCCACCTGAGAAATGGACAGCAAAGATAGTGTCCAGAACACACACACACATGCACACGCATGCTGAGTAGAGATAGCATACTGGCATGCAGCCAGGATGCCTATGGGCTTGTTAGTCCATGGGGGAGTTTTTGTTGTTGTTGTTGTTTTTTTGAGACAGGATCTCACTCTGTAGCCCAGGCTGGTCCTGAACTCAGTTATGTTGCCCAGGCTGGCCTTGGACTTATGGCACTCCTCCTGCCTCAGGCTCCAGAGCGCTGGGATTACAGGCACATGCCACCATGCCTGGCTTAAGTCCACGGCATTTTAAGAAGAAAACACACTTCAACTTACTGTTTGTCCTAGCATATCTGCCACTTGAGATAAAAACATTACCAAAAAAAAAAAAAAAAAAAAAAAACCTAAGCCCAGTGGCACAGGCATATAATCCCAGCATTCTGGGAGGCTGAGGCAGAAGGACTACAAATTTGAGCCCAGCCCAGCCAACTTGGTGACTCAGTTAAACTGTCTCTAAATAAATAAAAATAAAAGAGGAGTGGGGAAGGAGCTCAGTGTGTAGGCCCAAGCTCAGTCCCCAGTACCATGGGAGAACAGAAAGAAAAGAAAGAAAGAAAGAGAGAGAGAGAGAGAGAGAGAGACTCTCAGACCCCAGCCAGTCATGAAAGCGCAGGTACTCAGAATGCTGAGGCAGGAGGACTGCCTACGACCAAGCGTTTAAGGCCATCCTGAGCAATACAGAAGATCCCATCTCAGGTTAAAAAAAAAAAAAAAAAAAAAGCAAGTGCCAGGGTGGGCAAGACAGCAGCAGCAAATCCTGGCGGGCCTCATCAAGCCCAGCACCAGCGGAGGCCACAGCTGGTTCCAGGCGGGCCCTAAGGTTACCAGTGGGCAGGGCTGCACTTGGGAGGACGAACTGCCACAGGGTCAGCTCCATCCATGAGAGAGGCCTTTTCCTCACAGATGACCACCCACTGGCAGTCCAGCAGCTTAGATGCCCAAGGCCGAGCATCCCCACCGACCTGGGCTGCACTAGGCTGAACAGAGAACCCCCGACTCAGCCCAGCCCAGGGGAACCAGACAGCACCTACCTTCTTGGTGTGTCTTAAGAAATGGTAGCCCAAAGCAAGCTTCTTATAGGCCTCACCAAACTTCTGATTCCACGCTTCCACAGTGTGCAGGGCTGCCTGCCTCAGCCTCTGGGCGGCCTCCCTTGGGGGTGGCAGGGGCTGTTCATGGTCCGTGCCCAGCGTGAGCTCCAGGAACTCCTGGAAATCAGAAACGAGCAGCACGCGGAAGTGGTGAGACCTGGCAAAGAGCTGGTCCATGATCTGGAAGGTGGAGAGGCGGATCTCGGCATGGTCCCGGGCCAGCTGGGTCAGCAGCAGGCGGTAGGCGTGGCCTAGCTGCTCCTCCGAAGACCTGGAGGGACAAGGAGCTTTCGGGCAGTGGCACAATAATCACACGGGGCATGAACTGTAGTCCCAGACCAGCCTCATCTTCCCCTTCTGGAACTGGGTCAGCACACCACCGAATGGCTCACCACCACCCAGCACGCCGCTGCCTGGCACACCACCACCCTGCTCACCCCCAAGCACACCTGCATCACTGCCCTGCTCACTACACCAGGTCTATCAACACAGCACAACACCGCCTGGCACACTACCACCTGAGTACACCACCCCCTGGGTCACCAGCACACCACGGCCCAACTCAGAGGCATTTGGCACATGACCACCTGGTCCACTACCTCTACCACTCCTACCAACGCCTGGCTCACCACTGCACCTCCATCCAGCTCACCACAACCCAACACACCACTACCTGGCATTCTTACCACCTGGCACACACCAAGTATTCCACTGTCTGGCAAACTACCTGACTCCACACAGCCCAGCGCACTACGTCACCTGGCACACCACCATGGGGCACACCGCTACCTGGCATACCACCCACCACCTGAGCACCAAGTGCATGCAGCCACCAGCACATCAGCTTCTGTATGGCCAGCCATAAGCCAAGAACATTTTCTGCACCTGTAAACGGTTGACCGAGATGGAGGTGTGACTCAGTGGTACGGTACTTGCCTAGCACAAACAAGGCCCTCAGTTTGATGCCCAGCACAAAATAAGTAACTTAATTAAGTGAATGGTTGATATACATAAGAGCACTTATTGACATGTAGGATTATGAGATTCAAACGTCAGTGTCTGTCAGTTTTGCTGGAACAGAGCCACTTTTTTGCTCACCTCGCTACAGCTGTTTTCAGGTTAGGAAAGGCCTCACAGTTAGCGTGGCCCCTTCCCCAGTAGCAGACTTCAGCTGAGTGAGCACCCTCCCTCCAGGGGTGAAAGGGAGCACACCCAGAGCCTCCGGCAGTCCCTCTTCCCAGCTGTGGCACCTGTGCAAACCCGAGATTTAGGGGCTTTCTTGGGTGATAAGCAAAACCTCATCTGAGCAAGAATTCTGTGTGGAAATGTAAACACTATCATTTAACAAGTGATCCCCTGAGATCTCGTTTTGTAAAGACGCAATATTCAGTGACCTGATAGTCCCGTCCCTAGAAGGTGAGAGGAAGGAATTGTGCTCCCTCCTTGCAAATGCCGGCCTCAAACTGCACATCTGTGGTCCCCAGATGGTTTCCCTGGAAGAACTAAAGGAGACTTGGACGACGGTGCTGAAGCGCCTGCGCTGCTGGAGGTGTGGCTCAGCAGCTTCAGGCCCTGTCTGGGTTCAATCCCCAGCACAAGAAGAGAAAACAAGGCTGAGGGAATGGCTCAGCAGTTAAAGTGCTTGCCTAGCAAGCACTAGGTACCTAAGCTTGATTCCATAAACTGGGTGCGGTGGCCCACGCCTGGAATCCCAGCACGCACTCAGGAAGCAGAGACAGGTCTGCCCTGGGTTCAAGGCCAGCCTGGGCTCCACAGTGAGTCCAGGACCAGCCTGGGCTCCAGTGCGAGACCCTGTCTCAAAAAGAATAAAAAAAGAATAGAGTAATTCACCCAACCATGAATTTTCTTCCTTCGCGTAGTCCAGAGAGATGTAACTGGTAAAGGAAAAGATGTCTATTTACCTACACGTCAATGTGCACACTCACAGACTTGCAATTCAGTAGTGTTTTAACACATGCAAGGGGTGAGGATCAGAAGTGTCTAGCAAGAGTCCTCTGGTGTTCTCCCCAACCAGCACGCGAGCCCAGGACTCCACAGGGCCCTGGGGAACTGCTGGGTGTCCCTTCTGGTGGCTCTCTCCAAGCGTGGCAGGCAGGGGCAGCCGAGATAGGCAGCAGAGGCTGGGGCCGCAGCAGGGAAGCCTCACTACCTCTGCGGGTGTCTTGGCCTCCTGAGGCCAGTTACCATGAAAAACCGAACCTAAAGACATACTTGCAAATTTTCTTCAATTCCTTCATTTTCTCAGGATTCAGCTGGGCTTCTCCAGAAGTTGTGAGCTCTTCTACCAACTCTGAGAGTTTCTGATCCATATTTGCAAATGCGGAATGCAGAGACGCTAATTCCCCTCCGGCTTTACATTCCTGGCTTATCAGCCGATGTCTACCGAGCCCCCCTACCCACTGGGCACTGCGAGAAGCACTGAGGCTGGTGTCCCAGGGGCCCGGCCCGTGGGAGGTGATGCCCAGGAAACCATGAGAGATCCGAGTGCTATGGCGGAGTTCAACAAGGCTTTCGGGCTAATCAGCAAGTCTCAAAGATAAAACGCCCTTCAGAAGTCTCCCGGGGATGGCACTGAGTTCCGTTCACACCAGCCAGCCCGGCTCTGCCCCCTGCTAGGGACGCCAGCGGGAGCCGGGGGGCGACGGCGTCTCGCGGTCAGGAAGCCGAAAGCCGGCAAGGACCAGAGACCACGCCACCCCCGGCGCGAGCCCAGAGGCAGAGGCCCCGCTCGCCACACCTGCCCCGGCCCGCCGCCGCAGCGAGACTCCGGAGCGCAACCGGCGACCCGACCCGGCCAGCGCCACCTCCCAACCTCACGGCCGCTCCCCACGCCACCCCTCCCCTTCCGGTTTCGTTTCTCCGTCACGTGCCCAGAAGCTCGGCGCTCATTGGCTTGTCCTCGCCGCATCGCGCAGCAACGACAGCTCCTCCCGCGAACGGCTTCGCCCCGCCCCTTCCGGGGAAGCCCCGCCCGCCTTCCGGCGCTCGCCCAGTCCTGCGTGCGGGCGTGCGGTCGCGGCCGGGATCTCCGGGGTGACGTAGGCGCGCTCCCGGAGGGGCGGGGCCGGGCGAGGAGGACGGCGCGCGAGAAAAAGGAGGCCGGAGGGCGCAGCAAGTCTTTAAAGGGCCCGGCGGCGGGCGCAGTCGCGGCCCCTGTGGCCAGGAGACGGAGGCTCCGCGCGCGCTTCCCGCCTGGGCCGGCGAGCCCGGCTCGGCCCCCACGGCGGGGCGCGCGTGGGGCGGCGGGCGGCGCGGCGTCCTCCAGCTCCCGGCCCCTGCCCCCGCCGGCTTAGGTCCAGCTTGTGTGGCGTGGGCGCCGTGGCGAGCCGAGCCCCGCATTGGCGCCGGCGTGGCCGCTATCGCGCGTGGACCCCGGGACGGGTGTTTCCCAGCGGGGACGTTGCTGCAGGTGGAGCCGGGAGACGGGATGAGGGCCGGGCGCGCGACCCCCGCGCCGCGCAGCTGAGCTCTGCCGCCGCGCCCCGCCGCGCCGGCCGCTCCCTGCGGCCCTGCCCGCACCCTTGTCTCCCCCGGCGCCCTGGCACGGCTGGTGTCTGGCAGAGCACTGCCCCTCAGCGTTCACGGACTGTCTGCCCTTCCCCACGCCCACGGGGCCATCTCTCCGCTTTGTATTAATATTCCTCAGAAATCTTCCTCCTGCCCTGTGTCCGCCAGGGAGGCCTGTGACGGTCACACGGCCAACTCCAGTCCCTCCCCTGTGCGGCGGCCTGGCGTCGACCCCCCACAACGCAGAGGTGTGAGTCCCGACAGCCCTGCCCTGAGAGAGGGCCAGGATGCAAGCACCTGCCCCACGGCAGGCCGGAGCCCCGCCACGGGGCCCCTGGTGGGCTCACTGCAGGGGCTCCACTCTCTCCTGGAGTCCACGCCCCGCACAGCAGCCAGAGCGGCCTCCAGAATGGACTCAGCCCTCCCTGGTGGGGGCTCCAGGCCCCAGCGGCCGGGGCTGGCTGCCTCCCACACCCAACACCGGCTCTCCAGCTGCACGGAGCCTCTGGGGCCACACGTCGGCCTGGAGTCCCGGCTGAGCACCCAGCTCCTCGCTCCGGCTGAGTCCCACTCGGGCTCCCGTGCCGTGGCGCCCCCACCCTTTCCTTGCTTTGCTCCAGCTGCGCCCAGCACTGACAACCTGCTGCCCCTGGCCTGTGATTTCACTGTCTCCTGTTTTCCACTCCACGAGAACCGGCATGCTTGTTTTAATTCATGATACACACAGTAGGTGCGTAGTATCTGTTCAATGAATAAGTAAAATTGGAGGCCAAGATGAGAATTAGAAGATATTTATTATAAAAGAACCCACTGAAGTCAGGCCATGGTACCATGCGCCTCTAGTGGCTGGGTGCTTGAGCCCAGGAGTCCAAGGCCAGCCTGAGCAGCACAGTGAGATTCGTGACGTGACAGCTTCAGACCAACAGCAAGTGAGTGGGTCCAGGCCCAACTGAGTGGAAGATGTCACAGGAGGTTCCTCCCATGAGGGGAACCATATCAGACAGATTTTGAATAACAGGTGCAAGGAAGAACCCTGCATGCAGTCAAACCATGGATAAATATGTTTCTTTTTTGTTATTAGTCAACTTTCCCATCCCTGGACACACTACCCAACACCTATAACCTAAGGAGAGGATTCACTTGGCTTACAGTTTTGGGGGATTCAGTCCATGGTAGGCTGGCTCCAAGGCGGGAACATCATGGCAGAAGAGTGTGGCAGATCACATCTGCATCGTTCATGGTGGTCAGCGAGCACGCAGGGAAACGGCTTCAGAGAGAGAGAAGTGAGACCAGGCACAGAACCCAAAGCCAAGCCTCCGGCACACCCCAGGAGTGTGTTCCACTCTCCCCCAAGCTGATCCCAACGCCAGTCCAAGTGACATTCCACTCCAACTGCCACACTTCTATGTAAGTGACTGAGAAATGGACTTCAAGGTATACAACATATAGGGAAAATAATGACCAACATAGCCCAAAAGATGGGGGCAGGGGGATAAATGTTTATACATGCTTGCAATTCTTGCGTCTTCCTGTGTGGTGGGATGGTAACTATTTGAGGGTATACTACAGTAAGTTTTTTTGTTTTGAGACAGTCTCGCTGGGTAGCCCAGGTTAGTTCCGAACTCACTATGTAGCCCAGGGTGGCCTATGAACTAACTCACCACCTCAGTCTTCCAAGTGCTAGGATTATGGCCATGCACCACCACACCTGGTTTATGTCATGCTTTAACAACTGAGCTATACCCCATGTCCCCACCACGGTTAAGTTAAAGATGAGTCGACCCTGTCAAGACAATCGAGTCAGTGACAGACCAAATTTGTGACTATGGACCCACAATATTGTATCATCTAGTGGCACAACATTTTTTTAATTTTTTGAGATAGGATCTTGCTCAGTAGTTCAGACTGGTCCTGAACTCACTGTGGAACCCACGCTGGCCTAGAACTCACGGCCATCCTCCTGCCTCAGCCTTCCTAGTGCCGGAATTACAGGCGTGTGTGGCAATGCCCAGCTATTATGTGACGCTGGGGGATCAAACCTGATGTCTCCGGCTTTTCAGGCAAGCCCTGTATCACTGAGCTACCACAACTTGGTTTGTAAAGGGACATGGAGAAACGGCTCAGCGGTTAAAGTGCTTGGTTAGCAAGCAATAAGTCAAGTGCTAAGTTGTGGGGTGATATCTAAGATGGCGGCCGCCAGAAATCCCCGGGGGCGGCCACCTCGGGTGTTCACCAAAGAAGATGATTGGGCCAAGCCGTTTCCGCCCTGGTGGACCACATGTGATCCCAATACTACTGCTATGAGCGCCCAGCGCCTGCCTGCGTGGACATCTTGCTGACTGACTTGACGCCAACTTACGAGGACACCACATCCAATCACCTACTCTCCCTCCCTTGCCACGTTCTCCCTCTACCCTATATAAGCTTCTGTACTTCCTGAATACAGCGAGCTCTTGCTTCAACAGACTCCCGCCTGGGTCTGGTACTCTTGGGACAAGGGGGCCCAGCCACGCGCTCACCATTCCTCTCCCCGGCTCTTGTGTGGTGGTGAGACCCTCACACTAAGTACCCGAGTTTGATTCCCCAGCACCACATAAGCTGGGCGTGGTGGCACACACCTGTAATCCCAGCACTCGGGAGGCTGAGACAGGCGGACTGCCGTGAGTCCAAGGCCAGCCTGGGCTCCATAGTGAGTTCAGGACCAGCCTGGACCACAGAGCGAGACCCTGTCTCAAAAAAAAAAAAAAAAAAAAAAACTTTGTAAGTACACATGATGACAATGTACTATGACAGTCACACAATAAAACAGCCTAATGGCACGTTCTCAGGACATACTGCCATCGTAAGTGACACATCAACCTAAACCCCTAGAAAAGCCTCAGTGAGTGTCACAGGGCTGGGGTTGCTCAGTGGGAGTGGACTTGCCTACCCTATGTGAGGTCCTGGGTTTGATCCCCAGGACCACCAAAAGGCAAAAAAGGAGGCTTTGCTAGTAAGTCCACAAAGATAAAATGGAGGACCAACAAGTTTGTTTTCTGACAACAGAATTAAATGAAAGCTTAAAAATATTTCAAAATTAGTCAAAAACTTGTAAATTTAAGACTTTAAAATAATCCATGACTCAAAGAAATTTAAAAAATAAAATATTTTGAACTACATCAAAATAAGAATGTATCAAAGTTTATGGAACAAAGCTGGGCTACTACTAGGTTTGGACTGAGTGTCCCCTAAAACCTCACTATGGAACTGTGTGTTACTAGGAGGTACAGCCTGACTGGAAAGGGCAGATTCTTGGGGTTTGACTTGGAACGAATGTGTCAATTTGTTGATATTGGGAGGAGCTTTCAGGTATTTGTTACTGACTTACGGACCAGGAATTGAGGGAGGGCACCCTGTGTCCAGGTGGGCAACTGGGAGCTCTGAACTAAGTACAGGTAGGAAAAAGAAACACCGTTACAACCTCTTCCAGGGAAAGCTCATCAACTTGCTGTCTCACTTGGGTCTGTCTACAATGGGGGGAGCAGCTCTGGGGCCTCTGCCACGTGCGTCCACCTTTACCAGGTGCCGCACAGTTGGACTGTGTGAAACCTTAAACTGTGAACTAAATCAATCTTCCCTTAAAGTGAGGATGCTGGGTGTTGTGTCACAGCAGCAGATTAAGTGACTAAGATAGCTACCTAGCCAGGGACCTGCCTGGACTACACACAGCCAGACCCTGTCCCAACAACAAACAGGGTTTGTTCACTCCGCTCCGAAGAGGCCGCAGGCCCATCTGCCTCCGATGACCACCTCCCTGTGTGTAGGAGAGTTCGAGAGATTTTTATACCAACGAACTGATTAGACAGGAGGGACAAACAGAGAATGTCCGTGTCCATGTTTTCCCGATGGTTTGGAGCCATCTCACAGTTCCCTCTTCCCCAAGTGGAAGTAAATTATCCCTTGGCTCAGGGGGCTGTGGATTGCCAGCAGCATATGAGGCACTGAGGCAGCTCACTGGGTCCTGGAACAGTCACAGGACACAGAAGGGGACCCGCAGTGTGGTGGAGCGGGCCTGGGCAGGCTGTGGGCCCTGCCAAGCACACAGGTACCAAGTGGTACTGCACGGACAGCGCACATCACAGGTCAGAGGGGGGTGGCCACCGCGCAGAGCCGGGGCCACAGGAAGCGCCGGGGTGTTCGCTTCTACCATGGCATGCGCTGGGGCAGGCACAGGGAAAGGGTGGTAGATGACTGGCTCAGGGAGAGGCAAGGGTGGGTGGCCAGGGAAGCTACCACCTAAGTCGAGAAGGATGCACAGCTGGCCACAGACCAAGGGGCAGAAGGGGACAGGGAAGGGCTCCACGGGACGGAAGGTGGCCGCAGCTCAGCACCTCAGATCCTGCTGGGTGGTGCCATCGCCTGAGCCCCTACTCACTATAGACAATAGCTGTGAAGGCCCTGAAACTAGGGACAGAGGCGACAGGCTGCTCTCCGCATCCCACCATCAGGCAACCATGGGCTAGTCGGACGCCACCCCCTGCTGGAGCAGCCCCTCATGGCCAGTGGGGTGGGTTCTGCAAGGCAAAGTCAAGATGGGCAGGTGCTTCCTACCCCTGCCTGAGAGCCAGGGTGGCTGCCACACCCCTCTGCTGTGGTGGCATCACCTGCTGGAGGCTGGGGAGCAGAGCGGACTCCGGGTGCTAGGAACACCTCACACTGGAGTGAGAAATAGAAAGCCGTTTTATTAACACGTTTTACATTTACAGTTTATTTGCTAATCAACATCAACATGCAAAAATAAGCGCTAGGTACAAACTTCTACAATGTGGTGTGTGAACTACAGGTCATGTGTCTGAAAACCCATCAGTACTTGTGACAGCATTTAGACTCTAGGGTCACGGAGCCACCAGCAAGGCCTCTGCAGACACTCGTCCAGTGGATTGCCCCGTGAATACATTCTCGAAGCAGGAAATAAGGCGGCACACGGAAGAGACCCTGGCCCGTGCACACAGGGACCCGGCCTGGGGCGCAGCAGCTCTAGAGTGAAGTCAGGAAAGACCCTGGTGCTTGTGTCACATGCCCCGGGATCACTCAGGGCGACCAGCACCCGCCCAGCCACGGCCAGCACTCAGCAAAGGACCAGCCGTTCCAAAGCTCCCCAAGTCTTGCCATCAGCAAAGAAGAACGGAGGAACGGGAAGTAGCCTCTATTTCTGAGATGTTCTAGTGCTCCCCTCGCTGCTCAGGTCAGTCTGTAGAGATCGTTCCTTTGAGGGGCGCAAGGACTCAGCAGAAGCATCCAACAGGTGACCTGGTTACACAATCCTGCCAAGCAAAACGTTTTCAAGTACAAACTTATCAAATCTCACTTCTTTTCTTCCTAAGAGTACTCAGGGTCGCTCACTGATCTTTGGTCGCAAGGAACAGAAACACCGCGGCAGGCGGGGTTGGGCCCCAGGCGCGCACATGGCGACGCAGCCTACATGATGTACACTTTCTCAGCCTGTGAGAAGTGGAAGACCTCTTTGGTTCTCGGGCAAACAACTTTATCATCTTGACGGATAGAAAGCAGAGACTGAAAAATAAGACCAGGAATGTGTTAGGGTGTGAAAGACAATATATCCCCAGCTTTCCAACAGAAACCACATCACAGACTATCAGGAGATAAATCTTGCAAAATCACTTCCTGTCACAGAGGTCCTCAGACTGTACACCCCCCCACCCTCAAAGATCAGGGAGAGCCAGGAGCTACATGGGTGTGGACGGGAGAGGGCACAGAGCAGGAACCCTGCCCATCCCGCCCCGGGATGCAGCCACATGCCCCGCCTTGCGGCCTCTGCCTACCGCGCGCCCTCACATTGTAGCCGTAGACATAGCCGTTGGGCAGCATCATGGGTGGGTTGTTCTCGTTCATCACATCACCAGAGATCTTGCAGACCAGGCGGGAGTTGGCACAGTGGGCCATAGGCAGGGGCTGGGCCAGTTTGTTCAAGGAGCGGCTGCACACAGGGCAGTCAGGGCTCTTGGAGCTGCCATCTTCCTTGTAGCACTGTCTATGCACAGAGTTAAGGAAGAGCTAGGAGCCGCCGGCGGGTCAGGGGACGGGCACTTTGCGCAGCCACACAGAGAGCAAACAAGGGCTAACACCCAAGGTCAGGAAAACGGGGCACAAAACAGCACACTGTGGCCTGAGCACAGATGGAGAGCTGCACGCTGCATGGGCACCAGGGCCTCGGGGCCCACGCTGGCATGGGCACCAGGGCCTCGGGGCCCACGCTGGCTGCATCCTTTGCCTACACTCACCTGCCTCCCACCAGGACAGACGAGAGCCACGGAGAAGGCAGCAAACACGCTCTCCCTCTCCAGGTTCCAGCAAGAGACCAGCAGGGTCCCAGGACAGTCACCACCCTGGGGGAGTCAGCCACCCTGGAACGGGGGACGGGATCTGCCAGGTGGATGAGGAAGAGCCAGTGTCCCCACTTCCCTGGGGAGGAAGCAGTCTCCCAGCAGAGGAGACTGTATGAGCCACGCTGGGGGAGACCTGGGCTGGGCCAGCAAGGTCAGTGCCTCACACAAGGCCCTTGGGGGTCAGCCGTCAGAGCCTGAGTGTGCCTAGAGACACGGCAATGGGACAGGCAGAGATGAAGGCACACAGTCCCACAGACTGAGCTGAGACCTTCTCGACCCCATGCTGGGGCAGCCAGGAAAAGTGTAGTTTGCACGGCACAGCCCCACTTGCTGGCATGTGAGCAGGGACAAGAGCCCGAGGGCAGGCACAGAGAGGATACGGCGTTTTGATGGCCGAGAGGCCAGCCTGCAGGGTGAGGGTGAACACGGAGCTGTTCCCCAGCTGGTGCAGTCGGTAGTTGTCGTATCGGAACTGCTGGATCAGCATCCGCCACCTGGCTGGATCCAGGAGGTCCTGGAAGAGACATGCAGAGGCGCTGGACCCTCCTGGAAACCCACAGGACAGCTGACATGGAGCTGCGGTGGTGGGCAGCAGCCTCCCCACCCTTCTGAGAGAAGCCTTGGCCCGGTCCAGCCCCGTGGGAGGCTGGCTGCCTCACCTTCCACAGCAGTCATTGTCCTTGCATGGATTCAAATGGGCTAAGGATGCGACAAGAACAGAAGCCACTGGCTGGAGGGACAGACGGCAGAGGGGACTACAGAGCACAAAGGCTTGGAGGAAGTCACTCCTGAGAAATCAGGGCGAACCGGAAAGAGCAAGTGCCTGGGGCTCAAGGGAGAAAATTAGATCTGTTCTTCCATCTGAGAGAAAGCAGGGGACGAAGGAAAGATAGAGACACACAGAGAAGGGCCCCTCTGGCTTAATTCAGGGTAACACATTTAACTTCAGCCTTCTGAAGAAGTTTCTTTTTAATACTGCTTTCACGAGAGAGTAGTCCGGAAGGTTTTCGTGGAATAGGACAGCTCACGGCCCTCCTCTCCTGGCTCACGTCAAGGCCTCACGGCACCTGCCTCCCTCGACTAACAGCTTGTCCGAGTCTCTTGAGACAACTGAGGCCCAGCCTGGAACTCCTGCACAGGGCTGAGCCCACTCCCCAGGCAGGCCCTGGAAGACCCATGGGAGGCGAGTTCTTGGCATCCAAGGTGCCGCATCCTCAGCTCTGTGGGGCACTAGCCCCTGAACTGCCTGCTTCCCCCAAGCAAGAGATTCCCGTGTGATCCTGGTCCTTTTTCTCTGTGCTACCATCATCCACAGAAAGTTGTATGTAGTGGGCTGGTGAATGAGAGGAGGGAGGGACTCCCTGTTTTTGCAGGGTTGGGACTATGGGGCCTGTGTCCCCTTTCCTGTGCAGTCAGGAGGGCAGACAGCCCCACGTGGACCCAACTCCTTGCCCCAGGATGGTGAGGGGCCCTTCCTACACCTAACACAACCTTCTCCAGACCAGCTCAGAGGGGCCAGGACTCATCAGACCCCTGGAGCTGTGGGAGTGAGCAGGCCTGCAGGGAGCTCTATGCACCGCACCTCACAGGGGTCATCGTGGGGGGCTCACGAGGGAGCGTCCCAGAGGGCGTAGGCATGGGGCGCAGGGGAGGGAGGGCATGGAGGTACGGGAGATGGGGCGGAGGGAGCTTCCCGGGAGGGCATACCAGGGCATAAAGTCCTACTCTCAGCACCATAGGTGAGACACAGCGCTCACTCAAGCTGGGTCAGCACCCGAGGTCTGGCAGGCAAGGGTGCATGACCCCTCTTCTTCCCCAGCCCCATGGCAACCACAGGACTAAAGGCCTCGCGGGGAGGGCAGCAGGCTCACCAGTGAGGGCGGCTGGGAATCACCAAGAAAGCTGGTGACCTGAAGACCAGAGCTCCAAGCAAACACCAGACAGAGGGTGAGGAGACACTGCTCCCCTCCTGACCTGCGGGAGCTATGGCGAAGGGGGAGCCCAGACCCTCAGTGAAGGGCCCCTCCCAGACTCCCCAGTGCTGCCCGCGGACCCATGGATTCCTTTCCACGGCGGCTCACAGACAGAATGTGACCTGAACCAACAGAGGGCACAGAGCAGGAAAGAACAAGGACAGGCGGGCCCTGAGGCCGTGGCACCTGAGCCCTTCCCACACATAACCCCTGGGCGGGGACAGGCAGCAGGTACCTTGTATGGAGAGATGTGCGTGTCGGGCGGGAAGGCCAGCATGCCCATGACCTGGCGCACCTCATCCAGCTGGCTCCCTTCTGCCTGACTGAAGTGCTTCCTTGCATGTCTGAAAAATATTTTGGCGTGGCTCAATGTGCATTTCATCATTAAGGATCCATGTTAGCAAACCTCGTCCCAGAAGCTCTGGAGGGCAGGGCTGCCGGGACACCTGGACATGGAAGCTGGGCTCCCCAGGCATGGCAGAGCACCTGCCCTGAGCCCCAGTGCAACTCTAGCCCCACAACCCAGGGTTTCAGGAACACTCCAGCCCTACCTGGGCCAGAGACCAGACCCCTGCCACCTGCCCACCTGCCCTCTGCCCACATGTGAGCCGGCACATGACCACGGCCTGTCTTACTCCTAACCAGTCAACCTACCTGAAGGACTGTAAAGCCACGACACTGAGATGGGAGTGTTCTGAGTCACCTGACAGCATCACTGAGTACCAACCACCCCTCTGGCTGTCCAGGAAGCTGCCCTCATATTCGCCCCTGGCCCATCACCACCTCCTTCACACTGAGCCTCTCTCTCAGGGTCAACCACCCTGTCCAGAGGCTGGTAACATGGTAAACCCAAGTGTGCAGAGGCACTGCCAGAACCCTGGGGGAAATGCGGACCTGAACAAAGCCCAGGCAGTCCACAACAGGAAGGGTGACTGTACTGCCACTCGACTGCTCAGGGGGCATGCATATCCCACAGAGCATATGCAGCAGCCCAGCATACGCAGTGCCAACCCTACATTGCCAGGGCTAGAAACGCCCTTCCCCTGGCTAGGCTGCAAAGGGCCCAGTGCCGTGGCGCCCTCCCAAGGTCTGGCTCACAAGACAGAATGGGACTCGAGACTTCACACTCCCACCAAATACTACCACGGGGACAGGGCAGGATGTGGTCCCATGGCTGGGCACTGTGGCACCTTTCCCTAAGCCTGGCACTTCACAGAGCAGGCCCTATTCCATGAGAAAACTCACTGTTACCCCCTCCCAGGTTCCCATCACCAGCCACTACTGGGCCTCTGCCACCACAGATGGGCAGCGTGGGCTCACACCTCTGCCAGGGCCACCCACACTGGGGTATCCTGGGCACCTTGCCTGTCAGCACCATGCATGTCCTGCACCTCTTGGCACAGTCTGGGAAGCCGGGCATCCACAGTGCTGCCCTGCCCTCTCCACGTCCCAGGCCTAAGTGGTCAGGAGCCTCAGCAAAGCTGGGAGTGAAAAGACTGTGAGAAGCTCAGTCCTGCCCAGGCCAGGTGCTGGGCAGCTCTGCAAGCTGCACTGGAGCTGGCACCCAGCCTTGCCTCTCCACACTATGTACCCACACCAGGAGAGCAGGCACCCGGCCAGCTTCTCTGTGCTCACACTTGACCACCAGCGCCCTGCCAGACAGAGGCCAGGGGTGGCAGCCCTCAGGTCTCCACTCCCAGGTCAGGACCAGCCGAGGAAACCTAGATGTGCCTACAGAAAGCCCCGGTGCCAGAGAGCCAAGCAAGTACTCCCCAGGCAGAGGATCAGATCCACTGGGGCCCATGGGGGGGCCATGGACTCTGCACAGGAAGGTGGAACAGCGCCAAGCGTCTGCGTGCAAATGCGGTCCGACCTCCTACCTCACAGCATCCAGGCGCTTGTTCTGACGGACGAGCTCAATGAACTCCTGAATCCTGAGGCTGAACTCCAGGCAGCTCTGGGGAAGATAGCATGAGGCTCAGGGTCCCACCTAGTGCAGGACTCACCCACACCCATACCCCAACCCTGGCTCTCTCTGCAGAGCCCAAAGCAGTTAGGGCAGGGTGTGGAGCCACATGCCCCACTCAGGGGCCCAGGCCCAGAGCCCAGAGATGCATATGGTGGCTCATCCCGGGGGGTGGGGGGGAGCAGGTCACTGGCGGGTGGGAATTGGGGGATAGCCTGGGGTACCTGATAGGGATGCCACCAAGTATAAGCAAAAGTCAGGAGCTGTCACCACCTCACAGGGCTTGTGAGTGAGGTTAGAAACCAAGGGGAAGAACTGCCACGTCCCAAGAGGGCAGGACTTTCTGAGTCACCCGTTGCCACCAAAGTTCTAACACACATGAACACCCTTCAATCAGGCCTCAGACTCGGCACACATCCAGCCTGCCTGTGTGTTTGAGCAGGTGCTACCCTGCAAGGGACTGTTCTGGAAGAATGCAGACACGCTGCTGTCCTGAAATGCTGGGGCTCAGTGGGAGGATACAGTGAGCCACTGAGGACACAACGGGTGCTGAGTGGGCTGGACAATGGTGCCGCCCAAGGAAACTGACAGGGAATCCTTCAGCAAAGACTCTGGATGAAGGAGCTAGAGGTTGCTAAGGGAATATTCAGGTAGAGGCAGGAACCACTGGAAAGACCCTGAGGTAACGAGAGCAGGAGGCACAAACTGCCTAAAACTGAGGTTCATGCCAGGACGTAAAGCCTCCACCAGCCGGGACAGGGAGGTATGGTATTCGAGGACTCCTCATACAGAGCCGAGATCCAGGACTTGCTGAAGCTGAGAAAAAGGTCTGGGCCAGTGCTGCAGGAAGTAGGGCTGTGGTAGGAAGAGGTAGGTGATTAGGGGCACAGAGCTGATGGGCAATGACCAGAGCACTGGAGCAACCACAGGGTACGGCAAAGTACCCAGAGTCACGCTGTCATCAGGGGGCGACACAGGTTGGGGCCTGTGGGGCATGCCATCGTGGGGATAGCACAGCATGATGGGGACCAATGCAGATCCACTCTGGTTAGGCCAGTGGCTGGGGTGGGACAGGCAGACGGACACATGTCAGCACCCTCAGGGAGAGCAGGGCTTCTCCAGTGAGCAGGGGCCAGGCCCTGGGTGAGCATAGGCCCCCCCGGAGCACACTCAGCACATGCTGCCAAGGCAGGAAGGTCAGGCGTGTCTGGGTCCACACATCTATCTGGCAAGTGCGTTACCTAGCCCAGAAACTTCAGACTTCCTGATAAAAGCACATGCTTCCTCCTGAAGCCTCCTCCACATGCACAGTGCACCCCAGGGAACTCCTCAGCCTCACTCAGCACAGCCCAGCTCTCCCCAACCCCTGCCCCGCAGCACAGCTACAAAGGGGCCCTGCCATGACTCTGCCGGAGATGACCACCCGCTCCATTCCCCAGCCCCCCCCCCCCCCCCCCCCCCCCCCCCCCCCCCCCCCCCCCCCCCCCCCCCCCCCCCCCCCCCAGCTGAGGGGCCAACAGGAGCTGTCCAAGCCTCGTGTGCAATGACGTGTCTATGGGACCGGGGGAGGACCGCTTACCACAGGTTTCCCAGGAAGGGCCCACCCATCTCCACCAGGACGAAACATGGGTACGTGCAAAGGCCAGTGCAGGGCAACTTCCTGGGGCTACCGTGGGCTCTGCCTAAAGGCCATATAGACATCTCAGAAAAGCAGCCTTGGGGTTGGCTCCAGGATATTGCTTTGTAAAGTGTACGCTTTAAACTTTTCCTCAGCATTCAGACTGCCCTTGCACGGTTTGCAAACCTATAAATAATCCACTAGCAACTAAGCTCACACTCCTAGCCCCAGGCTCAGATCAAAAGCACACCACCCCTGCCAAGGCAGGGGTACAGCAAGCACTGGCTATACTGCGTTTCTTGACGGGCACGGAGACTTCACGCTCACCACTCCAAGGACATAGGCACCCACATCCACTCAATCCACATCAACCTGCCACACCATCACTGCAGGTAACTGGGTCTCTGAAGTCCCTCTTGCTGTATGGCTTCCAGGTCTTTGATCTGAGGAAGCCGCCAATGCAGAGTGTGCTCATCCCTGCTGTGTGCGCCTTCCCTGGACTCCAGACAGGGCTTGTCCTGTTTGCCCATGGGCATCAGTGGCAACGATGCACATCACCAGGCATCTCTCCCACCAGCTCCTGAGACATAGGCCTCACCCCCCTACCAAGTGTGGGCACACCCTGGGCACCCTGCTCCCGACTGTCTGGTGCTTCCTCTACGCCCACATGCCACACACCTCACATGGCCTGAGGAACAGCCAGGGCTTGTACAAATACTGGTGAGGGAGGGGCCTGAGCAGAGTTCTGTGGAGAGAGGGTCACCTGCCACCCTACGGTACCCCCCTGCTTGGATGGCCATACCAAGATGCCAATCCTCTCCCCTTTAAAGACAGGGTCTCATTCTATAGTTCAAGCTGGTCTTGAATTCATGGCAATTCTGCCTCAGCCTCCCAAGTACATGCACCACCATGCCCAGCTTATGCGGTGCTGGAGAATCAAGCTCAGGGCTGTGCACTTGCCAGTAAAGCACTTAAACTGCTATGCGATTCCTCTAGCACAGCCAATGCCCTTAGAGAGCCAATGGTCTCTCTCCTCTACAGCCCACCTTCACCAGTCCTGGGCAGAAGAGACTGTCCCTCTTGGGTGGTGACCACATACACCCTGCCAGCTCCGCTGGGGCAGCACTTGGTACAAAAACCAAGATGGTTTCTCCCTTGGAGGCAAGGGCTGGTACTAGGTCAACCCACTCTGTGAGCCTGAGGATGACACCATCCTGCAGGGAGCAGGTCTGAGCCTATAGTTTACACCATGTGTTTGTTTGGAGGCCAGAGAGGTCTCTAGACAATGTGTATTAGAGCCCAGAGTGCTTCAGCTTTCCAAGAGCAGTAAGATTCAGCCACCCTCTGTGTCAACGTGAGCATGGGAGCCCACAGGTCAACCCACTGCTCCCACCAGCTCTAACGGTGGGGCCCCACATGCCGCACTTCCTTCTCAGCTTCACACAGACCTGACGGAGGAGGCGGCTGCAGAACAGTACCACCAAACACCCCAAACTCCACCAAACCCAAAAGTCCCACGTTCACTCCAAAACCGACAGGGAGGGTGCAATGGGCCCTAGGCCAGTGAAGCAGCCTCCACGCATCTCCCACGTGGGACTTCCTGCCCAGGAATCATCCCAAGAGCCCCACACCTTCATTTTCCGGAGCCGGGACTTATTGTCATGGCACCAGGCCAGGCAGGTAGCCGTCTCACGCCTCTCCAAGGACTCCTCCACTTCTTTGGCCGTCAGGAACATCTCAATGTTCACCAGGTCCTTAAGGGAAGGAATATTCGGTTCAGAACCTCCAGCATGCAAGGACACCTTAGTGCCCATGCCCCACAAACAAGAGCATGGGTCCTGGCCCAGCCCACCCCAGCCCGCAGCCCCGGCCCTCTATACCCCTCAGTACACACCCAACAGCCCACACTCGGGCACAGGCACCTAGGGAGCAAGATCAGACAGACTGGGGAAAAGAGAAGGCCCATAAAGGCCCGGGATCTCAGACAAGGCAGGTACCTGCCAGTCAGAAAGCTAGGCCCCATCTAGGTGTGGGGAAGCACAGTGCCAGCACACAGGCCACATGGGTAGACACACAACCTCCCAATCAAGAGCAGACCCCACCCAGTGCAGGGTAAGCCCTCTCCCAGCCCCTCAGGACAGCATACACCCCCCAACCCCCTGCAGAGTACAGCACCATTCCCTCTGTGTACAGGAATGCGTCCTATACCCCTGATGCAAAGCACGCCACCCTGACCCCTGGTGCAGGGCATGCCACCCACCTAGCCCCAGACATAGGGCATGGGATCCCTTAGCCTCCTCGGCGAAGGGTATAGCTCCCCTGGACTGCCAGGTGCAGAGCACTGGCTCTTCCTACCTCTCAACCCCTGTGCAGGACACAAGCTCCCCTAGCCACCCCTCCCCAGCACAGATGACAGGCTCCCACCGCCCCGTAAGTACAGGGCACAGGCGCCCAAGCCCCAGAGCAGGAGAGCCCACATACCACGAGGAGTGTTTCACCCGTTAGCCAGTCTCTGCAGAAAGAGTAAGCATAGTACTCCCACTGTGGGCATGAGGACTTAAAGCCCAGAGCGCAGTGCCAAGAGGCTTGCAGTACCAGCTGAGTCAGCCTAAGCTCTAGAGCAAGGCTGAGAGGGGCCCCGGCTGTCCCAGGAAGCAGGGAAGCGCCCACTATGGGGCAGCACATCCAGTGCCCCCGCAACACACAGCCCTAAGGTATCTGTCCAAAGGGGAAGCGGGGTCCAGATGACAGCCACCTGTTTCCGGGGAGCAGAGGCCTGTCCTTTGCTCATTTCAGTCCTCTGCTGGAAGACCCAGGCCCCAGTTTTTAATATCTGGTATTCTGGAGAAGGGGTAGTGGAGATAAATGGAGGGGGGAGGCGTGTCCGACTCCTCCCTCAAAGCCTGTGCTCTTTCAGAAGGTGTGGGGACCCCAATAACTGAGGGTCCAGTAAGAGCAGCAAGGATGAGTGATATGGACAATGAGGCACGTGGGTATTATGAGAAAAGCAGGGAAGCCAAGGGAAGAAATTTTACAAGCTCAGTTTCCCTTTCACCTGAGATGGAGTTAAGCAAAAATACACGAATAAAAATCAGTTTCCTTTTCCTTTTTCTTTAATTTTTTTTGGAGGCAGGGTCTTGCCTTGTACTGAAGGCTAGCTGTGAGTTGACTAGGTAGCCCAGGCTGACCTCGAACCTAGGGCAATCCTCTCGCCTTAGCTAGATTACAGGCACCCAGCTCATGCAGTGCTGGGGAACCAAACCCAGGGTGTTGTGCTTGTCAAGTAAGCTCTTGGGCCACTGAGCTATTCCCCCAGCCCAAAACTTAGTCTCCCGACTAGCAAGAACCTACACTGAAGACCCCAGTCAGGTCACAGCAGGGTCGAGGCCAGGAGTGCCCTTGTCACCACCCCTGGCCAGGAAGGGCCTCAGCAGCAGCCCACCCCCACCTAGCCCTGATCCGTGCCAACGCAGAGCAGGGCAAGGGCTGTCCAGTACACACATTTGCCCCAGCCTGCAATCTGTCTGGGATGAGGCACAGGTCAGCCAGTACAAAGACACAGGCATCTCTTCCTCCCCGGGCTCATGGGAAGAATGCGGTGCAAGGCCATGCGTTTAAATAAAGCAATCCCAGCAAGAGACTCTTGCTTTTCTTGCATCACGATACACAGTAAGTAGTGCATCCTCAAAAGCACACCATGGCAACAGGGCAGCTGGTAAAGCAGCCAGTGAGTTACAAAGATGAGCCCCAGTGCTGTTTGCTGCCTGCCCGGCAGACAGGACACAGGCTAGACAGGGCCCAAGCTCAGCAGCTGGACACCTGGGCCTCCTCGGCCTGCCAGCTACGACCTCTGGCCCGCACACAGGCTCTGCCGTCCTCTCTAGGTACGGGGGGGCAGATCTGCCTCTTGCTCCTCCCTCTTCCCGATTCTGAGGCTCAGTGGTACATGCTGGTAAGCAGTGTCTCTGTGGCCCCGCTGCACACTGCACATGCCCTTTAAGGATGGCACCTGGCTGCCTCGGTTTGCCTTGCGGTTTGACAATTTCCTTGCTCAGATCCTTGCTCTCTTCCAGAACCTTTTCCTACTACCTACCAGATAAATGTCAGGTCTCTCCACAAAGTGTAAGTCTTGCCTAGGCTTTTAAAGCTTTAGGCTTTTGTTTTAAATGTTTTGTACCATGGTACAGCAGTTAAAGTGCCTGCCTAGCAAGGGCACAGCTTTAAGTCTGACTCCCCAGTACCACATAAGCATGATGGCACATGCCTGTAATCCCAGCCCTTGGGAGGCTGAGGCAGAAGGACTGCCATGAGCCCAAGCCAGCCTGGGCTGTGGAGCAAGACCCTGTCTTAAAAAAAAAAAAAAAAAAAAAATTGTTCCAAACTCTAGGAGGGGCTCCTGGCTTTTCTCCCGCCCATGTGGTGCGCTGTGGCTTCAACCCTCCACCACAGTCCCAGATGTTCATCCATCTCACTGACAGGTGCTCCATCATTGGCAACCCTTGGGTGTGTTGGGGAGGAAGTCAGGGTAGGCCAGGGCTTGCCGGCCTACCATATCCACTAGGGAGAGCAAGTTCAGACAGACAAAGCCTACAGACTGCACTATCCCTTCTCCACGGCTGGTCACAGACAGGGCCTCCTGGTAGATACCGCCACTGTGCCTCCCCAGGATGGACCCTCACACCAGACCCCAACCTCCACGGGGCATAGTACTGACCTGCCTTTGTCATATCAAGGCCTGTGCACAGGAGAACCTGGGGATCCAAGTGGACAATCCACAGCCCCTGAGATGCCCAGGCTGCCAGAGCGCACCAACCAGGGTTACAGCAGCACTCTCCATAGACCCTGGAGCCTACTCTCTGCCGTCTGCTCTCCCCAGGGACCAGTGGAGCCTTTGCAAGGTTGCCCATTACAGTAGAAGGAGCCCAGTCCTCACCTGCTCCATTCCCAGTACATGACAGTTTGTGGTCCCCTCTGTCCCTTCCAGTTCAGCCCTGTGCCTGATCTTGATGCGGCTGACCCTAACTGACCTTCGTAAACCTCCCCCCACAGGCTTCCTGTGCAGGTCCTTGCCCACCTACACCTGTCTATCATCAACTCCCTCATGCCAGGCCTCGCACTCCCAAAGGAACCCCCCCCCCCCCACTTCCATGGCCACAGCACAGCACATTCAGCCACATCTCACAGGCTGCAGGAAGAGAATGGTGGGTGCTCAAGAGGAGCAGATGCCAGTGAGCACAGCAGCTGCCCACACAACACCACGCGAAGGCGCGGAGCAGGGCCTGCAAGCCAGGTGGTGGGAGGACCACGGGCACAAGCAGCCAGGGCTGAGACATCGGGCCCACGGCCCGAGGCTGCATGCAGCCAAGTGGCCCCTCTGTGGCTTGATGACAACATCCAATGGGAAGGGAGGGAAAAGGCAAGAGGCAGAGGTGGCCAGGTGAGGAGAGCCAGCCCGAACGTGGAAGCCAAGGAGGGCTGGGGCATCAGCCTGGGGACAACCATCCGCGGGGGATACCGTGGCCCGCGGGGTGGTCACGAACAGCAGTGCCAGCACCACACAGGCACAGCACAGGCAGTACCCGCCCCTGCCCCGCCATTGAGCAGTGTATTCTCAGTGCCAGTCTCCCACAGGCGAGATGGACAGCACATGGCTGGCACCGTGTCTCAGCACGAGCGGCTCAGGCAGGGAAGGCGACAGCTGGAGGCCTGGGGGAGCAGTCCAGCCTGGCTCCTCGGGCCGAGGTCAGCTGGATGGTGGGCAGAAAGAGGAGTGGGAGCCAACAGCGAGCCTGGGCTCCACCCGACCAGGAGACCTCTGAGGCCAGAGAGGGGACCAGAGGGCACCGCTGGTGGCAGACAGCTGGCAGGCAGGGCACCACTTCTTGGTGCCCACAAGGGCAGGCACGAGAGGGAGGTAAGGATGGCACAAGGCACAGGCTGCTGGGAAGGCAGCCGTAGCCCTGGTCAGACGGGTGGAGGGGAACCCGTAAAAGCCCGGATGCCATGACTGCCACAGAACCTGAAGTACAGCAGGTGTGTAACACGGAGCGGGCTATACCAGGCAACCTGTCCTCTGCCCAACACCAGGGCAGCCTCCACCACCACCACCGCCTTGCTCCCCAAAGTCCTCAGCATGAGGTGACCCGTGGCGGAGCCTAAGGATGCAACCAGAACGTGGGTGCCAGGAGAGCCAGATGCCAGGGACAAGTGCCCCGCTTGAGACACACCCAAAGCAACCCAGCGCAGCAAGGCACGTGGGGGGTAGGGAGGTGGGGGTGGGGGTGGGGGTTGGGGGTGGGGGGGAGGGCCCACCCAGCGCGCGTCTTCCCGCCACCCACCTCGATGCCGCTCTGCCGGGCCAGCTTCACCGCCGTGTTGTAGTAGCCGCAGCGCAGCAGGTGCTCCACCATCATGCGGTCCATGCGCTTCCGCTTCCACATGCTGGCGGCGGCCGGCTGGTCGCTGCTGTGCTCCTTCAGGTGCTCGATCCTGCGCTTGCACAGCTTGGCACTCTCATCCTCCGCCTGGATGGACTCCACTGCCTGGGCCGCAGAGTGACGCTCAGCGCTGGGGCACCTTGGCCCTCTCACACAGGCCAGGGTGCAGCCCACGCCCCGTGCTCGCAGAAGCCAGCAGAAACCACGGGAGCTAGCGCGACCCCTGCCCCAGGCCAGCTGGCCCCCAGCAGCACGACCACTACCAGATGCAAGAAGGGCACTTGGGGCATGGGGCCTTTTGGGGGTTTGCTAGTTTTTGCTTTATAGTGTCTTTTTTTTTTTTCGAAACAGGGTCTCGTTATGGAGCCCAGGCTGGCCTTGAACTCATGACTACCCTCTTGCCTCAGTCTCCCGAGTGCTTAGGATTACAGGTGTGTGCCACCACACTGCTTTACATTCTGAACTATGCGGCCAGAGGCATACAATTTAAAATCTGTTCTACCTTTCTGGTTAAACTAGCATTACAGAGTGACCTTCAAAATCTTTTGTAACATCAATTTTGTTCCAAATTATATACCAAATAGGAATGTCTTCAAACTGCAGGAGCAGCACCTGGGTATGGCTGGTGCCAAGGAGGAACTGAAGCTCCATTTCACTGGGCATGTTACCAGCCACACATGGTCTGGTGCCAGGCACAGGTGAGCCCACAGGATCAGGACTCCAGCTGGCAACTTCCTCTCGGGACACCCACAGCTGCCCAGAGCCACTGCAAGGCCACTGCACCTGGGCAGGGCTTTGCCTTGGCATCTAACAGTTCCTCACTTTTGCCTCGGAAAAGCCCTGGCTGGGCTATGTCTATCTATGCTGGTTGCCATTTTTGACCTGTGGCTTTCATAGTACATAGCGCTGGGTCACTGGGAAGGCTTGAGCCACCCTTGCCCCATTCTGGGCCTGGCTCCGCAGGTCTCCATCCAGGATCTGCCCTACCCTGTGTCCTGCCTTCCATGTGGCCCACCCTGACTGAGCTGTGTGCCAGGGCGCGTCTTCACTGCCTCTCTTCAGTCCCCCAATTCCTGCTCCAGCAGGTCAACCAAAGTAGCAAACACAGCTTTTCATTTTGGTGATTTTAGAAACACACTCTTTCTTTCTCTCTCCAGTACATGAGGCACTTTACCACTGAACTACATCTCCAGCCCAGATATACTTCTATTTCCTAATTTTTTTAACTGTTATTATTTTTTTCTGTGTATGGTGCTAGGGATGTGTCCCAGAGCCTTCACATTGAGCTACATTCCCAGCCCCTTTTTTAATTTAAATTTCTGATTTTGAGACAGGGTCTAAGCCATTAAGTTGCCCAGGCTGGGCTTGAACTTGTAGTCCTTCTGCCTCAGCCTCCCAGAGTGGTGGAATTACAGGTCTGCGCCACTGGTCCTGGCTTATTCTACTTTTTATACCCTCTGCCTGCTGCATAAGTTTCCAAACTGTTTTCTCTCGAGCACAGTAAACAGAGAACCTGGCAGCTCCCACAGCGCAGGTCTGAAGCTTCCGTTCACTCCTGCTTGCTAACTAACCATGCTCTCATTCCAGCTGTCTCTGTGCTCGGCATTACAGCTGAGAAGTCACCTTGAAGAACAACGTGGAGCTCAGAGCAGAGGCACCTTCCTAGGAGAGAACTCACACATACCCGCCCCAACCTGAAGGCGCCTGGTAGGGCCGCTCATGCTGAGCTGACGGCTGCGGTCCCCTCACCCTCCAGTGCTCTGGGCCTCAGCTGCCACGCTTTGCCAGCGTGAAACCACACCAAAATGCTGTCAATCTGTGGCACACTGCCCAGAGCCCAGGGCTCTATCAGGACCCCCTGCCAAGGCCCAGGCCACTGGTCCACACCCTGTGTCCAGTCTCTGGTCTTTCTCTCCACCTCCTTGCTCTTGCTTCAAGTTGCAGTGGTGATTCTTTTGGGCCTCTTGAGCGCTCAGACACTTGCAGGAAGATGTTTTACCTCACTTTTGGGCTCGTCTGCAGTGGTCAGATTGGTCCAAATACCCTAGCCTACCATTTCCAGGAACAAGAAACCCCACATACACTTCTGAGGTGAAATCCTAACATGAAAGCATCAATCTGCCATGCACACTGGCTTCACGCTGCCAGGCTCAGGACATTCCTGAGGCCAAGACACCTGAGTCTCCTGGAAACATGTTGCTGGCTGCTCAGCCCCCTGGGAGACAGCATACCCCAGGGCCTGCTAGATGTAAGGCAGCACCCACCTTTCTCTTAAGGACACTGAGCTTCTCCACCACGCCATCTAGGAGGCTGACCACTGAGTCCACAGCTGGGCAGCTGCTCAAAGTCTTCTCCAACTCAGCCACCACCATGGTGACGTGGCTTGTCTCACGGTCGATGTTTTTCTGAGCAGCCCGGAAGCGTTTATTCAGTGTCTCATAGGGCACCTAGATGAGAGAAAATGGTAAAAAGCCAGCCCTCATTATACCCAAGCATGTAGCACCCAGGGCCAGGCCTGGCACCCATGGCGATGAAGTTACCGTAGTACAACGCCTCGTGCAAACCTGCAAGGCACACGAGCTGAGTGGGTGAGAATACTCCAGACCTGCTCAGGTCTAAAGACAGATACAGACAGGATGGCAGTCCCACCACCCTCACAGGTTTCCAGGGCACACTGACAAAATAACACTGGAACTTATCTATAAAAACAAACTATTCAGGAAGTGACTTAACACGTTGGCAATAATGGGCTATGCTTTGGCCCAGGCAGCGGGGCAAGCAGAGAGTTGGGACATACAGGGCATATTATGGGGCTGACAGGGTTAGAGGAAGCCATTCGCACTCATGAAGGAACACTTAGGAACCTCCCTTGAGAATGTTGGTCCTGATTATAGCAACTCCTATTCCCTACATAAAAATATGGCAACTAGGAAAATGTAAAGAACGTTAAGGTCACTGTCACAGTGAGCCTCTTTCCCCGCTTCCCTATTAGGCCAGACCCAGCACTGCACCTTCCCTCACCTGGACAGCTTGGGGTAAAGTCCCCACCAGGCAGGCTGTACCCCACCTTGGGCACTGACTGACCCAACTGTGCCATCATGACTACATCCATCCAGTGACAGGCAATGTCCGGGCTGAGGCCTCACTAGTACCAGCCACGGAGCCAGCAGTGAGGCCACAGAAGGCAGCAGGGTTGTAGGGATGGTGGGAACGATGGCAGAGGTGGGAAGAGAACCTAGCTTCCGGCCCTTCACACAACACTGCTCCTCAGCAGGGCCACAGGACAGCGGCAAGGCCAGTGCTGCGCTGGTGTCTTGGCTGCCCCTCCCACTGGCCCCCCTCAGGATGCAGCAGGCACATGTTCTTGTGTGTGAGACCTGCCATGTGGGGAGGGCTCAGGAAACGGCAGCTGAGTTCCTACCTGTGGCTGGTAGGGACCCCTAACCCACCTGCTGGTGAGCAGGCAAGCCTTACACAGAGGGAAGGGAGCAGAGAAGCTCCCGGCGCAGCGGGCTCAACCCAGAGGCAGTGTGGCGTGGAGCAGAGCAGGGCAGCAGAGCCCAGCAGTGGAGAGTACTATCTCGGGGCTCTGTGGGGTCGACAGGACCCTTTGTCCCTTCACACTGCCTGCTATCAAGGACGCATTCTCCTCAAGATTCAGGACATCTTTCTTGTAAGAAAAGCATGTGGGTAAGGATTCTTTCCTTCCTGTTTACACAGAAGCATGACAAAGTCCTCCTGGACAGTAGCACAGCCTGATGCCCAGCACACAGTGGGTCTTCCTGGACATCTCAGGATGGTCGCAAGTGGACAAAGCCTGAGGCTTTGAGTGCCGCAGCACCTAGCGCTGCCCTGCTCAATGCTTCCAGTGCCACCCGTGGTGGATGTTTACCATCAGGATGTGGAACTCTCGGGCAGACCCTATACCCAGTTTCCAGCCACACCATGACTGCACACCAAGATGAGCAAGTCTCTGTAGTCAGACAAGCACGCTGCCAGGGTCGGCTTCCCCAGAAGGACCTCTACAACCCTGTCCTGTCCCGTTAGGCCTGCAGCTATGAGCTCCTCTCCTCCATGTCTAAGGGAAAGGCTTGGTTCTGCCAATACACCAGAGCAATGCCAGGCCTGACCACTGGGAGAGCTGGGGTGGGGCGCAGAGGGACTCCCCGGGGCTTTACAGCTCTCCTGTGGGAGAAGTTTCACAAGGCTAAAACAAAGCAGGCACACAGACGACCATGCAAGCGTTTTCTGGATCTCCTAGGAGGGCAAGAGCCCACAGAGGATGGAGCTGCATCTGGGCCAACTCTCAGCCTCCGCAATATGCTCCACGCGCAGGAGTGGATCTCCCTGCTCTGAGGGGAGGCACTTCAGATCCAGCTCTCCACACTGCACTGCGGACAAGGGCCAGAGAGGACTGATTCAGGAGCAGGGCCACCATGGCTCTCCCGCACAGCTGCTCCACCTCCACAGCCACTTCCCCTGCCCTAACCAGCACCTCGCTGGCCACCCATGGGGAGGACCGAGGACTGCTTCCCTTCACACACTCAACCATAACTACTAAGAACACTGACTGAAACCAATCCCAGGATGCACTGCCCTGGAGTTTGACCATAAAATTTGGACCTAAAAATGTTATTTCAACAAAAAAAGTCAAAATAACTGTACATGTGAACAAGGTCACAAAACTGCACACGCTGCTGGACCCAAGCAAGTACAGGCAGGGGTGCAGACCCCTAGTCACCTTCACCCTCTGCTGTAGACATGGCACAGGCCCCAGCTGCAAGGGCCTCAGATTCCCACCCGGGCAAAGCCGTCCTTCCGGGTCCTTCCCCAAGCAGCATGGACTCCCAGGGCTAACACTACTGAGATCCCTGCATTTTGACAGAAACTCTCAACTCCTAGCCAACGGCATCACAAGTCCCACAGTGTGGCCATCTATTTTTAACTTTTATCTAAAAGGAGGTGGCAACACTGGCATCCATCAGTACCCAGTCCTGGGAGTTACGTGCCATGATCACGGTCCAAGGCAGTTAAATTTGGTGAAGGAAACAAACTCTGATCTGGTACATGCTCAAAGAGCAGTGAATTAAAAATAAAGAAATAAATAAATAGGCTGGAGGAATGGCTCGGCAGTTAAAGTACTTGCTTAGCAAGTGCTAAATACCTGAGTTCGATTCCCCAGCACCACATAAAGCTGGGTGTGGTAGGGCATGCCTGTAATCCCAGCACTCGGGAGGCCCACACAGGAGGATTGCCTGGGCTCCATAGTGTGCTCAGGACCAGCCTGGGCTACAGAGGAAAAACCTTGCCTCAAAAAAAAAAAAAACCAAAGTAATTAATTAATTTAATTAAATAAAAAAAAAAAAACGAAAAGCACTGGCAGTCGGCATGAGGTCCCAGCACCTGACCACAGCACAGTCTGTACCCCCGGGAGGCCCTGAGACATCTCACACTTGTTAGCTGTCGTAACAGCCCCTCAGTGCTCACTGATAACTTCTGGATAGCCTCCCTTGGCCTTGCAGACTCCAACCCTCAGGCAGTCCAGCCATACCCTTGACCCTGGCCTCAGGTGGCCCAGCCTCAGTGTCCTACCACTGCTCCTCCCAGGGAAGACATGCTCTCCCTGCCCTTGGCCCTTGGGGCTGGGCCTACAAACCCCTAAGGCTTGGCCACTGGGCCTCAATGCAGCATTGCAGCCTGGCTCTCAGCCCCAACCTGGCTGACCCACCATTTGTCCCTCCTCATGGGCGGACAGGGATGGGACAGGGGCAGCAAATCCACCCTCTCTCTGGAGGCAGGAGGATCCTAGAGTCCATGGATCAGCCACTCTCTCCCTGAACCAGCCCCTCCCAGGGACAGACCTGGGGGGCAGCCCTCCCTCCTCCACCCCTTCCCCCGGACAGAGCCTGGCATGTCCTGCTGCCCCAGCCTATCCCACTGAAAGTACCAACAGTTCCTCCCCAAAAGGCATCTGATTATGAATGAGTGGAATTTCAGAAATGCTAACGCTCCCTCCCTGATACAAGAGCTACCCACTGTGACTCGATGCCAGGACAGCAGCCATTTTCAAAACAGCCCTAAGATTTTTAATATCAAAACATGTCAGCAGGCTAGGCCAGTGTGCACACTTGTAGATACTGGAGAGGCAAGAGGATCATAGGCTAGAGGCCAGCTTGGGCAACTTAGCAAAACCTTTCTCAAAACAAAAACGGAGAAGGGCAGGGGGTATAGCTCAGTGGCAGAGCGCTCACTAAAACCCCAGCACTGTCAAGAAAAGAAAAAGAAAAAAGGACATCATCAGAGTAGATCATAAAGGACTGTAACACACACAGAAAAACTTGCAATATCATAGATGCCCAGGGAACTATGAATGACCCCCAGCAGGAACTGTCAGCTTGCTGGGCCACAGGGCGCCTAAACACAAAGGCACACCTCTCTGGAGGTACCATGAGGCTGGTTCCTGGGTGAGGGACACGGGAACCCACAGAGTAATGGGCTGTTCTCGGTGTAAGTGGACCATGTCCACTCAGCTGAAGTCCTGAACAGAACAAGCAGCACTGGACCCGGTTGGACACAGGGCTCCTCTGAAACTCGTGGGCTGGTGGCACTCCTGCCTCAGGCCTTCTGTGCTCACTGTCTAAGCTCTAGCCGGCTGGCTATAGATCCTGGGACATGTTAGCCTTCACGGTCACACGAACCAATATCCTATTTTACATCTTCCATGTACACACGTACAACAACACGTGCGGGTACTCATTGCCCGGCTTCTCTGAAAGACCCTGGTCAGTGAATAACGGTTGCTATGACATCTGTGGAGCCAAAGAACACAGGCCTCGGTGCCTGGGGGTCCCTGGGAGGGACTCAGAATTGTCACTGAAGACACACACAGACACCCACCAAAGGGTGTGGCAAGGGCAAAGGGGGACAGACTGCCCACTGGGATGTCTCTGGGCACGAAAGGCCCCCAAAGAAACCAGACCATCCACCCAAAGGGCTCATTACTGCTGCCACGTGGGCCGGCCTCAGGCATGTGAGAGTGATGTTACAGCACCACAGTGTCACACACGGCTCCTTCTAAGAGCTGGCTGAGTGCGACCTGGAGCTGCCCAGAGCACGGGTCTCCACCAGGCAACTCATTGCCTGCAGTGTGTCTGGCAAGATACAGAGTCATTTTTGACTTGCCACAATTGAAATATGGTTGTGAACTGGCCAGATCACAAAATAAAATTTAATCAAAGAAAACTTACCAGTCTACCAAAAGAAAAGACATGAAAAATGAAGCCATACAGGAAACAAAGAAAGAAAGGTGGTGGCTAAGTGCCGAGCAATACGGGTACTCCACATTTGGAAGGCAGTGGAGAAATACTTACCCACAGCTCACAGGAACAGAACACACAAAAAGAAGCAAACAGGGCTGGGCACATCCCTGCGCAGCACACGCGGCACCAAGAAAAAGGCCAAGGACAGAGCAGCAGCATCCCAGAAAACTATAACAGGAGCTGGAAATGCCATAACCTGAGGTTTTCTAATTGCCTGAATAAAAAGTACCAGAAAGCTAGGTATGGTGGTGCATGCTGACAACCCCAGCTTACTCAGGAGGCTGAGGCAAGACAATCGTGAGTTCGGGGCGAACCTGGGTGATTTACTGAGAACTTGTCTCAAAAAAAAAAAGGTAAAAAGAAACACATAAATTTTTTTTTTTACTGAGGGTATTTTTAAGCTCAAGACACATGGCAATTTGAATCAGCAGCATCCCAAGTGCTTCTCGGCCACCTGGGGCTGCTACTTTGGCCCATGTAGCCCAACACTTGGTAGTGGGGTGCAAGGCCACAGGTACTCCTGCTAGACAGGGACTCCAGGTTGTGCCTCATTTCTTGGCCCTGTGCCTACAGGTCTAACCTAAGAAAAGGTGCTGGTGTATGCAGAGCTACAAGCCACAATGCCCACAATGCGCACAGCCCCCTGCCTATGCCTTTTTAAACTACTGGTCAGGCCAAGTCACACCAAAAAAAAAAAAAAAAAAAAAAAAAAAGTCAACATCCTATCGATTTTCATTTATATAATTCACAAACCATAAAATTCCTGCTTTCGCAAGGTACTAGTCAATAGTTTTTAGTGTAACTGCAACCATCACCACAATCCACTAGAATATTTCTTCCCCAGAGAAAACCCCAAGCAATGCAGTCCCTCCAATACTAAGCTGTTGGCCACAAACCTGTGCTCTGCTCTGTGGACCAGACCATCCCTAACACTCCCTGCAAGTGGAGTCCCACCGTGTGGACCTGAGTACGGCTACTCTGACACAGCATGTCTTTGAGGCTCACCTGCAGTGCAGCAGGCTGCGCCTGACCCTCGCCCACAGCGTGGCAGCACTCCACTGCATTACGGCAAGCTGGAGGACCCCCTGCCTCCCACTCCCAGGTTAGGCCAACAATGAGACTGTGCACATTCATACCAGACCATACGGTACACACCCAGCAGTGGGCAGACAGTAGCCCACGTATGCCTGCGTGAGGAACTGCCAGGCTGCTTCCCAAGGTGGCTACATCCTTGACAACCCCTCTGGCAGCATCCATATGCCACCCACCTGCTCACTGCAGCCGTCCCAGGGGTGCACAGCCCCTCCCTGCAGCCACAGGGCACCGCTACCCACAACCAGTGACGCTGTGCAAGCTCTTGCATGTGCACTGGCCAATGTGGATCTTCTCTGGAGAAAGGCTCGGCCACTAAAAAGACCAGCCTTTATCAGACAGTTGGCGTGCAAATGGCTTCTTTGTCCTGCTCTGTGAGCACCTGTCTCAGTCAACTCAGGCTGCTACAGCAAACACCCCGGGCTCCCACGGCTTTGGAGACAGGTGAGAGCAGCAGGGTCTCGGCAAGGTCTTCCCCACCCCACTACGCCTTCTCAAGCAGTCCCTGGGGAATGTGCGCTGTGGCCAGACTGCACCCACGCTCACACATCAGCCCGCTGGGGACGACGGCCTCAATGCAGTGGTCCAGGGAGGGTGCAGCAGCAACTTGCCATTTGCTGGTAGCGTTCTCCAGAACACAAGCATCATTTTAACAAAATCCAACTTGCAAGTTCATTTTGGTTCACGTGTTAGGTATTCTATCTAAGCCACTGCCTAAGCCAAATTCATTAAGATTCCTATTGTTCTCTTCTAAGACTTTTATTTTACCTCTTTCATTGAGGTCTTTGATCCATTTTAAGTTTTGTCTATGGTATAAGGTTGGGGGTCCAACTTCATTATTTGTATGTATAAATCCTGTTCTCAGAATTTGTTCCAAAAATTTTTTGCTATTATCTTGGCACCCTTGTCATAAGTTAATTACATAAATGTATGGGCATAAGTGTGAGACTTCGCTCTTCCTCAAGATTGGCTCTTCCAGGTTCCTTGCATTTTATCTGAATTTACACAACAGCTTGTTGATTTCTACAAAATGCCACTAGACTGAGTCAGGTGAAATGTTGACAGACCACTGAATTTGGGGGGTAGTGCTCTTTTACCAATACTTAATAGTTAAATCCTACTCCTAAGGTTTTATTGGGGTGCTACTATAAATTAAGTTTTCGTAATTTCCTTTTTTGGGGGGTTGGTATTGGGGATTAAATTCAAAGCCCTCAACTTGAGCTACATTCCCAGTCTTTAAAAAAATATATTTTTTTTGAGACAAGATTTCACACAATAGCCCAGTCTGATCCTGAACTTACTATGTAGTCCAGGCTGGGATCAAATTCAAGGCAATCCTGTGGTCTCAGGTTTTGAGTGTTGGGATTATAGGCGTACTCTACCACACCCAGGTATTATGTGACATTAGGGGATTGAACTCCGAGCTTCATGCTTCCTAGGCGAGGAGTCTAATCTCTGAGCTATGCCACCAGCCCTGTCTTTATGAAAATTTGACAAGTCACTAAGTTGCCAGGCTGAGCTCAAACTTGCAATCCTAGCCTCACCAACGGCAGAGGATCTTCTCCCATCCCCCTTTCAAATGGGCTTCTGTGAAGTATCCCTAGCCAGTTAGAGGGGGCTGTCGTGAGACGCTGACCAAGCTTCAAACGGGGTGTCGCCACACCCATCCTCCACTGGTCTATGCCACAACGCCCTCTCAGGCCAATTGCCACATCCTACAGGTTCTGGTCAGCAGGTGCATATCATGTGCACCGCATGGCTACCAAGCCAGCAGGATGCAAGCAGGCACTAGGCCCAGTGTTCCCTTGCTGTGCCCCCATCCCTGGGACGGCTCAGTGACCCAGCAGGGAAGGAGCCCACGCACACCATCAGTGGCTCACACATCTCCCATGGGCAAAAAAGCTCTTACCCATGCCAGTCTGCAGTTCTGGAGGCAGTGGTCTCCTGGGCAGCACCTCCCTGGCTCTGGGGTCAACACACCCTTTCCACTCAGTGCTCCCCTAGCCATAGTAAGAAGCTCCAAGTAACATACATGAAGCACAGGACACTGTCACTGTTCCCACCAGGTATGTGGCATGCCCCCCCAATACCAGTCTCCACCATTGGGCCTCTCTCCCCAGGGGTTCCCTAGCACCACCGCTACTGACTACAGTACACCCAGATCCTCCCTGCTCCTACCAGATGTTCACCACCTCTAGCTACCAAACACCTGTTCTATGACCTGGCACCTCTCTGCAACTGTTCCGGCTAGCCAGGACAGTGCAGAGAAAAGTGGTGAATTATGACCTCATGTGCCCAGTTACATGCTGACCTTTGTTAACAGCTGCACAGACTTCTACTTCAACTCACTGCTCTGTGAGCACTGCCAAAATAGTATTTCACTTCTTCCAGCTGGAACCGTCTCTGTTCTACAGTGTTCAAAGATGATCAGCAGAACACAGCACAGCTGGCAGTGCCAGCTGCAAGAGGCAGAGAGGAAGGCTCGGCTGCCCACCACACAGAGCAGTCAGGATGGTGGGGAAAGCCCTGAGGACACAGGCAGGAAGGGCAGGCAGTGTATCCTGGAGCAACAGAGAGGTCACTGTGGGTGGCTAAGTGCCCAGAGTAGAACAGGGGAAATCACGCTAACCTTGACCTTCACCTCAGGACAAACAGGAAATCACCAGACAGGACCACAAGGCCTTCGGATCTGATGGCTAGAAGGGAGCAGTGGGCAGGGGTGAGCAGGGGACTGGCCAGGAGGTCATTTCAATTCCCGAGGGATAATATGTGCGCCCAGCCTCAGTGACAGCAGGAGGGAGGCAGGAGGTAGATTCTGCGGCCTTGCTGAAGTCAGAGCAGAGACGATGTGTGGTGGCAGGAAAGGTAAGAAGAGAGGGATGAGGGCCAAGTCTGAGGTCTGGCCGAGGAGAAGTGTTAAGGTGACACGGAGTACATCACAGACACCCATGCGGGGCACCTTGTGAAGTATGGGAAAGAAGTCGCAGACAGAGGGTCCTTCTAGCCCGTGAGACCCAGACGCAGCAGGCCACCAAGGCAGTGAGCTCCACTGCCACGCCAAGCCCTGAGTCCCAAGTGCTCCAATTCTTAGGACACAGCACCCTGGAGCCAAGCACAGATGTGTCTCAGGGAGAGGAAATGGACACCAGCTATGGACCTGGCACAAGGACCAAAGCACCCCACTGGTTTGAGCAGCACCCGGGGGGTCACCTGGAAACCCACATACGACACCACAATGGGCAAAGAGGACAAAAGCAGATTACAGGCAACTCCAGAGCCACGACAGGGCCAGGGGAGAAGGCAGAGAGCCCTGAGGGTCTGTCCACGGGCAACAGGAAGCCAACAGCTCGTGCGTACCTTCCAACCACAGAGAGAGAGGCTGGACCAGGGCAGGCACAGAGGCCTGTCCGCAGGCTCAGAAGTGAGTGAGCATGAGCAGTGAGGCAGAGAGACAGCAGCCACACCATGAGAGGGGCATCTGGATACGGGGCAGGCCCGAGGGTCCAGACCTGTCATCCCAGCACTCTAGGGGGCAGAGAAAGGAGGACCACAAGTTCGAGCCCCACCTGGGGCACTTATTGAGAGGCTATCCCAAAATTAAAAATAAAAATGGGTTTTCTGAGGATGTAGCTCAGTCAGTGCAAAGGCCCAGGGCTTGATCACCAGTACCACAAAAGGGCACGGAGAGGGGCGCGAAGCAGCAGAGCACGCACTTCTGCAGGCGCATTTATAGCCCTGAGCAACGTGTACAGCCTCCAGGGCAGTGCCGGTGCCTTCAGAACAGACTAGAGGAGGGGTGGCAAAGGAAGCACCAAGTATTCACCGTATTCACCCACCGTGACGACCGTGCATACCACAGCAACGTGGAATGCAGGAAATAACAAAAGTGAAAATCAAAGTACCAGGGAATTTTCCAATCAGTCAGTAGGGAAACTGTTTAGCTAACAGCTGTTTATTGTGACTCCATGCCTGACACTCCAGGAGGTGCAGGGAAGACAGCAATTCCCAACAGAAGTCCCACAGAGCACAGCATGTATCTTGTGTGAGATGTCTGGCAGGAAACAACAGAAACAGGTGAAAAGTAATTCTCAGACCAGGATAATCCTATAAAGACACCAAACAGAGTAATCGGCTAGAAATCAGAAAGAACCACAAAAATCCCAATTTTATTTAGGGCAGCAACAAGCATACAAATGGACTATATCTTGGGCCCCCCATCCAGGTTCCTTTAACGCTGGAAAGTCCAATCTATGTTCTGGCCAGTAAGCTTACGTGTAAATGTTCAGTAGGACTTCTGGGAAAGCCTCGTGCAGAGAGCTAGTCCAAACAAGGCAGGGTGGTTTTTCAGCCACCCTTTCCTGCTACATGTAAAGGCTGGAACCCTAGCAGTCACTATGGACAGAAGCGGTCTTGGTAATGAACTTGGGAAACAGAGCAATCAAAACCACCTTCCAGAGGGGGTAGCTGGAGTGTAGAAAAGAAAGAAAACACTCCAGGTTTTGGCCTGCCACAGAACCAGCAGCAGGAAGACACTCCTTTCACTTGCAAGGGGCGAGGCCAGGACTGTTTAGGATCAGATCTGAGTCCAGGCCCCAGTGCGGCGTTCTGTGACACACTGCCCGGACACTGCTGGAGAGTGCCCACTGGTAGCCAGCTGCCTGTGGTGGGAGCTCAAGGAGGGGCCTATGAGGGGCGAGAGTCCAAGGCCAAAGTTCCAGCTTGCCTTTAATGCCACGGGACCAAGGCCAGGGAAGCTCCAGGATCAGAGAGTGCAGCGAGGCACCTGCAGACTGTGTAGACCGGTAATGGCTGTGCAGCGGGCTGGGAGTGAAGAGAACCTGCCAGTGGTGCTGCGGGGGCCACAAGAACCAAGGGCTTTGAGGGTGACCAGCAAGAGACTGGCCACCCAGGCATAACACACCCTTCACGTTTAAAGGGTACGCTGGGCCAACACTAAGGCAGGGAACAGGCGGCAAAGCAGGCATGGGGAGACTGAAGTGTGAGGCAGCAGAGAGGGAGCCTGCAGCGCAGAAAAGCACATATGGTCCATAAAGGCACACATGGTCCAGGGGATGCCCAAGAGGCCCGGGGAGGTGCAGGGAAGGGCTGCTGGGGAGCACTGAGGTATCCGCGGGGGATTTACAGACAGGCCCTCAGCACAGCAGAGCTCTCCCAAGGGACTGGTGACTTAGTAGGCGCTTTTTCCTTCAGGCCTTCACCAATGGCCCCTAAGTACACCGATCTGCAGCCATGGGCATCTCACAGGACTGCAGCTACTGCTGGCAGAGACCACACGTGGCAAGGCCAAGGTCAGCGCCCAGTGCCCCCAGGCTTCTTGCCACAGGCCACACTGCCCCACAGGACTGTGCCTCTTGAGGCAAAGATAGCCAAATCTTCAGGACAGACCATGGGATCAGGCAGAGCATTCCCAGAGGTGGCCCCTCCACTGCCCAACAGCCACCGTGGCTTCGTCAGTGTCTTTATAGGACCTCAAGGTTTGCGTTATTGCCTAATTTTCCTCTCTTAAGCGGAAGCAGAAGAGCACAGGCGCCCTCTTGCCCTCACCACAGCTGCCCAGAGAGACATCCAACAGTTGCCGCAAGAATGCACAGGTAAAGGTAAATATGTGGGCATAGGTGCCAGGCAGCCCTGTGCTGTGCCTCCACCCCACACCCCATGGCCATGCTATACACCAATGCCCCAAACCCACAGCCCCCTGGACACACCTGCTCTAGCTTAGGGGTGCTCTGTGCCTCGCTTTAGTACTACCTTAACAATGCCTATCCACAATGGAGAACAAAAATACTAGAAAGTACTTTTTTTCTAACTTGAAACCTGTTTAAGCAATAAAAGAACAAGACCCTCTTTCAAAAAATAATAATAGGGCTGGAGGAATGGCACAGTGGTTAAAGGGCTGGCCTTACAAGTGCAAGGCCCTCAGTTCGATCCTCCAGCACCACATAAGTTGGGCATGGTGACACACGCCTGTAATCCCAGCACTTGGGAGGCTGAGGCAGGATTCCCGTGAGTCCAAGGCCAGCCTGGGCTATATAGTGAGTTCAGGACCAGCCTGGGTTACAGAGTGAGATCCTGACTTAGAAAAAAAATAGTAATAATAGTAATAGTAGTAATAAGAAGCAGCCCAGCAGCAAGCAGGGAATTCACATCTAAATCTTCACCCGTCAGCACATGTCCTGCCACGAAGGCACAAAGCAGCAAGACACATGCCAGCCCAGAGGACACGTCAGTCTACAGACAAGAGACATGCTAGCATTGGCTTTGTGTGCCAGAGATCCAGTGAGGAGCAGAAGAGAAAAAGGGGGAAGGCAGGGTGGGCAGGCACGGCTTTCCAGGAAGGGCAGGCCGCAGCTGTGCCCAGCGTCAGCAGGACAGCAGCACAGGGCCAACCAGACCCGAGCAGACAGCGCTGGGGAAGTGAGGGGTTTCCAGCCCAGAAGTGGAAAGACATTACAAAATTAGTGCCAAGGAAGAAGCCAACAGAGAGGACCGGGTATTTTCAGCAAACCACAGCCCTCGGACAGAACCTTCAGAGTGACAGCCTTAAGAGGGAGTCTCCAATGCAACACAGCCCTGCTGAGTTTTAGTACGGCAAAGCCCTGTAAGGGAGGCGCTGACTCTACTTTGCAGAGGTAGTTAATCAGAAGTTAACACCTAGTCTAAGGCCACTGTTCCAACTAAACCAAACACGTGTATCTCTGATGTCCCACACTGTGGTTACCAGAATTTCTCATACTTGACAACACATGATCCTCAAAATCCAGCCAAGACCAAGCTTGGAAAACTGCACTAGAAGTTATAATTTGAGGCATATACTTTGTGTCAAGTACAAACAAGACTTCAACTTCGGGGCAGTACTTGGTCAGTGTGAAAACCTATCACAAATGCTTAGTGAATACTTCCACACAGAGGACCCTACATTTCCCAGTAAGCCTCCTGTGAAGAGAGGGCAGTATCACCAACTGGGGTATCAGAAGGCAGGGTCCAGAGCCAGGGCTCCTGCCCCCAGGATGACCTGACACCCACTTGATTTGGGTGACAATGGAGAAAGAGAATAGGACGTTATTTTATTCCAGTTACCTAAAGGGGAAAAAGTGCTAATGAAACTATTTCTATGCAAGAGACTAATTTACAGAAAAAATTGATTATTTTATAACCAGCAAAATGTTTTTTAAAAGAAGTTCAAACAAGAGCTTCTAATTCTGATTAAGCACCCAAGTTTCTCCTTGCTCCAGAGGGCCATCGTCTACAAGCTGACACCAGGCAGTCTTCAACAGCAAAAGGTTCAGCGGCAGCCACAACAGAGAAACAAGTTCTTTACAACTTGAGTTTGAGGTTCTCATAGGCAAGACCTTGCTTCCAGGGGACATCTAATCGCAAGAGGAGGCATTCTAGATATGTTCCTAGCAACCATCCTGCCATGCCTGACCCCCCACAATAAGGAACCACGCAGCTCAAACATTCCCTGCGCTACAGAGAGGCCAGTGCTTTCCAGTGGAGAGCCATACCCAAGGGGAGGGAACACTGGCAGCAGCACCTCAAGCTACTCCATTCCCTTCCCACTTTACCCCGAACTCAAGCGAGAAGGAGAAGCATATGTAGGTACCAGGAGTCCATGGCAGCCTGGCTGCAGCAGAAGACATCTCAGGCCCACTGCTTGAACCTGCAGGGAGCGGCCACCACTGTGAGTCTGGACAGCCTACTAGGTGGGAAAGCAGTTTAATCTCATCAGGTGCAGACTTGGTCCAGTACATGCCAGTTCTCCTTACCTTGTAGGGTATCAAGAGATATGACCCCAACTCACACCTCATGGCACCCAGCTCTGGGCCCTCACACCTCTCCAAGAGTATCTGCATCTGTCCCCTCTTCATGAACGTCAACAGTACAGCTCTGGAGCCATCAGCTCCATTGACATTCAGTTTCATTCTGTATCTACAAACACTTCCAACTCAAAGATCCCTAGTTTCTCAGAGGACATCTCTCTATTATCCACCAGGAGTCACGTCCTAAAAGCCTACAGCAACACATTAAGTCAACACCAACACACTGTCCACAGAAGAGGGTGGGGTCTAAAGAGCCAGAAGGTCCCACCTGACAATCCCTGTCCTCCTGGTTACTATTGGGTTTCTCTCCGTCCTGGTCATTTTTCTGGGCTTCCCATCCCTCGGGTCACTCTCCTGAAAGTTCACCTCCTCCCGGTCATTTTCCTAACAGTCACTCTCCTCCTAGTCACCATCCTGAGGTCCATGTATTCCTAGCCACTATCCTGGTAGCTAGCTCTGCTTGAAAAAATTCTGATTATGCTTGAGAGAGAGAGAGAACTTTTAAAAAATAGAGCAGCTTACCTGAGAGGTCAGCACCATCCTGTACCTGCATGAGTGTGCACATGCCGGTTTTAATCAGAGGCCACACGCCAACAGAAACCTACAGACATCTTGGAGCTGAGTATAAAAACCAACCACCTACATCCCGAAGGGGTCTGGTGGGAGATCTGGTGATGCCAGCAGGCCCCTCACCCGTTCGTGATCGAACAATGTGGGATACAAAATACAGTGAAACACTGCCGAGTCCTGCTAGGCAGGAAGAAAAGAGCCTGGCTTCTGCCTCCAGTGAAGGCCAGCTGCGCCAGAGCAGCCGGCCAAGGCCAACAGGTACCTTCCAGGGAATGCCAGGAATGTCCTGAGCCGGAGGTGGTCGCTAGGTTCACTCCTGGGGCACTGGTGCTATAAGGGTTCACATCTGACAAGGGACATCATCGTAAGTAAGTTCAGGGTGAGCGCGGCACAGGAAGGCCTGCTCCACGCCTCTGTGCTTTGGCAGCTGGCTAAACGCACCCAGAATCACCCAGACCCAGCATCCGCCATCACCTGTAGCCACAGCGAGGGGCAATGTCGCCAGGGGCTCTGGGCGGCGAGAAGCAGCTTCTTGGCCCCCAGAAAAGGAATACAGAATCCCAACCTTCCGCCGATTTTCCTAGGAACGTCCAGCCTCGGGCTCCGAAGGGACTCCTTCGTTGACACCACCAGACCCTCCAGTCCCCAAAGGGCCAGCTCTGGCTTTCTGCCAGGAGCGCACAGTCGTCGTAAAGGAATGCGACTCCGCCAGGCGACCACCCAAGGTCACGCCCCCCGCAGCCGCTGGCAGGAGCTGCCCCGGGACGCCCAGCGGAACGGGGGGCAACCCGACTGCTGGGGCTACACCGGGGGCCCCTAATTAAGGCCAGGAGGCCACCTTGCCACGCCCCGGCTGGAGCTTCCGGGAGGACGCCGAGGACGCCGCCACGACCCAGCCGGTGACGCGGCCACAGCTCGCCACCGCTCCCCCGGCCTAGGCCATCGCGGCGCCCGCTCACGCCATCGGGCCCTGCTGCCCGGACCCCACGCCCCCAGCCCCACCGCCTCGGCTCGGCCACGCCGCTAGCTCCCCGTGGGCCCACCTGCCGGGACGCGGGCCCGCGCCCCGCCGCCTCTCCTCGCCGGCCCTCGGCTCCACCGGCCCGGGACCCCGCCCGCGCCAGCCCCCTGCTCTCCGGGACCCCGCCCCCGGGACCCGCGGCCCCGGCCCGGCCCCGCCCTCCGCGGCCACGCCTGCCGCAGCCCCCGCCCGACGGAGCGCGGCGGCGAGCCGGGCCTCGCAGGGGCGCGCACCTTGAGGGTCGGGTACTCCTGCACCTTCAGGGTCATGGACAGCTGAGCCGCCGACTCCTGCACCGCCATCTTGGGCCGCCCAAGCGGAGGAGGCCCGCGCGCGGCACGACGGGTAGTGACGCTCGGTGGGCGGGGCTGGCGGCGCGTCGTGCGCCTCCACCAATCGCATCGTCCGGTTGGCTGCCGGAGGAAGAAACTGCGGGCCAAACACCCGCCGGCCTGCCTCCAGCCTCCGCCAATCAGCGGCAGCCGTGGCGGGCCGTTTCCTCTTCTAGCCCGACGCCCTGGTGGCCGAAGACGGTGGCGGACGGTGGGCTCGCGGAGCTGGCTGTGCCGTGCCCGGCGCTCTCCGGCATGGTTCTACGTGTGTGTCAGCCGGCGGCCACTGCTTGCGGCTGCCCATGCTCCCGGCAGTCCCCCGTCTGTCGTCTCTCCTGGTAGTCAGTCCCCTGCTCCTGCTGGCTCTCTGGGGGGTCGCCGGCCTCGTCACTCCGCTGCAGTCCCCCATCCCGGTCACTTTTCTGGGTTCTTCGGTCTTGACCACGCTACTGGCATTCTCTCCCCCTACTCCTGGTCGCTCTTGTGGGTCCTTGTCACTCCTGGGATCCCCTCGTTATTCTCCACGGAGCCTCCTATGGGTCATTCTCCTGACCACGCCCCTCCTCTAGAATCCCCCTTCTTTTAGTCACCCTCCTGGGGACACTTCTGCCCCTCCTGGTTGCTCTCCTGGTAGTCCTCCACCGGCAGGTCCCCCTCCTGTGATCCCCCCCCGTACCCTTGGAGTGTCCCCTTTTCCAGATCACCCTCTTTGTCTTGTCCTCCTGGCCTGTGCCCTGGGGTCTGCCTACTCCTGGTCATTCTCCTGGCAGTTCCTCTCTGAATAATCACGCCCCTGGGTCCCTCTTCTCCCTCCAGTTCACTCTCCTGGCGTCCATATCCTCCTGGTCAATTCCTGCCAGTCCCCTCCCCTCCTTGTTCCCTCCTGCTCTCTCTCTGGTCACTCCCCTGGAAGTCCCTTTCTGTCCGACCGCTCTCCTGGTGGCCGCCTTCCCCTTGCCACACTCCTGGTGCTCGGTTACCCTCCTAGCAGTCCCCCTCCTCCGGGTCACTGTCCTTGGGCCCCCATTCTCTTGATTACTCCACTGGAGGCCCCTCCCCCGTCACTCCCCTGTGAGTTTCTTTCCTCCTAGTCACTCTCCTGAGGAGGTCTCCTGGTCTTTCTCCTAGAGTCCCCCTTACCCTGCTCACTCTTCTGGCAGTCTGTCCTTTTCTGATCACCCCCGTGGAAGTATCTCTCCTCCTGGTCACTCCTGGGTTCATCCTTCTCCTGGTCGCTCTCCTGGCATTCCTCTTCTGCCTGGTCACTCTCCTGACAGTCCCCCTTATTCCTGACCACTCTCATGGGATCCCCCTACACCTGGACACTGTCCTGGAAGTTTCCCTCCCCATGGTTCCTGTCCTGGAGGTTCCCCTTCTCCTAGTCTCTCTGCGGGCAGTCCCCCCATCTCCTGGTCACTCCCCTGAAAGTTCCTCTTCTCTGGTCCCACTCTCAGTGGTTATCCTCCTTCTTATTGTCCCTCTTCTGGTGTCCTTCTGCTGGTGGTGGCCTCTTGGTGACAGTCCCTTATGTCAAGGCTGCTGAAAGTCTCTGGTCTTAGAGAACTACATTCCTTTCACATGGTGACAGCTGCTGGAGGTCTCCCTTGGAACTTCAGGCTTTCTGTTGGAAGAGGCGAGGCCCAGTGTTGAAACCTACCCTGCACCCTAGGTCCCTGCGGTGCTGTTCTTTTGTACTAGCGGAGGTTCTGTTTCCTCTGATACCTTTTTGTTTCCACTACTTCGCATCCCACCCTTCCAGATGATTCTAGTCCTTTCCCAGTCCATGCTTTAAAATAACACTGCATTAGTCTTTATTAGGAAAGGGCCTCCTCTTTAAACTATGTCTTATGTTTCATAGAAGTTGCTTCTGGGTGATGTTTTCAGTGTTAAGTTTAGTGTGACTGGCAGAAAAACTCAAGGCCGCACAGTAAGAGGATCTGCTTGGAAGGCCAGCAGTAGTGCTAGCTGCACCGCCTGAGCTGCCCCGGAAGGAGCTACCCTCCACTTGGAATGGTTCAGTCTATCAAGGGGCTAGGGGCTGAGGGTTGCAGGTGTCTCCAGGTATGTGGCTGCAGTCTCCAGTCACCCAGGCACTTGTGGACATATACACCTTTACTTCATGTGGAGATTGAACCCAGGGCCTTTGCCCTGAGCTACTTCTGCTCCCCATTTTTTGTTTTCTTGAAACTTTCAGTCGTGAAGTGCCCAGGTGGGGTTCAAACTTGCTACATGAGCCTTCCAGAGTGCTGGGGCCATAGGCCTGCCTCACTAGGCTCAGCCCTGTGAGGACATCTTAATTTTGCAGCTCAGTGATTGCAATCTGCAGATGGTTTTCTGCAGCGCAGAGTGGCAGCTGGTGGAGACCCAGGACAGCGCCTGTGCACAGAGGACCCTCTCCCAGACCACGTGGTAACCCACAGTGACCATCTTTCTGACTCTCTCCCCATGGTTTTGTTTTCTTAGCCTTCCTATAGTTGGAACTGTACACCATCAAATCTAGGTCTCTGCTGTGGTCCCATCCTGGTCAGTAGCAGGGCTGTAATTTGTGACTCCCCTTCCAGACTTTGCTGTTATTACTCCAGAGATTCTAGAGAGACCCAAAGAAAGGACCCAGACTTCCTTTCCATGGCAGAACGATGGCCCCCTGGTAGCTCTGTCTTCAGGACTGTTTGGGACATTCAGTGAGGGAGTGTGTGGCCTCCATGCTCCGGGAAGGAGCCCGCATCCTGGCTGCTTTGTGTTGGAGGTTAACTCTCCGTTGGAATCTGGTGCTTTCCAGCTGGTCTCTGACTCTGTGGCCCTGACTCTGTGGATGGATCAAGCTGGCCCTGCCATGGATGCTCAGCCAGTTTGCACAGAGGAGCATGGGGGGCACGGGGTGGGGGGGGGGACACTAGGCACGGGGCCTGGTGTGCCCTGCAGGGTTGGTCGCCCCCAAATGTGGAGGGACTCAGTGGCTCTGTGGCCACATGATTCCATTCTTTGAAGGAACCCAGTTGATGTCTCTTTTATAGGGTTGTATTGTCTTTTTTGTGACTCAGGGAGCTCTCCTCCGGACCTGGCACCTCTCACCCCCAAAGCATGTGGGGCACATGGAGAGGACAGGATGTTTCTGACCCCTGACCCCTTGCTGTCTGCTGTTCCCAGACTAACAGTGCCTCAGGTGAGTTTCCCCGTGGAATCAGTGTTTTCTGGGAAGCCTCCCCACCTTCGGCAGTGCCTGGAACCTTGCGATGGAGCTGTCGGGCAAGTGGGGCCTAGCTGTGCCCACACCCCGGAAGAAGGAGCTCAGTATGAGGGCCACAAGTACTCAGCCACACCTGCGGGCCCAGGCGGGGGAGCGGAGGCAAGCTGGGGGGTGGCGGCGCTGGGAGAGGCTTTCATGGGCCAGAGCCACTGTCAGCCCTGGACAGAACCATCTTTTGGAAATGACAATGTCTGTTCATCTGAATGGAGAGAGAGACCACCTTCCAGCTGCCCAGTGGCCTCCACCCTGACCCACTTCAGATGCTGGGAGTCCAACTGCCTGTGCCACGCGACCACAGCCCTCAGCAGGGACATTCTGTCTAGTGAGGCCCCCGTGGTGGCCCTGGAAGGGTCACTGCAGTAACAGTCCAACCACAGTGGAGGGCAGTGAGTGTGTGTCATAGGAGATGCCCTCCCTTATGGTGGCTGGAGGGCAGGAGGGCCAGGGTGACCCTGAAGATCCCAGAGAACCGAAGAGCCCCAAGGGTGTGGGAGCAGACCCCACCTCCAGACCCCACCTCCAGCCCACATTCTGCCGTCACATCCAGGCTCTGAGAAGTGTAGATGGCCAGGCCCTGCCAGGTGAAGAGGAAAGGGAATGCATCCTGACGCAGCTGGAATTAGGCGAGAAGTCACTGATCAAAGTGTGGTTCCCAGTGCCACGTGTCTGCTGCCACCCAGGGAGGGTCCCTCAGATCACAGAGCCACAGAAGAAGAGAACCTGCCGAAAGTGCCCACCATGCATACTCACGAGAGGCGGGCTCGCCTGGGCTGCCTGGGGGTCGGAGCAGCTCTGGAAAGCACAACAGGGCTGCAGCTTTTGGAGCACCCGCGTGGGGACCATTCTCAGCAGACACGGCATGTGCGTGAGCTGGACTCCTGCTGGCTGTGTGGTCCCTTGACCATGGAGGACGATGGTAATGTCAGGGGTGGGCATGGCGGGCAGCTGAAGGCCCTCAGGGCCGGGCTGGGTAATGTCTGAGCTCTGCCTTCAGAGAGGTCTAGCAGTTGCTGCCCGGCCTCGGCTCCAGTGTCTGCCCACCTGTCTCAGGTCCTTTGCTGCCCAGAAGCTGAGGTCGTGGTGTACTCGCCCACCGCCAGAGGCGGAATGGAGCATCCCTGAGGGTGGGGTTCAGGCCAGGTTTTCCCGCAGCCGGATGTATCACTGGTTTCACGCAGGCTGTGAGTGTTTGGGTTACTCACAGCCGTGCTGCAGGACATGCTGGGGAGCCTGTATCTGCTCGCATCTGGTCCCTGGAGCTCTCCTTTGCCTCCGGCAAATTCTTGGGGCCACCAGCACTCCCAGCACCCCTGGGGTCTATCTGGGCCCCTCACTCTCCCTCCTCCGCTTTGGGGGTGGCAGAAGTCAGGATACTGGGGAGAGTGTGGGTTAGTGAAGCTTCAAGGTGCTGGGAGGGTGGTGCCCATGGAGAGGCCATGCGAGCCCATGCCCCAAGCGTGCCCCGTGCTTACCTCTGCTTGTGGCTCTTCCTGGGCTACACCCGTGTCACACACCTGAGCTCTTAACAAGACCCACCTGTTGTTGATCACACACACATACACCCCTTTCCTATCCCCATGCTGCTGAGATCTCTGCCTCTAACTTCAAACTTCTGAAACTTTAGGGTCCAAAGTCTGAGTGGCCCAGCATGGGGTGGCTGTGCCAGGGGACAGTCATGCAATGCCAAGGCTTCTGGGAGCCCCTTCTAAGGACAGGTCGAGGGGCCAGAGAGGAGGGCCAGGTGGACTCAGCATCTCCTATTAGAGTCGCTGTCTGTAGGACTTTCCCTGGTCCCTTCATCTGGATGTTGAGGCCTCCCAGGTGGCATTCTGCAGGGAATGTACACACCCTGTGGGCCCTGCTTTCCTTTCACAGGGCTCCTAGCACTCAGAGGCCCCTTCATCGGTGACACGGGCCGGGGCTCGCTGCCCACCACACGCAGAAGCTAGCGCTGTGGTCCTGAGTGTTAAAAAAGAAGGCAAGGAGGCCAGGAGCTGAGTCAAGCTGTAGCCTGCTCTGTCAACTGGAATTCTGGAGGGAGGCAAGGGGGAGTTTAAAGGGTTCTGTGCAGGTAATGATGGTCACTGTGCCCCTCCACAGGTCGCAGACTTTCCATCATGGGAGTTACATTCTGCTCAGGAGATTAGGAGCCTGTGGTGTCAGAGGGCCACTGGCCTAGAGAGCTGGTTCTGCATCGTTTCTGGAAAAGCCAGTTTCAAACCCTCCTTCAGGGATTCTGGGAGAGGAACTTAGTTATCTGAGGAACGCATGCCTGTGCAAGCCCTCCCGCCTGGGCCGAGCAGCGCCAGCTGGGTCCCACGGCGAGCCTGACCAGTGCTCCTTCCTGTCTGCCCACACTGGCTTCTGACCTACACCCCTCCCAGAGGAAGCCGACATCTACCAGTTCTGTTTAAAACGTCATGCTTGAATAAATACATATATCAGAAGACAAGACTACATGTAGTTGAGTGGTTTCTTGGCAAGAAAATAATGTGACTTGATTTTTCCCATATTTGGTAATACAACTTATAATGAGTTTCCATGATTGGTGTTATGTTTGGATCCATGGTATCCCCACAGCCGCTTGTATTTGGGTGTTGTGGATTCCATGTGCTGTTAGGAGGTGGGATCTGCTTAGGAGGGGTGGATCCCGGGCATGTGGTGGATTAGATTACAGGTTTGCGGCCTGGAAGGACACAAGCTCCCACCCATTTCTTCTGGGGCCCCTAGTTCCTCTGCCATGCTGTGAGCAGCTGTTCTCTACCAGGCTCTTTCTGTTACTGCCAGCCATCCATGAGTGGACTGAGACCTAAAAGTGGGAGCTGAAATCTCCCCTCCCTTAAATTGTGGGTGTCAGGTAATGTGTCCCAGCAATGAAAGACTAACGAAGACAACGAACTAGGCAGAAATTGAATCCACCCAAACCACGTAACTGTGATTTATAAATGTCTATAAGGACACAACTTCTGTACTGGCCTGAGGCTGGAGGCCCAGCCTGGACCATAAATGCTCTGGGTGACCCCAGGGGTCCCAAGAGGAGCCCTGCCAGCAGAGCACTGGGGACTGTGCTCCTTCGTGGCCGCTGAGGTCACCGAAACTCCTTCTAGAAAGAGGTAGCGAGGCCTGCAGAAGAGTTGGATCCAGAAAGGCCTTCCTTGTGTAGACAGAATCACCATCAGAGGTACCCAGGTACCAACCTATAAAGGATCTGGGCTTCCTGTTCAGAGATCTGTCTGGAGTGCCTCTTGTGTCCACTGGCACACCCTATGAGGAATCTTAGCCCTGCACTCACCTTCCCTGCGTCTGGCCAAAGGGTCCAGAGCTGCCACAGGGCGCCCCCTGGAGGAAAGGAAAGTCATGACGGGGCGGTTGGGACAACAATGTCTACCCTACGGTTTCCTTTTGGCTGTCGTGTTGCGAAGGAGAAACATGACCAGACGATAATCCGATGGCTCTCCTGAGGTCACTGGGCTATTGGAAAAGTTTTCTTCTCATACGGGGGCCAAGCCAGTGGAATGAACCGGCACGGTCCCTGGCAGACAGAGAAAGTCCCCAGAGTAGTCACAAGAGGAGGCTGCCGTGAGAATGTGCTAACCGGCGGACAAGTACAAAGCACACTGACAGCCGCGTCCCACCAAGAAGACAAGGAGGCACTCCTGCCGGAAAGCGCCCTGTCTCCAGGGCTAGGGAGGGGACAGACGGTCTGCACCAGGATGTGGCCTGCGCTGCTAGGTTGCCAGATGCTGTGCGTGGGAGAACCTGCCCCTTTCCAGAGCTGGTAAGCTACAGAAACATGCGTGCTCTGCTCGCAATTCCTGGGGGGCCAGGGTGCAGCTGGGGTCAGGCCCTTGACTGGCAAGGGTAAGTCCCTGGGTTCCATCCTTGGCACCACACACACACAATGAGGGAGGGAAAGAGAAGTGAAAAGGGACAAAGGGACCACAGTGAAAAAGCAAGCAGAAATGAGAAAAGGGCATAATCAGAAATTATAAAGTTAGAAATACTAGCTGACCTGGAGGCACAGGCCTGCGATTCCAACACGCTGGGAGGCTTACGCATCCCGGAGGGTCCCAAGTTCAAGCTCAGCCTGGGCAACTTAATGGCTTAGTGAGATCCTACCTCAAACTCAAAAAATGAGAATGGGGGCTGGAGGAATAGCACAGGGGTTAAAGTGCTTGCCCAGCAAGCCCAAGGCCCTGATCACCACATAAACTGGGCATAGTAGCACATGCCTGTAATCCCAGCATTTGGGAGGTTGAGACAGGAGCCAAAGCTAGCCTAGGCTACAGAGTGGGTCTAACCCAGTCTCAAAGAGAGAGAGAGAGAGAGAGAGAGAGAAAGAGAGAGAGAGAGACAGAGAGAGACAGAGAGAGAGAGAATGGGGAATGTTATGTATATGGATGTATTAAGATGCATGTGCAACTGTGTGCTGTTGGGGGCAAGCCCTGACTAGAAGGAGTGCACGCTTAGGGCTTGACTTGGAGGGATTGTGTCAAGTTGGTGAGGTTGGAGGGTGGCAGGGCAGAACTTTCCGGGGTGTGTAATTGACTTGTGGGCCAGAGAATCAAAGAAGAGCAGCCCTGGATGTGGAGTGCCCGAGTACCAGATTGAAGTAATTGGAGGAAGAAGAAACGTGGTTACAGCTGCTTCCTCTGAAGGTCAGGGACTGTGTCTTAGTCTGCCAACAGGCACTCGCTCCTCCTATCCACCATGCAGCTTTTCCGGGACTAGATGTTTGCCATGGGCTTCTGCCATTGCAGACCACCCGTGCGTGAGTGCACTGTGTGAGACCTGGAACTGTGAGCTAAAATGAATCTTTCCTCCCTTAAGTTATGGATGTTGAGTTTCCTGACCCAGCAATGAGAAAGTGACTAGGTCAGGGAATAAGGGTGGGAAAGGACAACTCTTCCAAGAAGTTTGACGTGGAAGGTGAGTCAGGGCAACAGCTAGAGGGTCCCTCGTGGAAATGACAAGCCATGTGTCGTGGGAGTGACTTTTCCTGGAGAGAGGTGGGCCACCACATCTATTCACTGCAGAGAAGGCATAGCAGGTGGCCGGAAGTTCAATCTGGCGATCCAGTGAGTTTACTCAGGTCACGTACAGGTGTGCACATGGCTAGGGAGTCGCCTACAGAAGTGCAGATGAGAGGCTAGAAACACGGAGGGAGCCCTTGCCAGTAGCGGGCCACTCCTGGCCCGCAGGCTGGTGCTTTGGGTGGACATTTGTCTGGGAAATCATGGGGTGGTGTGTCTGATCCGGGACCAGTGTCAGCCACAGTGGACACAACAGGCACCCCATGCAGATCTTTGAACAGGAACCCCAGATGGCTGGCTGTACATCCTCTGCACCCTGCACCCTTCAGAGGCAGGGAGAACTGTGGAGTAGGGCAGCAGGGAGGCCAGTTTCTGTCCCAGAAAATAGCTGTGGTCCTGAGTCCAAGACACACCTGATTCCTGGCACTCCATGCTTCAGGATCGTGTCTGAAGGTCAGAGCCCTCCCAAGGCCTGACCACACCGGGTCTAAGCGCTCACCTCTAGGCCCGGGCTGAGGGGTGGGCCAGCCAGCCACACTGGGCATCATGGGGCCACACCTATCCTCTCACCCTCATCCAGAGGAAGAAGGTCCTGGGGGGACAACGTCGCTTTCGGAGGTTTCTTCCCTGGGGGAGGCGTGGAGGTTCTGGTGAGGGGCAGGCTGTGTGCCACTGTGGGGGCTCCTGGGTTGGATCCTGGCTGTACCGTGTATGACGCAGGGGCATCAGCGGGCCTCCCTGTGCCACCCCCACACCTTATTGGTCTGAGCTAGAAGTGAGGAGTTGCAGTGTACCTTTCCCAGTGCCTACCCAGATGTCTAAGGAGTCACTACTCCTGCCTGAGCAGCTGTGACCACCCCTGGGGTCTCCCTACAGTGCCTATCCCAGGCTTGGACCTCAACGCCACTGTGTCTGGGCTCACACTCCACAAGGCCTGCGGGTTTCTACAGCCACACCATCCCGAATACGCCTGATCTCAGCTGATCTCAGAAGCTGAGCTGGGTCAGGTCTGGTTAGTAGTTGGGTGGGAGACATGAGGCCTGAGTAGGATGCCCAATACTGAGAGGAAAGGACTGAGCAGGGATCTGTGGTGGCCAGACAGCAGAATGGTGGCCAGGCCAGGTGGAGGGTTGCCACCGCCCCCACTGGCCCTCCTCCGCTCCGTGAGGCAGTGGGCCGTGAGCACATCAGCCTGCCTTCCGCCTGGCTCGGTGGGGAGAGCTGCTCTGGGCGCTCAGATGCAGCCCTCACAATACCTCCAGAATTTTGGGGTAGACGGTGCATTCTGATCTAGGGCAGCCAAAACATGAATAGATCCCACATGCACATGCATGAATGCTGACCCTGTGCACTAGGATCACCTGGTGTGGGGCTGCGGCCGAAGGCAGCTAAGCCAGAGTCACGGATCTTCCAGAAGCCGAAACAGGGCTTCCATTTGTCGCATAACAGCCCCGTGCTGGGACTAGTGCTGCAAACCGTGAGATCATAACTTGCGCAGCAGAGATGGAGTGGGTCACGCGTCACCCACGAGGAGCCCGAGAGCCGCCCTCTCACACGCCCCTGCCCCTGCTGTCCCGCAGTGGGCTGTACGGCATGTCTGTGGGCACCACCCCCACCGATCTTCCCCAGGTGCCAGAGAAAGCCTAGTTTGGCCGTTGATCACAGAATGCCAGATTTGCTCAGCATGTAATTTAATCTTATGCTTGGAGGGTTCCACGTTACTTGGTCATCATGAAATTATTCTTTAATAAAAGTGTATGCTTTGTGATCTCTGTTTTTATTAATTTGGCACATCGTTCCATCCATCACCACGGACGCTGGGCATGTCGTTTGTCACGCTGCTGGCTGAACATCGGCACTGGCTCACCCCGCACCACAGCGCTTTCCTCCTGGGCACCGTAGGAACGGGCGTTGTGGTCTGCAGAGGAGGGCATGAGAGCCGGCAGCTGCTAGTAACACTCTAGTCACCGCTGTTCTGACGTGCGTGTCACCACAATTATACCATGTCCCTTGGTGTGTGCGTGGTACTGGGATGGAGCCAGCGGCCTTCACACTAAGCTGCATGCACAGCCCAGTTTTATCTCTGATTTTTGAAACAGGGTCTTACCAAGTTACCAAGTTGCCCACGCTGGGCTTGACCTTACGGTCTTCGTGCCTCAGCCTCCCAGTGTACTGGGATTACAGGCCTGCGTGACTGGGCCTGGCTTAAACTTAAGTCTTTTACCCTCCTGCAAAGGCTGTGAAGGACCATGTGCCTTACCCTGAGGGTAGGGCCAGAGCATGTCCACCCCTAACATGCTTGGACCATGAGCTGGGTCTCGGGGCCAGCAAGGCACCACCTCCTGGATACACCTGGGTCTGTGAGCGTCTCCAGGATGGGACTTAAGCTGTGCACCAGCCATCAAACTGTTCTGGGGAACAGCTGCTAATTGCCCAGCACAAAATAGAAAGTGGATTCAATAGTGAAATTATTTTTTTAGCTATACTTAAACATAATAAATGAGGGATCTTAGAATGTACTGCCTTCCTGAGCGCCACAATGAGCTCAGGACCGGCCTGGGGTCCACAGGGGGACACCGTAGACACATGTAAAGTACCGCCTCGAGGAGGTGGCTCTTCATCCACCTTGCAGCTCTGATGAGCCATTCTTCCCAGCCGGGAGTGGGAAGGCTTTTCCCAAGGATGGCAGGCTCACGCTCCCCTTCTCCATCCTGGGGAGGGCTCAGGAGGCTCTCAAGGAGCAGTGGGCACCATGTGCACTGCCATGCTCCTGTCCCTGCGACTGATACCTGGCACACCTTACAGAAGGAGAGGTTCATCGGCGCGTGCTTTGCCGAGGGTTTAGCCCGTGGCGGGTTGACTCTAAGGAAGAGACAGCATGGCAGAAAGATGTGGTGGAGCAAGGGGTGCACACCCCCCGGCAGCCCGGAGCAGGCAGAGCCCCACCCTGCGCGCCCCAGCTGGGCCCACTCCTCCCAGCACAGGACCTGTCCGTGGGGATAAGCCCAGGGCCCTCGTTGTCCAGGCGCCCTCCACACACAGGGGCTTTTGTGGGGACAGTTTAGGCCCAAACCACACACGTGCCTTCCTCCATGACCAGGGCAGGAGAGTGGGGCCAGGCCACTGTTCCCTGTACCCAGTCAGACGGAGGTGGGAGCGGTGGACCCTGCAGGATATCCAGAAGTGGTGGGCAGTAAAAAGGGCTGGGGATATAGCTTGGTGCGAAAGCCCTGGGTTCAATCCCCAGTACTGAGAAAAAAATGCATCCGTTACCAGAACGTAATCTCACCTCATCTCTCCCCTCTGGTGTATACTCCTGTCTTTTATTTTTGCTTCTATTGTACTGTAAACCGACAGTGTTGTTTTTGCCTTCAGCAGTCAGTACTCCTAAGAAACGAATTCTGTCACAGTTAGATCTACTGTGTCCCCCAAAGTCCCCTGCGTGCGGCAGGGGGCTGGATCCTGGGTGCTGGGCTCACCTGCGGGCTCATTCGTGGTGAACTTGCAGCGACTGGCTGGTAGGTCACGGGTGGAGGAGGACAACTGGAAGGGAGTGTCCTTGTTCACAGCACCCGCATTCTCTCTCTGCTTCCCAGGCTGCCGTGGAATGAGCAGTTCTCCCTCCAAGCCCGGCCATACCGCCCGCCTTGGCACCGGCTGCTGTGGGCTCAATCCACCTGTCTTAGTTACTTTTCTGTTGCTGTGACGAAATAGTCTGACATGCACAGATTAGGGGAGGGGAAGTTTACTTCGGCGCACGGCTTCGGAAGGTCCCAGTCCATGCCCAGGCAGCCGCAGGCAACACTGAGAGCCACCATGGAGGCGGGCAGGCAGCTCGCCCACTACCGCCAACAGGAAGCCAAGTCAATTCACAGAAGAAGAAAGGACGCGTCACATGTCCTTCTAGTCCCCGTCCCAGTGACCCACCCTTTCTGTGTCCAGGCTCAGCGTCTCTCCCCTTCCAGGTTAAGCCCCCACCACGTACCTATAGCCCATAGTTCACCACACACCTGTCACACCCCATCGCTTGCCCGGCGTCTCTAACCCACACGACTCTTGTCACCCACCACACAGCCATACGTCCCTTCCCGGCCGGGCCCCCACGTCTGGACAGCACAGGGCTCCGTAGGTGACCCATAACGTCAAATGCATGAGGCCTTTGGGGACATCCCCAATCCAAAACACAGTCCCCCCACACTCTGTGAGCCGGATAAGCCCCGCCCTCTGCAAGTGGCTGGCGCGACTTGTCCCGCTAGGGCAAGACTGGCTGATAAATTCTCTCTCCATCTACCTGGGGCAAACTCATCAGCTATTTACCGACGGGCTCTTTCAGTTCAGGCTTTCTGGTGCCCCCCATACCCTGTCTCCGATCCCCTGGCTGGGCCTGCGGGAGCGGACTTCTGGCTCAACGCGACCCCTTCACCTTCCCGCTGCCGGGTAGGAGACGGAGCTGTCACTAGGCACCGGGTCCTGCAGTCCTCAGGTCCCCATTTTCCGAATGAGAGGTTTTCCTTGCTCCTTATGTTCCCAGTAGCTTTCTGGGTGTGACTCCGTGGCTGTGCCATGTGTGACCCCCGCGGCCGCTCCAACAGCCGCCGGCCTGTGGGCGAGGCCTTCACACGACGTGGGGCTCCTGCCCACTCACCTCCTCTGGCGCACTCCTTTCCCGCCCTCTCCCCCAGCGCTGGGCACGTGTGGGGCCGCGTCCTCCTGTGTGGGTCCCACCTCTTCTTCCCTCTCTCTTTTTTCTTTCCTTTTCGTCCAGCATTGCGGATCCAGGCCTTCGCACCAAGCGACATTCCCAGCCTAATAAGCTGTGGGACAAGGAAGCCCAGCGTGGTGGTGCCAGTCTGTGATGCCAGCACTCCGGAGGCCGAGGCAGGAGGACTGTCCTGAGTCCACGGCCAGCCTGGGCTCCATAGTGAGCTCAGGACCAGCCTGGACTACCAAGTGAGATCCTGTCTCAAGAAAAAAAAAAGCGTGAGGCAGTGTCTTGCCACAGGGCCACGCTGCCAGGCTGGTCACTCAACTCGCAGTCTTCCTGCCCTGCCCTCCCAGGGCGCCGGTGTTACAGTTGTGCAGCGCCATGCCAGATTTTTAGCTGTCTTTTTAAAATTCATTTTTCTTCTTGTGTTTCAATTTGGATCACTTTTCTCCCATCTTCAAGTTTACTGGTATTTTTCCTCTGATGTAAATCTGATCAAATTAATGCTTTTTTTTTTGAGAAATGGTCTTACTCAGTAGTCGAGGCTGGTCTTGAGCTCACTATATATAGCCCAGGCTGGCCTCCGACTCACAGCGATCCTCCTGCCCCAGCCTCTTGATTGCTGGGATTACGGGTGTGCGCCGCCACACCCATTTTATGTGGTAGAGGGGAATGGAACCCAGGGCCTGTGCTACCTCCTGAGCACTCTAACCACTGAGACAAGTCACCAGTCCTCATCTAAATAATTTTTCAATTTTGATAGCACATTTTTATTTTATTGTAACTTCTTTTGAATCAGGGTCTTGCTCTATATAGCCCAGGCTGGTGCTGAACTCATTGTGGAGCCCAGGCGGCCTTGATCAGGATACCTGCTTGAGAGGATCCTCAGTTTACCTGCAGCTGGGCTGAGTCTGAACCTGGCTGTAACTAGTCAGTTCAGTCCCCAAGAGCTGTAAACGCTGTGAATGTAGGCAGGAGGTGACTGTCAGCACAACCCAGGTCTGGGTGCTGGTAAGATGCTCCAGCCTGGCCAATAGCCTCTCCGGGACTCTCTGCTGTCCAGCCCAGCTGCCCACCATGGGAATCCCCAGTTGCTCTCCACCCCCGGCTTTCTGTGGCTCAGTACGTCTCTTCTGCGCATTGTCCTCAGACCTCAGAAAAACTCTGTCATGTACTCGGCAAAGGCACATACGTGGGAGCAGTGCACCACGGGACACAGCCTGCACACTCCCCAGAAATGCACGGGGCGGCTGGAACTCAGCTGAGCCCCCTCCAGGTACCCATGGCACATTCCTCTTCCTGTCTCTGCAGAGGTGAAGGAAGCCGTCATCCCTTCCTGCCCAGGAAGCCTCGGGACTTCTGGAATTCAGCTCACCTGGGCTGGCAAAGGGTCACAGGCTTGGATGTTGCGGCCTGTCCAGCTGGTTCTGTGTCAGGGCAGCGGGGTCTTCAGGGTGACACATGCACCCCTTGTGGTGGACAGGGAGGACGGGGCCGAGGGCTGGAGCCTGGAGTCACCACCTGCTGGACGCTGCTGTGTGTCACGTGTAATGCTGCTGTGTTTGACTCACTCGGGTTCAAAGCGTTTTTGGTTTTTCTGCTACAGTAAAGGTAGATTTATTATCATCTGCAGATGAGTATCCCCTTTGTTTTCTAAGTATAATTACTCACTCTGGATTCTCCACGTCTCACGACTTCCCTCCTTGAACCGTGATCGTATTTTTATGCTACACGGCCAATGCACTCTGACAGGACTTTTTATTTATTGTATTCACTTAAGTCCTCAGACAGAATTTTAATTAGAAAATTATGCCAGAGCAAAGTAACAATTTTAAATTTCCTTATAGGACTCTGTGTTCTGTGGGGCTCCTCTTGCCTCAGAGCCCCCGCCTGCCTCCAGGCGTGGCCACTGAGCCCGCAGGCCAAGGGGACGCGCCACCCCCTCCCACACGTCTCTTGGGTTGCCTGTTACCTCAGGCTGGGTCCTGCTCCAGGCCCAGGGAGGCTCTCCCCACGTCTGCACTCCTGACGGGGTACCTTGCATAGGGCAGGCCTACGCACGACCCACGACCCACGAGGCAGCCGAGAGCTAGCTGCTGGCCAGGGGTGCGGACCCAGCTGGGCACGCATGGGCCCCTGGGGCCCACAGGGAGCCGGCAGGAGCTGGGGGTATGTTACCACCTCCAGTCACATGGGGAGCCACTTATAGTAAACAGGGAAAAGGTTTATTCAAAGCCAGTTTAGAGGAAGATGGGGGCCACATGCCTCAAGTTGCCTCTGTCTGCCACAGGTGAGGAAATTATTTTACACCTCACGACAAAGCAACTGGCCATTTTCAAAACCAGTTTTTGAGTTTACAAAACAGTTTACGGTGCAGGCTCTCCGGGATCCAGTCACCGTAGGCTGCCAGCTGGGGGAGGTGTCAGCGGGGAGCTGCCGCACCATCATGAGGGCCCAGGAGAGATTCCACACCCTTCTCAGCAGCTTCCATTCCCAGATTTGAAGCTCTCTCTCTCTCTCTCTCTTTTTGAGACAGGGTTTTGCTCTGTAGTCCAGTCTGATCCTGAACTCATGATGTACCCCAGGCTGGCCCTGGGCTCACAGCAATCCACCTGCCTCAGCCTCCCAAGTGCTGAGATTATAGACATGCGCCACCATTCCCGGATCATGTGGTGCTGGGGAATCGAACTCAGGGCCATGCAAACACCACTGTGCCCTTCCTCCAGCCCCTACATTGAATCTCTAGGGCCACTTCTATTTCTAAAAGGAAGGAGGGGCGCTGCTGTTGGGGGAGTTTATGTCCCTTACAAGGCCAAGAACGTGGGGGAGCCACTCCTCTCTCCAAGAGGTCCCTCTAAGTGAGGAGGGGCGTGTGGCTGGGAAGGGCAGGTGTCCGCTGAACGATTCTGTCCACTTGGGGGAATCAGGAGCCACACCTCCGTTAGGATCAGGATTTGTGAACCACCCTCAATCGGGGATCAAGAACCCACCCGGGATTAGAGTGTGAGTGACATGTGGGCCGGCCCATGAGAGAAGAGCACCCACCCAGATGTGGGAGGGCCAAGGGAACTCCAAGGTCACAAAAGGAGGAAGAGGGACGATTGTCCCAGCTCCTTCCTCTGGGAAAGCTCCCGCCTTAGCCACTGTCTACGGACGCCAACTTGCTACACACCGCAGATCATCAGCCCAGATTCGCTCCAGTCCCGACTTGTGCCGGTCTGCCCATTGCTGCCCTTCAGTGGCCGATCTCCAGGCTTCGGTCTTCACCCGAGATCCGCAGCAGCCTCTCACCTCACCAGCCATTCTGCAGTCCCTACGGGAGATCTGCTTACGGCGGGGCTGCCATCTCAGACCAGCTCTGTCCTCGGATCTGTAGGCCCTCCTAATAGACCTTTTTGTGATAAAATCTGTAAATTCTGTCTTTGGGAAGAACCCAAACTAATACAGTCCCATTTGTGACAGGCAGTGGAGTGGCTCTGCACCCCCAAGCAAGAGGTCCCCAGCCCTTGAGAAGCCCAGTGCGATGGACTGCAGAGCCGCAGATAGAGCAGGAGGACCAAGGATATATAAATAATCCCAACAACATCGAAAGACCCTATAGGAGGCTGAGGCAGGAGGGTCATAGGTTCAAGTTCAGCCTGGGCAACTTAGCGAGACCCTGTCTCAAAATAAAAATTTTTAAAAAACGGGCTGGTGGTGTAGTTTCATTCAAAAGCCCTGGGTTTGATCCCAAGTATCACAAAATAAAGAAAATGGGCAGTCTAAGGGAGAGCTTGTTTCTGAGCTCTCTACTCTTCTGTGTCCTGGTCTGTACACCTCCCCAGTGCCAGCACCACACTGTCTTCATTGTTTTTAATAATCTGTGGTCTGTTTCACAGTTGGGAAGTGAGGCTTCTCCACTCTCGTCTTCTTTGCCAGCAGGGCTCCCAGCATCCTCTGGGCTGACACTGAGACGCAGGACAGTGGCTAACGGCCCAGCGAGGACATCAGTCTGCACGCAGGGTCAATACTTGGGTTGCTGCAAGACCTGTTATGCATTTTTGATTTATGAGCTCACTTTTTATTTTCTTCATGACATAAAAGAAAAAAGACAATTCTTAATCTTGGTTATAAGGTAAAAACTGTAGAGAAATGGAATCTGTTGGTATCAGCGGCAGACAGAGGCTAGCGGACTCAGTAGGAACAGAGTTATGGCGCTGTTGTCGTGAAGCTGGTACAAACTCAGAGTGGAGTGTTATGACCTTAGACTGTTGTATGTAATACAGTCTCCATGGCAACCACAAAGACACATGACAGGAAACAAGAAGGAAGTGCAGAGTATGACGAGCCGCCCCAGGAGGCAGCAAGGAGGAGACAAGGTAATCGCCCCAAATCCGAGAGCCTGGTCTGGTCTGCAGAGGGGACAGGGACAGTCCCACTGGGTGCTGTCTCCAAGATGCTCGGTTTAGTTCCAAGGACACAAGCAGATTGATAATGAAGAGACAGAAAAAAAGTATTCTGCACACACAGGACCCAAAGGAGAGCAGAGTGGCTCCATTAGCCCCAGACAAAGCAGACTGTAAATCAAAATCTTTACAAGACACAAAGTGTATTATATATGAGTAAAAAATATTTTTGAGACAGGGCCTTGTTCTGTAGTCCTGGCTGGTCCTGAACTCACTGTGTAGCCCAGGCTGGCTTCCAGCTCACAGCCATCCTCCTGCGTCAGCCTTCTGAGTGCTGGAAATTGCAGGTGTGCACCACCACATTCAGCTTATGTGGTGCTGGGGAATCAAACTCGGGGCCATGTGCTTGCTAGATAAGTGCTCTAACCACTGTGCTGTTCCTCAGCCATGGGTAGATTACCGAGGTAGAAACTAGACAGGTGAGGGGACTGGGAACTTAAACACAACAAGCCCCGAGTGGAACAGACGTGCAGGTGGCTCTAGCAACGCCAACGAAACACACGTGCCCGTGGACAGGCTCCAGGACACATCAGTTATCAGGCCACTGAGCCAGCCCGAGGATCTGAGGCAGGGCCAACATCAGACAAGGAACTTCCTCGGACCATGGCATGCTAAAATTAGAAATCAACGAAGAAGGGAAATGAAAATTCCACAAAATTGTAGAAATGAAAGACAAATCCAGGATTGGGGTGGACACTCAACCTCAGCCCTCCGGGAGGTTGAGGCAGAAGGGTCACAACTTTGAGCCCATACTGGGCAGCATAGCAACTTGGCAAGACCCTGCCTGTATCAAAATTTTTTAGAAGTGTAGGGATTTAGTTCAGAGCGAAGACCTGAGTCCAACCTTCCCCCACCTACCCCAAAACTAACCACACACTCTTAGACATCCAATGGGTCAATGAAGAAATCACAAGGGAAGCTGGAAATACTCAGACATGGATGAAAACAACAACGTATTATGCCAGGCTAGGGGCATAGCTCAGCAGTTAGAGTGCTGACCTAGCAAGCACAAGCCCCTGGGTTCAATTCCCCAGCACCACACAAGCCAGGTCTGGTAGCACAGACCTGTAAATCCTAGTAGTTGGTAGGTTGAGGCAGGAGGATTGCTGTGAGTTCAAGGCCAGTCTGGGTTACACCTTGAGTTCAGAACCAGCCTGGACTGCAGAGAATAAAAATTAGGTTAGCCAGAAGGACAAACCCGATAGCCGAACCGACAGCCTAGAGGCCGAGAAAGAATGCACAACAAGCTAACCTCAAAACAGCAAAAGGCAGGAAATAACAAAGATTAGACCAGAGATATACAAAAAGTAGAACAAAACAAAAGTCGACTTAAAAAAAATAACAAAATCGACAAACATTTGTCTGGCTAGCAAAGGACAGAAGAGAGGGGGTATGAGCAACCAGCTGTGGAGACAAGCTGTGGACACGGCTTCCAGCCACACAGAAGCCGGGGCTAGAACTGCCGTGAGCAGCTGTTCTTTGACATACCACATGAATGGAAGAAATGGACAAATTCCTTAAAACACATACGGATCCAAACTACTAAGAAGTAATAGAAAACCTTCATAGATCTGTCACAGGTAAGAGACTGAGTCGGTAAGGAAACGCCTTAACCCTCCCGCCTTGGCTCAACCAAAGGTCTGTGGGGGAAATTAACACCCAGCTCCCCCCCACAACCCCCCACCAGGTCAAAACACTCCCTGAGGCAAGCTATGCAGTCCGCATCCCCCAGCACGAAAGCCAGGAAAGAAAGTCACAGACAGGATCCCTCGCGACTATGGATGGAAAAGTCCCTAACCATCACCAGCCACCAGCGCCAGGGCGTCGGGAGGACTGTCCTCCGCGCTCACGGTGGCTCCTCGGAAACTCAGCCCACCTGGGAGAATGGAGAGGAAGCGGCCGGCCACCTCCATAGAGGAATGAAGACTAGAGACGCGAGCAGGAAGGGGACAAGCTGACTCTGGCTTGCTTGTTTCTTCTGATTACCTTCAAACTCTAGGTCAGACCCCAGCTCTGCTGAGCCATGAGGCATGATAGTCGCCTTGGAAAAGTTGGCCAAATAAGGCCTAAACTTACCGGGCCTGGCCTAGCCCATCTCCCTTCAGCACCAGGAACAGCAAAGTGATAGCAAAAGAAGGAAGGACTTAGGGGTTGCAGGGACACCCCATGGACAGCTTTTACCTCGGTAGCTCCAGACCTCCTGGAATGACGCATGGATGTCTTCTGATCTGAAATCACTTGAGTTCCAGGACAAGCACAGCCAGGCAGGTCCCGGTGAGACACCACCCTCTCACCATGGGGTCCCGTGAACCTGAGGATGCCTCCAGAAACTCCTTCTGAGCTATGAAGCCAGGCCCAGACCTGGGTCAGTGAGCAGCTGGAGCCTGGCTCACCTCCGTGAATCCCTAAAAGCGGCCTACGCTTCTGAGGTGGGCCAGCTGGAACCTTGCGTCACAAGCACCCCTCTCGTCGTCACGCTAGGCGCAGTCTTTTCCTATTCTCCCTTCCTTCCTTCTTTTGAGGAGCCCTACACCATCCTCCCAGGCAAGCTGCTGTCACCCCCGGGGCAGTGCAGCTGTCCTGCCTGTGGCTGTCCCCTGCATGGTCTGCTTGCATGTGTCACAGTCAGTGTTCAGTGATCGTTGCCCTGGGCAAGGGGATGTCCCTAGAGCTGCTGGCAGGTCACCTGGGGGACATGCACAGGATAGGCATGTGCCCCATCCCCTAGGCCACTTGATGTGAAGGGAAACTGAGTCCATAAAGAACTATTAGTACCACACACGGCAGCTCATGCGTTTGAACCCAGCACTATGGAAGGCTGAGGCAGGATGATCACGTGTTTGAGTCTAGCCTGGGCAACTTAGTGAATCTCAAAATAAAAGCTAGATAAGTAGACTAAGGATATAACCCCGGGCAAAGGCCCTTAGTCGGATCCCCGCTACATACATAAGAACCCTTAGCATTTGAGCAGAGTGAAATCTACCTCAAGTACCTACAGGTCGGTGGCATGTAGTTCAGCTGAAACATTTGTGAGGTTGTGCTCCACCAGCCCCATGTGAGAGAGGAACTCAGTGAACCTTCTCCAGCCCTAGCACATGACCGGAGAGGGCAGACAGCGTTCACGTCACTTCCTATTGTCCCCTCCATGGTCCACAGCACAGGGAACAGGCCAGCCTCTCTTCCCTAGGGCCTGGTGTGCAGCCACCGCCTTCAGGTTACCATCCCTGTGCTCGGCATGGGGGCCGGGACAAAGCTACGCCTGACCTCAAGCCCTGCGGGCAGTGTCACCACACCAGGAAGAGTCCCGAGTGTGTGGCAGGGCCAGTGAGCGGGCACAGGAGATGCCATGGGATGGCAAGGCAACCAGCAGGACGTTGGACGCGGAAATGAACAACTACCTAAAGTCTTTTTTAACCTTCATATTTGTGAGCTCAGTGTTGGACACTGGGTAAACATCCCCTTAGGGGCCTCCAGGTGGGCCAGGGTGCAGCAGAGTAGATGCCTTGCCTCTTCTTAATGTGGACGGAAAGGTGTGTGCCACTACACCCGGCTATTCCGTGGCACTGGGGGGTCAAGCCTGGGTCTAGCTCTTCGTAGGCAAGCGTTCTAATCACCGAGTTATGCCCCAGCCCTGATGATTATAAAGCGTCATGCCGTTGCCACACTGCCCTTCGTCAACTGAGCAATCTTGGGAAACATATCAAAGCCCTCAGAATAAACGACAAGGGGTGACCTGCGACCCTTTGGCACGAGAGTCTGCTCCTTAGAGAGGCTGTGAGTGGGAGGAATGTCCCCGGAGGAAACAGTCTGATTTTGTCAGTAGATGGGGCTGCCTGAGCGGAGGGCAGGACAGTGTCACCCGCAGGTCCCTTGGCACAGCCAGAGCTTGCTGAAGAAGACAGGGTAGGATTCTTGGGGGGCAGGGGGCAGTTTCCTTGGAAGGGAACAGCTTTGCGGCAAAAACCCCTCCCCCTAGGTGCCAGGTCCAGCCTGAGGCCTGGCGGGGACAGCCGGGTAGGGATGTCCCCATAATGGTGACCTGGGTCTTTAGGCCATTAGGAGGGACTAGGTGAGGGGTAGTGCTTGTTGACACCAGATCCTCTCCTGGGAGCTGATTCAGAATGGGGCACCCCTTCCGCGGCTCCACGGCACAGGGCTTGCCTACAGAGGGCCCGGGCTTTCTTCTATCAGGGTGAAGATGCAGCCACGAAGAGAAAGGATGGCAGTGAACGCAGCAGGGACAAAGCTGGACCACCGGGGCTGATTGCACGAGGAAGCTGCGATTTCCTCTGTGGTGCGGCGCGAAGCTTGGGCGGCGTGGCACAGTTCAGCTTACGTTCGTGGCCGTCACAGGGGGGAGCCACGGTGATCCTGGAACATGGTGGGAAAGGCAGTGAGGGCCTGGGCCAGCAGCGAGGGGACTCGGGGGCAGCTGGGACCTGAGGAACCGGGAGGGGTCTCGGGGCGATCACAGTCGCCGGAGGTGCGCTGGCCAGAGGCGTACATCTAATTCACATCCCCGCCTCTCTGGTCCCACTTGGAGGGTATTTTTGAAGTGTTTGCTTTGCAAACAGATGCCCAGACCTTTGTCACTCTTCCTTGGATCTAACCGCCCATCCCAGTGGTGACTTATGATTTTAAAAGCTGCATAGTTGTCAGGATGGACTTAGGGTCGGGCTTGGGGAAATTTTCTTTTCCAGTCCAGGAGAGCAGTTACTCTGCGTTCTTCACTCCCCCTCCGCCGTGACGCCCCGGGCCCCTGTGCTGCGCCCTCCAGCAGCAGCGGCGCCGGTGGCATCGGACGCCCCGCCGCGCCCTGCGCGGCATCCGGGCCCGGGAGCGGGCGGCCGGCGGAAGGCGGGGTGCGGCCGCGTTCGGGCGGGCAGCGCGTCCCTTAGCCGCCCGCGTGCGTCCGGCGCGCCGCCTCGCCGGCAACCAGCAGACCAACGAAGGCCCCGCCCGCGCGCGCGCCGCGTGTCCCCGCCCGCTCGGTCGGTCGGAGCGCGGCTGGCGGCGGCGGCGGCTCGGCGCGGCGGCGGCCGGCGCGGGCAGCGGGCGGAGCAGCAGGCGGCGCCGAGGCCGCCCCGGACGCGGGGTCCGCGGCGGCAGAGCGCGCCGGGATCGTCGGGACCCGCGGACGCCGAGCCTTTCAATGGGCAGCTCGCACTTGCTCAACAAGGGCCTGCCGCCTGGTAAGGCCGCGCGCGCGCATTTCCGGCCGCGGGCGGGGGCGGGGCGGGCCGGGAGCGCGCGGGCGCCGCTTTGTGTGCGAGTGCGCGTGCGCGCCGCGGGGGCGGGGCGGGCGGCCGGCGGTGCGCAAGCGCAGGGGTGCTGGGCGCGAGTGCGCGTGCGCAGCTCTGGCTCGCCCGCGGCCCGCTCAGGTGACAAAGGGGCCGTGGGCCGGCCCGGACCGTGGCAGTGGCCCTGCGGCTGCGTTCCAGGCATGTCCAGTCTGCCTGGGCGCGCCCCTGGGCGTAGGGCTCGTGCCCGCGGAGTGCCCTTGTCGCGGGCTTCTGGTCGGCTCCCGCGGCCGGGCGGGCACCTCTGCAGGCCGCGCGGGTGGCGACCGAGGCCCTGGCCCGGCCGCCGCCTGCGCCCCGCCCCGCGCTTGTTAGCGCCTGTGCGCGTTTTCCAGGCGTGGGGACAGCGCGGCCCGCCCATCGCACCCCGCGCCGCGCGCGCTCCGGTGCTCGGGCCGCCGCGCCGCCTCACGGGCGCTCTGCTGGCCGGGGCTGCCGCGCGCGGGCCGGGCCTGGAGCAGGGCGGGAGCCGAGCTCCTTATCGGACGTGGCCATTTTGCAGCCCTGTCACCCCGGGTCTCCTTCCTGGGAGGGCGGTTTCGGGTGCGGCCGGGAAGGGCGGGCGCGGTCTGTCCCGCCGCCGCCCCGTGCCTCCTGCTCAGTCTGGGTTCACGCTGGACTCGGGCGGCACCTGCGCCAGTAAGGTTGGAGACTAGAAATTTCCCTGGCAGGGTGCCCGGCTCTGCCCTCTGCTTCCCCGCAGGAGCCCAGGGCACTCTGTGAGCGAGCCAGGAGGTGGCAGCCGCCCTGCCCGCGGAAGAGCCTTGCCCCAGGCTGGAGTCCTTGTCTGGTCGCGTTTCCTCAGGTTGATGAGGGCGGGATTGCCTTCTAGGGAGGGAAAGCAGGCTTCTTGGGCCGGAGCCGGTTCCTCTCCAGGGACCAAAGGCCTGTGTCTGTTTACTTCCCAAGGCTCCGAATCCCCTGATCCTTCTACACAGAGCACAGGTCCCTCATAAATGATCGTAGAGGACACCTACCTACCTGCCCGCGGAGGTGGGGGCAGTGCTCGGGGTCTGCTTCCAAGCCCTCCCCGAATCCCTGAACCCTGAACGGTGTGCTGCTTAAGGGCTGACCAGCCATGGGCACAAGTGCAGGCCAGGCCCGACCCTGGTGGGTGTGTGGACTCCTAAGGCCTGTGGCCCCGTCATCACAGGGTGGCAGCTGGGGTGGGCCAAGCCTGCTGGGCCGTTCTGTGGGCAGGCTGGAGGCAGCGCCTGGGTGGTGCTGTGTTCTGTGACTTTGCACTTTGTCGGTAGTCTTTGAGTTGACAGCTGTGGTCTGGGACTCTCAGGCCTGGCCCGGATAGCTGAGATGACCCTGGGCGTGGTGCGGCGGTGTGGTGTCTTACCACATGGGAAGTACACCGGACCCTGTAGATTTCTCTTCGGTCCACTGGTCTGTCCTTTTGGGACAGGGTCTCACCGTGTAGTCCAGGCTGCTTCCAGCTGGCAGCTCACTTGACTCAGCCTCCCGAGAGCTGGGATTAAGGCGTCCACCACCGTGCCCTGATTGAGGACCTGTGGATTTTGACGGGGATCCTGAGGATTCCCTGCGTTTTCTCTGGGGTCCTCTCCCCGTCTCAGCTATCACCTGCCCACCTGCAGTTGGGTCACGGCTGGGCCTCCTTTGGTACCAGCTTGTCCTGGCTGTTAGCTCTGAAGCCACCTTTGCTTCTCAGTGTGGGTCGATGTCTGTATGAGCACAGGCTACGACCCTGGCATCTACAAGTGTTTAGGTAGGATGCATACCTGGGCTGTTCTGTTCACACCTGCTCCGCTGGCATGGCCTCCGTTGGGTTTCCTGCAGCCATTTTACCCAGTTCAGCCATAACCGTGGTGGCTCTTGGGGTCTCTGGGATCCTGTGACGGGAGGAGGCTTGATCTGTTACTGGAGTGGGATCTTTCCCTTCTGGACCCTGCTCTTTATCTTGAGAACTGTAGAGAGCAGAGGCCTAGCTGGGTCTGGGCTTCCCCCTCCTGGGTTCTGGTGAGTGCTGGAGTCAGGGCCTGGCCCCATCTGCCTCTGCCAGGAGCTACCTACTACTATTTGGACATTGGGAACATAAAGTTTGATGATGTGGTGAGCTGTCATGTGGCACAGGTCAGTGAATCTTTGCTGGAGAGTGGAGGTTGGAGGACTGACCCTTTCTGAGCCCCAGGCTCAGGGAGATTACGTTCTGAGGTGGGCCCCTAGCACGACCTTGGGCTCCTGGGCCCCGGTCAGCAGTTTTCCTGTTGGTTTTCTGCCTCCTGCTTGTGGCCTACTCTTTGAACTTCACATGGTGAGGCCAGCACCTTGCAAGGTGTGACCTGGCTTGGGTGTCATGAGCTGAGGCATTGCATTCCTGGGGCATGTCGGTGCACAAGGTCAGGTACCCTGAGAACGTGCTGCCCCTATGGCTTCTCTTTGCCTGACTTGGGCACATGCATCCTGAGGCTCTATCTGTATTGATGCCTCTCACAGAGACCTATGGTCCCCACCTACTGATGATGGGGGAGGAGACTTGGCCTGGGTGGTACTGGGCCGAGGGCCAAGGTCCTGCTGGCTCATGGGTAGTGGAACACCCAGGCTGCTTGTTGCGGGAGGTGAGCAGCAGCTCAGACCTGTCCACTGAAAACAAGAGCTAGAGGTGCCTGAGCCTTGGTGTCCTCAGATAGTCAGGTGTTGGCAGTGGAGTTGTGGGCATGGGCTCTGTGAGGTGTACCTAACTGGCCCTGAGTACCCCAGAGTCCCCCCTGTGGACCCTCAGGTGGGGTGGCCGAGATGCTGTGTGTCATGTGGTCCTCCTGAGCTGGAGCTGTGCATTACACTGTGGCATCTTTGGGGAAATGTCTATTTCATACAAAGCCAGAAAGAACCCTTCCGATGGCCTGGCAAGCCAGATGTTACCCTAGGACTGTCCTAAGTATGAGTCCTTCCTCCCGGCTCCTGTGGCCCCTCACCAGCTGCAGACATACACTGTGGGGATTACGTGGCTGGCCCCTCCCCCAGGCCTGGGTTGGCTCTAGGACACTGCAGGTTTGGATTCATGAGTGACAGTGGCCTGGGACAGTCCAGAACCTGTAGGTTTGGGTGCCTGGGGACAGTGCTCCCTCACCCTGTGCTTGGGACTATCCAGGGTCCTATAGGCTTGAGTGCCTGGGGGTGTTAATGCTGCACTCTCTGGGAGGCACGGCTGGCAGAGTCCTGTGTCGTTCCGTACTCTCCTAGGCCTCCTGTGGCCCATGGCACCCTTCTTTGCCGCCGTCAGCAGTGGGAATGCCAGCTGGCATCTGGAGTTCAGGTTCTGGCCGGGTCCAGTTGCCCAGCCTCAGGATAGCTCAGTGACCTGAGTGGGCTGTGTGGGACACTGCTGGCCTTGGAGCCCTGGTTAGGAGGAGAGAAGACCCTGAGAGCCAGCGCCTGCAGGGAAGGGAGGTGGGACAGCTGGCCCTGGCCGGGGGGTGGGCCCACCTTTCCCGGACGGAGGCCCATTGGAGGGTCTTCATCAGGACGTGATGGGAGGAGGCTGCGCTGGTTGGTTGGGATCCCTGAGGGGCCTGAGCTGGTAAGGGTGGCAGGGCTGCCTCTGGAGGAATAGGGACCACTCTGTGGACAGATTTGGGGCATTGAGGCTGGGATCACACAAGGGCCGCACGAGGAAGTGTGCACTGACTGGGAGGCCTAGGGCCTGTTGTGGGGCCCCCGCCAGGCCTGAGGGAGCTGTGTGGCTGGGGTGGAGATGGCCCAACATGAGTGTGAGGCCCTGGGCCCTCTTGGAGCCCCCAGGGACTGTGCTGTCCAGCAGCCCTTCGGACCTGTTGGCTTCTAGAATCCTGGGGCCACTGCTCCATTTCTAACCTGACTTCTTTAAAATAAAATTTTAATTTTAGAACAGCTCTAGACTTAGAGAAAATCATGCAGATGGTACCAAGAGTTTCCATGTCCCTGCACCTGTTTTCCCCTGCTGCTGTCCTGCCTCTGTGTTCTACGTCATGTCACAGGAGAGGCCTTCCTGGATATGTTAGCTCAGGGCTGGGCTGCATTTGGGTCTCCCAGTGACCTGCAACTCTGGGCAACCTCGGTCCCTCCAGCTTGGGGGGCTGCGCGTGCTACGTAGGGGAATCCAGACGCCTGGGATGGCCTGTCCTATCCCATCCGAGCAGGTGTGGGGGTGTGTGGCCAGAAGGGGAGAGGGTCCAGGTGCTGGCACAGTGCTTAGGCTCACTTGGTCTGTACACGGAGCTTGGGTGGGCATAGAGGGCTGGTGGCAGAGGAGAATTTGCAAGAGCTAGGGAGCCAAGAGGTCCTTTATACACACACAGCTCCCGTGTACTCTGGAGCTCCCTCCCCATGCCTTGCACCCAGTCCCTTTTGCGCTTTGCACCCCCGGTGCGTGCTCAGCCCGGAGCACACTTGGCAAACCTCTGTGCATGCTTAGAACCCCTCCCAGGCACACATAGCTCCCTATGTACTTACCCCCCGGGCACACTCATGGCTAGTTACACAGCCCTCTGAGTGCCTGGCACCCCTCACACATGCATGTTGCCCATGCCCTCATCACCCCGTGAACGCTCAGCCCCTTGTCCATTCGGAGCCTGCTTTGCATGCTCAGCACCCGCTCATACTCAGTAGCTCCCCGTGCACATGACACCCTGTGCGTATGCAGCCCTGTGCACACTCAAAACCCTCCGTGAAAGCTCAGAATCCCTTCATAGCTCCCTGTTCTGTTTACCTCTGCACACTAAGCCCCTTGCCCACTCGGACCCCTCCATGCGTGCTCAGCACCCCTTGTATGCACACAGTCCCCATGCCCTTAGCACCCCGGGCATGCTTGTCCTTCTGCATGCTACCACCTTTCACACACACCTAGCTGCTCGTGCGTGTAGCACCCCTAGGCACCCCACCCTTGTCTTTGGGGTTGTCTTCCTCTGAGTATGCTAGTCCAAGTTCTGGGGAGTGGGTCAGGCTGTCCTGGAATGGGCTGGGACCGTTTCTGGGAGAGCAAGGCCTTGCCTTGGGACGGGCAGATGGGCACTGACTGGGGCTACTCCCCATCTGTAGTTTGTGTTCCTGTATTTGGAGTCGTGAAGTTACCTGTGGGCTTCCATGTGGATTTCACCCTGTAAGACGGGTGGAGTTGAGTGTCTCCGATCTGTGGAAGGCCTTGCACTGCAGGCCCTGGTCTCCTTGTCATGTCCAGCCCAGGGCCATCTGGCCGTTGGAGCCTGTAGCTGCTAACTTGACAGTAGCCCCCTGAGGGAGGGAAGTGCTTCATACCAGTCTGCGGGCCCCATCTGCAGCGCCCCCTTGTGCAGGCCCAGAGTCTCTCTGAAGCCCGTTTGGTGGTGGAACCTGCTGCGGTCTCTCTGAAGTCCTAGCGGGCACCTGAGCCCCCTCCCACTAGCTGCTGCCACACGCCACGCTTGTCTCCCACACACCCGGGAGGCCTGGGAGGTGGACTCAGCGCATGCCTGGTCCAAGGCCAGGCATGGCCATGGCAGCTTCCTGCTGGACATCATATCCGCTGGAGCCACAGAACGTGGGAGCACACGGAGCATGGTTCTGGGCCTTGTTTTCATCAGCCTGCAGGGCTGAGGCCAGACAGGGACACAGCAGCTTCCTGCTAGATGTCGCACCCGCGGAGGACATGGAGTGCCACGCTGGGCCTCGTTTCTGCCCGCGTGCGGGGACGAGGCAGAGGTGCATGCCCAGCCATCCTTTTAGCTGTGTAGAATGTGAGTGGACCTCGTTTCCTGTGCTGGCCACCAGCGTGGTGGGAGTGTATGCATGAATGCTGTTACATGGTGAGGGGCAGGTGCACCCTGGGAGGCAGCTCTGATGCCTGCGTTGCCCCACAGCTCTTGGGCAGGTACAGGACTCATCTGCTTGCCCCCGCACTCCCTCCCATGCACAGGTGTGACTGTTGCTTGCCAGCAGCCCCTGAGCAGGCTTGCATGCTTGCCCCGTGTACCTGCCGCTCTCAGGCTGCAGGTGGTGATGCTGCTGCTCCGCTCCTGGCCTGCTGTTTGGCCAGATTAGTTTGGGGTCAAAAGTAGGAAGTATGCCAATTGGGGACGAGCCAACTCCGGGCTACCCCCATAGCGGGGTCGCACAGTGTGGCAACTTGTCCTCAGCACTCTGGGTCAGCGTGAACCTGGGTGTGTCACGTGGCATCCCTGCTGTGCCCCCCTTCCCCAGAGCCACTGGTACTGGCGCTGGCACAAGTTGCAGGCAAGCATCGACAAGCGCTGGTGTATGCGGACTGGCACTGCCTGTTTGAGTATTGATTAGTACCAATGAGTGTGGCACGTGGCCAACATTGGCTGAGCTGAGTTAGGGACTGGTGGGCCTGTGGAGAAGGTTCCTGCCATGTGGCTCTGCCCACAGCTTGGTAGCCGAGGGGCTCTGGTCATGGTGGCATGGCATGGCTTCCCAGAACCCACAGAAGCAGTCCAGCTGGGCTGTGGCTCCAGGGTGCAGCTGCTGTGCCGCAGGCTGGTCCCACATGGTCCACAGTGAGCCACGTGCACTGTCCCTGACTCTGTTACCTTCTGTGCCCAGGCAGGTCTGTGGGTGTGAATGGAGGGGTAAGGGTTGCCTGTGAGCCCTGGAAGGGTTGGCTGCAGGCATGTCGGGGCCCAGGTCCCACTGAGTGTCTGTGTGCCCAAGCCCCCTCCTAGGGAATCTTGCTGGTAAGCCGCTGTGGCTGTAGCTGATCTCTTCTCCCTGGGGCGCTGTGGGGCTTTTGAGGACAGGCTCCTAGCTCAAGCCTTGTGATGCCCAGCTGGAGGTTGGGGCTGGACTTTGTGTGGTGTCATTGTGCCAAGAGCAGGGACCAGGCCTCTGGACTCTCTGGGACATGCCCTGAGGCCTGGGTCACTGTGCCCATCTCAGGCCCCTCAGCCTGCTGGGCAGGAAGGCTCTGTGGTGTGCCAGGTTCTGCTCAGCCCCAGCCCTCTCCCAGGCTGGTCGTGGCCGGGGGAGGACCCAGTAGACGGTGTGCGGGCTAGGCGGGATGGTGAACAGCTGGCAGCGTCCACAGTCCACTGTGCCATATGCTGGTGTCTGTACCTCCCTGCACGGTGTGCCGGCCGAGTTCGCAGCCGCTGTCTCTGACTCTAGAACCCCAGTGGCTTCTGGGTGCTGTCGGGCCCGTGGGGCGGCCCTGGCCCTGGGCTGAACCTGTGGGGTGGGAGCCTGCCCCAGGCTGAACAGCAGGCCCCTCGCAGCTCTGGCTGGTACTGGCATCCAGGTAGGTCAGGTGGCCTTGGCCCTGCTGGAAGCGGCCCTGGGTGGGCTGGAGATGTAGCGCGAGTTGTCCTCTGCGGCGTTCCCACTGGCCACTGGATGGCGGGCCTTTAACGTGTCTCTTGTGTTTGACTTTTAGTGCGACTTTGAGCCAGCGCAGGCTTCGGCAGTTGCCGTGGAGCAGCGGCCGTGAGCTTTGGTGGGAGACGTTGAGACGTGGGATGCGGCTCCAAGACAGGACGCAGTTCTGCCTGGGGATTCTGAAGACCGAGAGCTTTGCTCCGTCGAATTCATGGTCGTGGAAACCCAGCCCAAATTAAGCAATGTCAGGTTGGTCGGGGTCCCAGAGTTGGCAGAGTGCCGTCCCACCAGGCGTGGCGTCTGGCTGTGGCAGCATGCTGACCGGCGGGGAGAGGGCAGCTGGCAGCCGAGGATGTGCTGCCCCATCCGGGTGCGACCCTGGCCAGACTTGCCTGCGGACGGTGCTGGGGTCTGTGTGTGTCGTGAGAGGTGGCGGTGGGTGCTGAGGCCAAACTGACCTGCCGTAGAGCAAGGGACCCCTGGGGAGATCTGGGACCTCCTGATGTCGGGCCGTGGACCTAGGTTACCGTGTGCATTCTTGGGCTGGGATTGGCACGGATCATGCCCTGGGCCGCATGGCCACTGTGGTTGGACCCTGCATGGTCGCCTTCTCCTGGGGACACCGGGTGCTGGGGTCTGGGCAGCTCCATGGATGATGGGAGTCCCCGGAGCTGTGAGGTGCTGCTGGGCCCTCACTGAGTCCCAGGGCCCTCCTTACGCTGCCCACCCACCCTGGGACCTGCGTGGAGACGTGGGCAACCCAGGAGCACCTCGCTGTGGGCAGGTTGTGTCTCATCACTTTGTCACTGAAATTAAAGCTGAGGGACAGAAAAGCAAAGCGCTAATAGTTCACTTGAAAACCAGAAGTGATGCATTGTTACCTGCTGACACAGGGGGCACTCTTCCCCCTTCTGGCGGTGGGGGGAAGCAGGCCCCCAGGCTCCACAGTGAGGGTGTGCAGTGCCTCATAACCCCTACTCCACCCACCGCTGGACCCAGCTCCCGCTGCTCTGGGGTCAGAGAGGCACCAGCCAGGACCTGTGACCTGCCGTGTGTGGGCATGACCCTCCATGGGCTTTCTCTGGCAGCTCCTGGGCACCACTCCTCTGGATGTGGGCTCTGGCAGAGGCTCCCTGCCTCCCTTGGGCCCCGAGGTACTAAGGCGGCGGCCCAGGAGTGCGGACAGAGCCTGGTGTGGTATGCTCGCGGGCCGGCCGCTGGCTGCGCTCCGCAGGGGACCTGTGCAGGGGCTGCCTCGCTTGTTCCTTCCCCTCACCTCCTTCCTGCCCTTCCCGATGGCCCGGTGCCCCTGGAGGTTCCCGTTCTTCTGGCATGCCTTTGTAAGCTGCCTGCGGTGGCAGGGTCTCCGCGCCTGCCAGGAGCTCTGCCCTAGCGCCTGTGCCTGGTTGCTTACGTGGATCTTTGGAAGCTGGGTCTCTACCTCAGCCCAGTGATGGTCAGCAGTGATACTGGGGAAGGTGGTGACATTTTTAAATTTTTTTTTGAGACAAAGTGTCACTCTGTAGCCCAGGCTGGTCTCAAACTCACGGCAATCCTCTTGCCTCAGCCTCCCGAGTGCTGAGATGACAGGTGTGTGCCACCATGCCCAGTTTATGTGGTGCTGGGGAGTCAAACTCAAGGAGTTGCACTTGCAAGGCAAGCACTCTAAGCAGCCGCTGCTCTGTTCCTCCCACTGGAGTTGGCTTTATTTATTTATTTATTTATTGAGACAGGGTCTCCCTCTGTAGTCCAGGCTGGTCCTGAGCTCACTGTTTAGTGGAGTTGGCTTTTCAGTGTTACTTTTTCCCCCGGTACTGGGGATCAAGTCTAAGGTCTGAGCTACATCCCCAGACCTTTTGCCTTTAGAGACAGCCTTGCTACAGTTGCCCAGGAGGTCTCAAACCTGCCACCCTTTAGCTTTGGCCTCCCAGAGTACTGGATGATAGACAGGTGCTACTGCATGAGCTGTCCCGTGGTGTCCCAGGGCTTCACACGTGCCAGGCTAGTGCCCTACCACAAGCTGCTCCCTAAACCTGATAGCCTAATTGTCCTGCGGTGGGAGGGACAGGGACTCGGAGTATGTCTTTGCCTTTCGGCCTTGCACTGTTCTTAACCTGTCATATCTGCACATGAGCACAAGGCAGCCTGGGTGGACTGGCTGGTGCTGCCCTCACCTGTGCCCTGTGGGGCTCTGGGCAGAGAGGAAGCAGCGGAGGCTTTTCCTGAACAGCACATCTTGGGGCCTGCCCCTTGCACTGATGCACTGACTGTAGCCGGGGCAGGGTGCACACTGGGCCCTCCTTCCTGAGCCAGCCACCGTGACGTGGAGCCCGTGCCCATGGTTTGGTGATAGCCAGTGTCCACTCTAGCATCAGTGAGCCATAGCCAACACCAGTCTCTCTTTCCTGAGTTGTAATTTATTTTTCACAAAAGCCCCTGAGGTCAGATGCCATGCACAGGAAGTCCCTGGGTGCTGGGCCCTGGGGTGGGGGCTACAGGTCATGCATAGTCCTGAGAGCCCGCTCCTGTTTTGCAGGCGTCCGACCCCCGATCATGAATGGGCCCCTGCACCCACGGCCCCTGGTGGCACTGCTCGACGGTCGGGACTGCACCGTGGAGATGCCCATCCTAAAGGACGTAGCCACGGTGGCCTTCTGTGATGCTCAGTCCACGCAAGAAATACACGAGAAGGTAGTACCTCTGGGGGCTGAGCATCCTGGGGGGTGCAGGCCAGGATAGCCTGGAGGGGGTGCTGGTTCTCATGCCCTGCGTGAACCTGCGTAATGCATTTGCGCACACGTCACCCTCAGGCCCCAGTCTCCCTAGGTGTCAGTGCCTCTGACGTCCCCGCCTGACAGGAGCTCACCAGGGCCTGACTGACCTTCCACTCACTTCCACTGTAACTGCCCCACTCGACAGTGTTCACACACGTGAGGTCCCGGCTTCTGTCCCACATAGCTGCCACTACCATGAGTGCTGTCTGTGGCCCTCCCAGTTGGCACAGTGTCTGTGCCGAGTACCCCCGCCTCTCTAAAGAACCTCTTCTGTGTGTGGGCGAGGTTTACAGCCACAGGCAGCTTCTGTGGTCTGTGTCTGCCTGATCTGTGAGGTTGCTGCTGAAGTGAGATGTATCTGCGTGGTTTTTCCCTGTCGCCACAGCTGAGCAGTCCACTGGAGGCAGCACAGAAGCCACATGAGATTCTTTAAAATCAGTCCAGGGTGCTTCGGAGCTAACGGGGCAAGCCCAGGTGCACACTGCAGCCAGCAGAGGCCCAGGATCTACAGGCAGAAGGCCTTGGCTCAGTAGGCAGTGGCCAAGACATGGGTCTGATGGTGCGTAGGCCCAGTGGCCAGTGATGCAGGGTGTGAGCACACCCTGGCCTGGTCAGCCTAGCCTGTACCCTTCTGCACAGACTGGACTGGCCTGCAGCTGGCCTATATTGCTGCCCCACGGATTATTTTTGGGTGCAGCGAGCCCCACAGGAGCTGGGATGCCGCCCCACCACAGGACGCCTGCTGCTGCCACAGCCACGCAGAGCCATGCTTGAAGATGCCAGCCAGTGACACCAGCTTTGGAGGAGAAGCTAGAGGTTGCAGAACTGAGTGGACCGTGGCTGAGAGTGTCTGTGGCTGTCTCACTGCCAGCTGGGGGGGATGACGGGGGCCAGGGCCAAAGCCTTTCAGGTGCTGTGCACAGGTAGGTCAGGAACAAGAAGAGGTAGAAGCAAAGGGTGAAGACACAGGGTGAGAGCCTCTGAGGCTGTGGCTGCCTCCTGGTGAGCCACAGTGCTGTCCTTGTCACCCTAGGGATCGGCACATGTCTGCAGGAGGCAGGGTGGGAGCGCCGCAGCTTGGGGGCTGCAGTGGCTGCAGACCCCAGCGTGTGCGCCACTGGGCTCCCGTGACAGAGGGCCTGTGTGGGTGTAGTGGTCCTGGTGTGGACTACAGGTGATGCAGTCGTGTGGCCTGTGCGTGTGCAGCTGTGCAGGGAAGCCGGGTGAGCGCAGGGCAGACCTGATAAAGAGCTGCATGGAATCGAAGAGAAAACTCTGACTTTTGCCAATAAATGTGAAAACTAAATCTCTTTCTCTCTAAAATTGTCATATACCAATTTTGTCTTGATAAATCAGTAAATAAGTGCCTGATTGGGGGCAGGGTGGGGCCTAGCATCACGATGAACTCCACCCGACCCACCGGATGCAGGCTGCCATGCGCAGACACACGGCCCAGCACGGATGAGAGCGCCACGTTTCTGGTGTCCTTGTGAGACCCCAGACACTGCTTGTCCACAGGAACAGATGTGATGGAACCAGCCGTCCGGGAGCTGGCAGGAGCACAAATGACAAGTTGCAGCTGCGACTGGAAGACCGACGTGAGCGGGCACGGCGCAGGAGACGGAACCCTGAGGGACAGTAGTTGCGCAGGCCCCCTTGGGAGCACCGTGGCAGGCCTGTGACTGAGCGCCCTCACCAGCCCTCAGGTCGCTCTCTGGTGGGTGTGTGGTTCTGAGTAAAGACTCGATCTCCGGAGTGTGGCCGAGGGACCCAGTTCTAAAGAGGAGTGGTCGATGGAAGCTTTATACACATTTCCGTTCTGCTTGTGGCTGGCTGGAAACCAGATGTAATGGTGACACTCGGGAGCCTGTGGTACAAGGAGGGGAGACCTTATGCCCTCGCGGCAGGATCCGTTTAGCCAAGAGCAGGGATCCAAGGCCTATCTTGACATCATGGTGACCTCGGATCTCTGCCTGGAGCAGCTGGGAGTTGCCTTGAGGGTGTTGAGGGGTGGGAACATGACGTTACTGACACAAGCACAAGGAGAAGAGTGCCTTCAGGAGTGGAGTGGCTGCTTCAGTGCCTCCTGCAAACCCAGAAGCAGCAGCAGGCCCAGAGACACCTGTGGGGCTGGGGAGACCACCACAGCACTGGAGATGCCCTGGGGGGTGCCAGGCCTCCGCGACGCCCATGGGAGCGCCACTGCTGCAATGGAGATGCCCATGGTGATGCCTCTGTTGCGCCAGGGACACCTGTGGAGATGTGAGGCCCCAGAGACACTCCCGGGGATGCCATACCTGCACCAGAGCCAGCAGCCCATACTGTGCCCCGCAGCTTCTCAGGGCAAAAGTTTGGGCCCAGGATTGTACTTCAGATCAGACCCAAGAGCCAAGGAGAAGGTACCTGGTCCCTGTACCCCCTGAGGGTTCGGGAAGCAAGGGAGATTCCTGCCATGGGCTGTCACAGCTCTGACTTCAGGACTTGGGCCAGCACAAAGGGCACAAAACCTTCTCACAGGCATGTGTTCTGCGGACTCCTCTGCCCCAGGGCACATATAGACCCCCAAGTGAACTGGACAGAGGACCCAGGAGCAGCCCCCCTGTGGGATACCAGGGACACAGGGCAGGCCCTCCTCTGGGAAGCATGCTGCCAAGCTGTGCCAGGGGTCATGGAGTGGCACTCGGGGCATGCCCTGCTGCGCCCCTGTTCCAGTCTGGCCCTGGGCAAGTGTAACAGGAATGTCCAGTGTCGGGGAGCAGAAGGTGGTGTGTCTCCCGCATAGCTGGGTAGCACACACGGCACTGTGATGGAAAGGTCACTGCTTAGATGATAGAACAGTAGCCGCAAAGGAGGTGGGGCGGGCACTTGGTTGTGCCAAGCCTGCATGGGCTTCTGCTGCGGGAGACCCTTACTGCCCCCAGTCTTGCATCGACACTGAGGGGTGGGGTTAAATTTCTAGCCTGGCCACATGACTTAGGGGGACATGCAAATGGGTGTTCATAGAGGGTGACTTCTAGGAGGCCTGACCAGAAGAACGATAAGCCTTCAGCTACTTCCCGGGGACCCCCTCCGAAGGTTGATGCAACCTGTGGGGGCAGAGAAGCCACTTCAGTTGCCAGAGGGAGTGCCATGGGCCTGCATAGAGGTGGGCTGAGGTCCCTGGGGCAGCACCGTGCCAGTGCTGGGATTTGGGAACGCCACAGGACTGCAAGGTAGGCTCTGCGTCCTGTTCAGACTCCCATGGAGCCAGCATCTTCACACCTGGCAACAAACATACTCAGTAGAAATAAAGGAGACTGGAGAAGTTGAGATAGGTAAGTTAGACTCGGGTGCAGATTAAAGCTCTACCAGCAGTGTCGACTGTGTCCCAGGGCCCTGGACAGCCTGGCGCCACCTTTGGGATTGAACTGCCTTGTGTTCCTGAGTAGGGAAGCCTGCCCCAGAGCCCCCAGGAGAGCTCTCCTCTCCTAAGAACTGAAAAACACACAAACCTGGTGTTGATCACAGAGGAGCCAGTCCTGAACGCCTGCAGAGGCCCGACAGTAGAGTACCGGTGGATTTCCCAGAAGGGCCACTGGACACTGAGCTTGTGTGGGCGCTTCTGCTTTGGCTGTCCTCTGCACAGCGCCTCCGAACTGGCCATGTGCAGCTTCCTTTCATCGCCACTAGGGCCTGGGTCACTTCCTTTCATCACCAATAGGGCCTAGGGCACTTCACTGCCCAGGCTTGGCGCTGGACTCTTGACTCCAGGCTGTCCTGCTGCTCTTGACCCCTGTTTCTCCCCCGGTTTCTGCTATGCCCAGCTCTTCCCACAGAGGTACCTGCACATCTGCCCCGGCCACAGTTCTGCAGGTCTTTCCCTCGCCTCACTGTTGCTGGGGGTTGTAGGCTGTGTGCCTCAAAGTAACCATGTGATCTCTGTCCCATGTGCAAACCTGAACCAGCCCAGCCCAGCAAAGCCCCTGACATCAGGCAGTGTGCAGGGCTGGTCCTCAGACGTCGGCCTGAGGTGGGCGGGTCTGTGGTACCCAGGATCCCACATGTTGCAGGGCCCTGCTCACAGCGTCACAGTGGCTGGTGTGGACACAGCTGTAGGGAAGGTCTAGGGAGTCCCATGGGGTGTGGCTGCAGGCATACAGGAAGTGGGTGGGATTGGGCATAGGTGGTCTCCCCTTCTCCCCTTCTAGCCTCTTCTCTGTGTTATGCCTAGCATGTCTCTGTGCTGCTACAGGGGTCCTTCGGTGCCTCCCAGCCCTATGCAGCAACCTGGGGCCTATGTGCCTGCTGTGTGGTCTCATGTCCGGTGTCCTGGCCAGTGCCTAGTGCTCCTTGCTGATACTCTGCATTGGAGGCCAGGTCCTTGGGGCCAGTGGGTGACCAAGATGCCCAGCCACATGGTCTTCGTGTCCAGCCTGGTCCTGGTGGCTGGAGCCCAGGCAGGAGATTAGGGCAGCATGCAGGTGACACCAGGCTGTGGCCACTCAGCATGGCCCGTTACCTCCCTGCAGGTGCTGAACGAGGCTGTGGGGGCCCTCATGTACCACACCATCACCCTGACCAGAGAAGACCTGGAGAAATTCAAAGCCCTTCGAATCATTGTCCGCATTGGGAGTGGTTTTGACAATATCGACATCAAGTCGGCTGGGGACCTAGGTAGGATTTGGGGTGCTCCTGTCATGTCTTTGACTGCTGCTGTCTTAGTTATTTTTCATTGCTGTGACTCAATACCTGACATCCACAACTTTCGGGGAGGAAAAGTTTCATTTTAGCTCAGTTCCAAAAGGTCATAGTCTGTTCCTGGGTGGTGTTCTAGTGAATTTTTTGTTGCTGTGACACAATTCCTGACATCCACAAATTTAGGAAAGGAAAGGTTTATTTAGCTCACAGTTTCAGAAGGTCACAGTCCAGTTGGGGCGGCCAGCAGCAGTGGGAATACATACATGGCAGAGGCCAAGGTGGAAGCAGCTCCTTACAACATCACAGACAAGAAGTCGTCAAGGCGAGTTAGGACTAGTCCTCCAGGGAAGGCAGGAAGCAGCTTATACATCCTTCCAGGTCTCCTCCTAGTGAGCAGCCTCGCCTGGATCCAGGTGTGGAAGGTGTGGTAAGCCCCCACTACACGCCTATAATCCAGCTTACATGCCTGTAATGAAATTTACATGTGTGTAATCCACCCCTCCAGAGTAGGCCCCAATCTCCCAATAGCACATTATTTCATAGACAATTTATAACATTCCAGTGCATGAGACTTTTGGGGGACATTCCAGATCCAAGCCACAACAGGTGGTCAGCAACAGCGGAAGGACATGGCAGAGGCAGGGGTGGGGCAGCTCCTCACATCATTGCAAACAGGAAGTCACGTCATGTCACGTCTCAGAAGGAAGGAAGTAGCGTGCATTCTTCCAGTTCCATTTCCATCCCAGTGATTGCCCCTTCTTGGGTCTAACCGCAACATTCTGCCCCTTCAAGTTTAGGGCCCCACCCCATACCTGTAGTTTAATCTACATGCTAGCACATTCTGGTTCACATGCCTTTTTTCCACCACATGTTTACAATAATCTGTCAACGCCCATAATCCAGTCCTTTAGACCAGCCCCAGTCTCCCAGCAGCCAGTGGTTCCGTAGACAACCCGTAAATCAAAATGTGTGAGGCTTCTGGGGGCATTCCAGATCCAAGCCACAGTAGCTGCTTCTGCTGCTCCTGTCTTTGTCCCTTGGCTTTTGTGCCACAGCAAATAGATCCTGCGGGGCTGCTGATGGGGTGGCGGTGACTTGTGTTCCCGAGTAAGGTGGTGGGGGTGGGAGCAGTACCGCAGTCTCGCAGAGGCTCAAGTCCTCAGTCTCTGAGGGCCTGCTGTAGCGGTATGCCCACCGGTGCTGTCATGGGCCAGTGCACACACTGAAGCTGGCTCCCACTGGCCTGGGGGAGGGTAAGGGGTGTCACTGCTCCTGGCCAGAGCAGTCACCAGCCTTCATCCCTGAGACGGTGGGAAAGGCTGTGTGTTGCTGCTTAGAGCATGCACATGCACACATGAACACCTGCACATGGACACTTACATGCACACAGTCACATGTTCCCACATGCAGTGTGCATCCTGCATGCATGAACATGCACGTACATGCCCAAAATGTATCCACACATGTATATACACACAGACTCCCACATATGCACACCCCCATCCTGTTCACATAAACACACATGTACACCCGTGTACACTGATAACATACCTCTGCATATACACACACACTCCCACACATGAATACATGCATACTCAACAACTCCCATAATGTGTTCCTGCACATGTACATTCCACACACATGATAAACTCACCTTCCAGACATATGCACACATGTACTCGCCCACACATATTCACATATACTCCCCCAGTGTATCTCCCACACATATGCACACTCTTACATGTATATTCCACACACATGAACACATACACCCACATTTATGCTCCTCTAATATACTGACACACATACATGGACACTCACATACTAATATCTCATACATGTGAACCAATGTACACATGCATACACTTCCACAATGTACCTGCACACATACTCACATGAACACTTCTGCATATGTGTGTCCCATGTACATGTATAATCACATGACACAATGCACTCACTATTGTGAATACATACATTCGTACATACACTCCCACAGTATACCCATACATGTCCATACTTGTACTCACACCTAAGTGTGCCTGCACACATAAGCACTCCCACACATGCTTACACTCCTACACATGTACACCCACCCATGTGAACACACGTATACCCATGCAACACTCCTGGGCATATACTCACATGCACATGTATATACGTGTAGTCATATACACAAACACTCTCAACATGGAACATCCTACCCATATAAACACATCTATATGCTTATGTACACTTCCGCAGTGTACCCATATATGCCTGTGTGCACACACATGTACTCAAATGGACGTACTTCAGCTGCACATATGCACATATCATTGTAGTCCTGCTCATATACATCCTGCACATGTGATCACGTACATATGCATGCATATAGTTGGGGTACATGTGGCCACAGCACATGCATCTGCACATGACTCACATTCGGAAGCAGGCTCAGTGCAGCAGCACTCATTGGGCCATGGGGGGCAGCCTCTGGCTTTGAGGTATTCACTGACCCCCATCCCTTTGTGCCCCTGCCTCTCCTTGCCGGGACAGATGAAATGAGGCTGTACTTTGTCCGCTGTGGGCACACATCTCCTGAGGCTGGCTGATCCTCTTCCTCTAGGGATAGCTACAGGCGGTAGAGGCAGGAGTGCATTGATTCTGTTCACAGGATCTGCAGGCCCGTATTGGAAAGGGTAGCAGGCATGGACCCTCATGCCGTCTTCATCGTTCCTGGTCCCTCAGGCTGGGCTGTGTCCTTTACGCGGGGACAGTCTGGGGCCCGGCTGGTAGAGGAAGCGTTGCAAAGGCCTTGCCACCCTCTGTCTCAGTGTGACTGGCTTGTGTCCTGGATACCCTCATCTCCATTTTAAGGCCAGCTGTTTCTGGCAGAGGTGTAGGATCCAGCCCTGGCTCCACCCCTGTCCCATTCCTTATCTCTTGGGACAGTCTGTCCTGCACCTCTGTGGGAGCAGCTGTTTGGGAAGATATGCAGCAGAGACACCGGCTGGAGGGGGAGTTGGCTGGGCAGCAGGCAGCCAGGCAGGGTGGCTGGGACATGGGCAGGAGGTGCGGGCGAGGGAGTGAGGCTCCGGAACAGGGCAGCTTTCCCGGCAGACAGGACACCTGGGCTTGGAGGGAGGAGAAGCCTGGGTGACTCGGCCCCAGCTTATGCGTTGATCTTGGCTGAGTGGACAGGTGAGGGCCTGGAGGATAGATGGGGACTAGGGCCAGGGACCATGGAGACTAGGGCCAGGCCCTGCTCGGCCTGGGAGCCCATGGAGAGGGGCCGGCCCTAGTTTGGACCTGCTGTGACTAGCCTTGTGAGGCCACAGGCTCAAAAAGGCTGGGTGACGGGTAGCCTGGGTGGAAGCTGCCAGGAGTGGTGGTGCTGGCTTCTCGGTAGCCCCCAGGTCAGGGGACCAGGTCAGAGTGGCCTCTCTTGTCCTCAGCACCCCTGCCTACTGGTCAGCCGCCGTGTGTGCAATGAGGCTACAGCTGCAGCAGACCGATGTACACCCGAGGCTTATAGGACTGGGCAGGTCTTCGTAGCGCTTAGTCTGCGTGACACGTGTGTCTTGTCTGGCGTGCTGGTGGCACAGTCTCACACCATGGTGCCTTATAGCTCCTTCAGCCAGGGATTCCGCCTGGGGATCTGGCCTGATATGCCTGGTGTCGTACTGGGCATCCTTTGCTCCCATAGGCATTGCTGTGTGCAATGTGCCGGCTGCGTCCGTGGAGGAGACCGCAGACTCCACCATGTGTCACATCCTGAACCTGTATCGGCGGACCACGTGGCTGCACCAGGCACTGCGGGAGGGCACGCGGGTCCAGAGTGTGGAGCAGATCCGCGAAGTAGCATCAGGAGCTGCCAGGATCCGCGGGGAGACCTTGGGCATCATTGGACTAGGTGAGTTGGTTGCCACAGCTCGGCACACACAACACAGCCCTTTGTATGTGGTGGGGCCGTGGGACCATCTCCAACCCAGGATGGGCCTAAGGACACACAGCTTGTAGGGGGATGTTCCTGGAGCCCTGGGCAGTGCACCACATGCAGCGTATACAAACACATACAGTGCTATATATAGGTGTATATGGATGCATACAGGTATCACATGTGAGTATATAACATGTCATGTGTGGGCATGCATGGACATAGAGTTTCAGATGTAGATATATGGACACCATAGTCAGATGTTGTGTGGAGACGTGTAGACACAGATGCCACATGGGGCATGTGTAGATACTACACTCGGATATCATGTGTGGGCATGCCTAGACACATAAATACTGTGTGGGGACATGTCTGGGCACGTATGGATATTAGGTGTAGGCACATGTGGACACCACACTCAAGATGTCACATGCTGGTGTGTGTGGACACATGTAAATGTCTAGTGTGGGTCTGGTGGATGCATACAGACATCATGTGTGAACATGTGTGGAGGCTACACTTGTCGCGTGTGGGTGTGTTTCGACATGAGATTGGCACGTAGTTATCATGAGGTGGGTGTGAACATAAGCCCTGTGGATGGCTGTGACACAGCACACTTGTGCACATAGACAGCAAACATAGGCATCACATGCAGTTGTACCTGTGCCACAGGCACAGATGTGAGTGCTTATACAGCTACCACATGTGGACAGCAGCACGTCGATGGTAAAGTGTGGCCCCATACATGTGTCCTAGTTACTTTCTCATTGCTGGGACAGAATACTCAACACCTGTAACTTTAGGGAGGCAAGACCTCTTTTAGCTCAGTTTCAGCAAGTCGCAGCCCATTCCCAGGCACATGGTATCTCAAGGTGGGGCTGGAGCGGAGGCACAGTCCTCATGGCGTGGCAGAGCCAAGCCGAGTCGAAGAGGAAGGGCAAAGCTGGCACGCACTCCTCCCAGGTAGCCCGCGCCTTCGTGCCAGGTGCCACATCTGAACAGCACGAGACTCCTGCTACGTGTAAACATACGAGGCTTTTGGGGAGACACTCAGCACCCAAACCGTAACACGTGTTCTCCCTCTATGGCTGTGAAGTGGATAAGTGGGCACGGCCACCCAGTGAGGAGGACTGGGAGCCCAGGGCCCAGAGCCTCCTCCCCTCGTCCCCGCCCCTGCCGCTGCCCTCTGTCCTCAGCTCCCCTGCCCCTCACTCTGTCTGGGGGTCCCTTCTTAGCGAGGGTGGTGCCCCGCGCCTTGCAGCTGCGGCCTTCCCACTGGAAGCCTGGCCCCCAGAGGGGGGCCTGTGTGGGCGACACGGGATCCTGTGTCTGCAGCAGCTAGCCAGCAGGGACCCGAGGACACTGTCTCATGCCCTGTCCCTACCTGCTAGGTCGTGTGGGGCAGGCAGTGGCGTTACGGGCCAAGGCCTTCGGCTTCAATGTGCTCTTCTATGACCCGTACCTGCCGGACGGCGTGGAGCGGGCGCTGGGGCTGCAGCGCGTGAGCACGCTGCAAGACCTGCTCTTCCACAGCGACTGCGTCACCCTGCACTGCGGCCTCAACGAGCACAACCACCACCTCATCAACGATTTCACCGTCAAGCAGGTGTGCAGCCCCCGTGGGGCGCGGGGCCCTGGCCTGAGGTCCCTGCCAGTGTTCCCCGGATGGCCGTCCCTGAGGCCCCCGCCTGGCTTCTGTCTGCCTTGCTGTCCTGCCCTGCTGGGCGCGGGGAAGGTTTACTCACTAACTGGCCCAGGCTCTCCTGTCCCAGTGTCTCTAAAGCTGCAGTCAGAGGAGCCAGAGCCCCAGCCCCACTCCTGGGTCTCCAGGTAGTCACGTGTGTGCACAGTCACGTGTATGTTTGTGGGTGAGGTGTTCAGCTTCACACGTGCTTGTGTAAGTGCATATCATGTGCACGTCTGCACGTGTGGGGGCTGCCTACCCTCCTGCCCCATACCGCTGAGGCAGCAGAGGGGACAAGGCCAGTCACCTGCTGCTGTGGAGTCCATGACTGGGTGTGGCACACGGGCACTGGTCAGAGCCAGAGTCAGAGTGGGTGCTTGGCCATGGTGGCAGGAACTGGCCAAGGGGAGGACATTCTGCCCAGGTGGCTAGCACTGGCCTATCTTGGTGGGCATGCCTGGGATATAGCTGGGGGTCGTGAATAGCTCTAACCATGGAGCCAAGGGGGCTGGCCCAGTTAGCTGCCGTGGGATAGGCCAAGCTCCCTGCAGCCTCCCACAGCCCACCATAGACTCAGGCCTCCTGGTGGAGCTCGCTGCACCAGAGACCCCTCGGGAGAGGTTACCTGGGGGCGGAGACCTTGAACCCGCCTGGGGCAGCACCCAGGAAAGTCAGGGCTGTAGGGCTCCAGGGCCCAGGTACGAGTAAGTGGGGAAGGGGAAGCTCGGCCCCAGGAGGGCAGGGTGCTATAGGCCCGGGCAGACCCCAAGCCTGGTGCATCGTCCACAAGGTCAGATGCCCTGGAGCTGGGGGAGCGGGGGCGCGAGAGTGGGTCTCTAGATCTTTATAGCCACCCGTGCCCCTCTGGCGCCCCTGGCCACCCTCATCCCTCCCTGGTGGGGAGGTGGACTCACAGGAAATGCCTGAAGTGAGGGGTGTCTGGTCGTGACCATGTGATGTTATGTTTTTGCAGATGAGACAAGGGGCTTTCCTGGTGAACACGGCCCGTGGTGGGCTAGTGGATGAGAAGGCCCTGGCCCAGGCTCTGAAGGAAGGCCGCATCCGTGGCGCGGCGCTGGACGTGCACGAATCGGAGCCCTTTAGGTGACCACTGCTTCCAACCCTGGCCCAGGACTACCATGTCCTGCTGATGGCACCTCTCCTGGCCCGGGCTCACATTGGCTGATGCTAGGGAGGGTGGCACCCTGGTCAGGTCTTTGGGCGTGGGTCAGGCTGGTGGAAATGGGCAACAATAAAGCCAGCCTGCCTGATTGTACTGGGCCACTGTGGCAGGTAGACCAACTTGGGATGCAGCTAGGGGTGCAGAGAGACTTCACCGTGGAGCTGAAGGGTGCCACCTGTGATGGAGCCAGCCCATTACAGCTATGACCATGGCTGCCCCAGGAAGAGCCGGCCCCCCTAGCACATGTCCACAGCTGGCCTGGGCTCTGTAGCCCATGTCCATAGCCACCCTGGGATAGAGCCAGCCCCCTGTGACTTTGCCCATGGGTGCCTGAGGATAGCACCAGCTCCCGGTAGCCTATGTCCACTGCATGGAGGGACAGTGTCCCCAGCTCCTGGCTGTCTTGGCTACAGCTGTGCCAGGTGGGCTTAGGTGCATCCCGCCAGGAGAGGACAAGGCTCTGATGCCCACAAGTGGCCCATGTGCAGGTGGGGTACTCCATAGTAGGTATCACACCCACCATTTGGTCCTGCCGTGGGCCAGTTTTCCTTCTGGGCCAAGCTTGGCATCCGCGGGTGGCCTGTGAAGGGAGCCGGTAGAGCCTGGACAGCACTGTGGAGAGTATTCTTGTGCTGGGGGAGCAGGCCCGTGCAGCCGCTTGCTGGGTGCCCTGGGCGCCAAGAAGTCCCTGGCGCTGGTTCTCAGCCACTGGAGGGTCAGACTTGGGCTTGGAGGGCCGTGCAGTGCTCTGCCCCGGGACTCTGCACCCATCCTCCATCAGGACCCTCAAGTGAGCTGGGTTGCCTGGGACTCTCCTCTGTATTCCGTCCTTGACCAGGAGTTGGGAAGGGCCCTCAGCTGGACTCTGCTGACTCTCCTGTGCTGTTCTCAGTTTTAGCCAGGGTCCCCTGAAGGATGCACCCAACCTCATCTGCACTCCACATGCTGCCTGGTACAGTGAGCAGGCGTCCATTGAGATGCGTGAGGAGGCAGCCCGTGAGATCCGGCGGGCCATCACGGGTAGGCCCCCCTTCTTGGCGCAGCCTGGCCCTGGTATGGAGTTGGGGCTGCAGCAGGCTCTGTGTCCTCAGAGACTCGGGGTGGAGTGAGCTGTGAGCACAGGCAGCACTGCTCCCACCTGCCGTCCTGATGGCCAAGGTGGCCTGGACCCCTGAGCTGCAAGAGTGACCAAGTCCACGCAGGCAGGACCCCGCGCCTGTGGGAGCAAGCCTGGGGCCGGGGAACGGCCCCTGGGGAGGGTGCAGTGCTCTTGGGTTAGCCAGCAGCCCTCGGGGCAGAGCTCTTGGGGCGATCAAATGCTTCTCCCCTCTCTTCACACCCCAGGCAGGATCCCAGACAGCCTGAGAAACTGTGTGAACAAGGACCACCTGACAGCAGCCACCCACTGGGCCAGCATGGACCCTGCTGCTGTGCACCCTGAGCTCAATGGGGCTGCTTATAGGTGAGCCGGTGTGTGAGTGTAGGGTGCTGGGGACATGGCCTGCAGCCCCAGTGGACGTGGAAGATTGAATACAGGCATGGGGCAGAGGAAGGCACGGGACCACGAGATTGGGGCAGAGTGCCCTTCACCTGCAGGGATGCCCACCCTAGTGTGGCCTGTGCCCTGCCACAGTGACCTCAAGCCTGTCTCTCCTCTCCAGCAGGTACCCTCCAGGTGTCGTGGGTGTGGCCCCCACTGGTATCCCCGCTGCTGTTGAAGGCATCGTCCCCAGTGCTATGTCCCTCTCCCACGGCCTGCCCCCTGTAGCCCACCCGCCCCACGCCCCTTCTCCTGGCCAAACTGTCAAGCCCGAGGCGGACAGAGACCACACAAGCGACCAGTTGTAGCCCGGGAGGAGCCATCCTGCCTTGGCGCCTGAGGAGGCCGCCGCGCAGCCCAGACCAGAGTGCGCAGAGCGGGGCTCAGGTGGGCCCCGCGCCCCGGAGAAGGCCGGGCACGCCAGGTGGCGCCAGGCTGGCGGCTCCCGAGTCGACCGTAGTTGTCCCGTCCCGTGGCTGGCTCACTGTCCTGTGTCCTTTGCGTTCCTCGTTCAGCAAGAGAAGTTAGTAGTTAACTCTATCATGGATGTTCTTGTCTGTGTACAGTTTTAGAACATTACCGAGGATTTGTTTGCTTAGCTGTCAGCAGAAAGAACCCTGCGGGAGCAGTCAGCAGTCGGTTGGAGGCCCTGCGGCCCCAGGGCGGCCCGGCACACTTCTCAGGACAATGAATCCTTCCCCTGTTTTCTTTTTACGCCACACAGTGCATTGTTTTTTCTACCTGCTTGTCTTATTTTTAGAGTAATTTAGAAAAACAAAGCAAAGGCTGTTTTTCCTAATTTTGGCATGAATCCCTGTTCCAAATGAAGACGGCACCCCAGCAGCCCGGAGGATGGCTGCAGCCCGGCCGCCTGCCGGCGCCTGTCCTGGGGGAGGCCAAGGGTGGAACGTCCGCCTGTGCCTGTGCCGTCCTGCTGATGTGGTAGGCTAGCAATATTTTGGTTAAAATCATGTTTGTGACTGTAACCATTTGTATGAATTATTTTAAAGAAATAAAAATCCCAGAAAGAGCCGGCACGTCTGGTGTCTGATTTGGTGGCTTCGTCTCATGGGCATACTGACTGGTCTTGGGTTGGGGCATCAGGGCCTCCGGGGCCTGGCTGGCCTCTTGAAAGTGATTGGCAATCTTCGTATACGCTTCCCCAGGCCTGGCCTGCTGCAGGAGACTAGGGTCCTGGCTTGGGGACACGTGTCCCCAGGATGGATGAATAATGGCACCACCTATGTGGCACTAGGCCAGGTGGCCAGTCTGCGTCATGGGGGTTGTGTGCTGCCCATACAGCTTGGCTGACAGTGCCTGGCACATCGGTGCCCACTCTGCCTGATTTGGCCCCCCTTGGGCCAGCCTGTGACCTGTGAAGACCGAGCTGTCGGGGGGGTGGGGGGAACGTGTCCAGCCTCTGCAGTGGAGGCAGGTGGCTGTTGTCGTGGCCTTCAGCCGTGACCTGCAGGGTGCTGCCCTCAGCTCATCTTGGTGTGTGACTGGGGATCCCCGCCTCCAGGCTCCACCAGCTTCCTCAGAAGCCCAGTTCCACACAGACTATCGCGGGTCGCACCAGGACACATCACGGCCTGGTCCTGGCCATGCGGGTGCTGGGCTGGCCTCCCGTCCACCTGTGTGACCACAGGGTGTGGCAGGGCCACTTACCTCCCTCTTGGATCCTGGCCCTTAAGGCTGGCCAGGGCCAGCAGAATGAGGTCTCTGCTTCTCAGGCTTCTGCCAAATACTGCCTGCAGCTATTTCCTGTGTCCCTGTATCTCACCCTGCCCTACAGGTTGTGCCCAAAGACCAGGATAGGGCTGAGGGCCAGCACAGCCGGTGGATAACTACGGAGAACCCTTCCGTGAGCACCTGTGTGGTGGCCATCCGCCCAGGTTCTGGGGAAGCAGGAAGGGCTGCCTGCCACCCATCCGCTGCCTTCTTTCCTCTGTCCTCGCAGCCATGGGGCCTCCCGGTCTGCCTTCCCAGGGGCTGCTCTGCTGGCTCCATATGTATTTTCCTCCTTGGGCTTGCCACACTCCCAGAGTGGCAGGTTGTGTTCTGTCAGCCCACGCGGCTGGCTGCAGCCTGAGGCACATCATTGACAGGAATGGGCCATAGAGACTTGCAGGAATGGCGCATTGGCCTCCTTGTGGCCAGGCAGGGCACAGCTTGGGAGTGTGGAGGTGACTCGGGCAGGGTGGGTGTGGGGTGCGGACGGCACAGCTCTAGGCACCCTGGGGCTCCGTTGGGTGTGTCCCTGGGCAGCCCTGCAGGTAAAACTTTGACCCTGAACTTAGCCTGAAGTACAAGTGTTAGAAATGAAAAGACTGAGTGAAATTGAGACAGATTTTATATGTATCTCAAGCCAGTAGAAGCAAAGGGCATAACAACATTTAAAAGCAGAGGAATGGAGAAAATTTATTACCTTATTGGAAGTTAATTAAATGGGAGCACATGTTAGGATCAAGGAATCTAACAGTTCTTTGGAGAAAATAAAATTGATAAAATGGTCCAAATTCAGAAAAGAAAAAGTACAGGCAACTAATAGTAGAGGAAAAGGGTATTTATTATATCCCTGTAGCCACCCAAGTGCCAACACACATTGACTTTTTATAAGCAAAATATCATCTACTAAAAAGTACTTGGAAGATACAAACATTGGAAAGCTCTGTAACGATCAAAGAAGTTGAACTTGCGTATGACTTCTGGGTAGTTAGTTTTAATAACACTTCAGAAAGAAAGAACTGTCCGCCCACACAGACCCTTGAGCACAGAGAGGTCAAACCCAGGGCCAAGTTCCCCAAAAAAGAAACCAGTTGCTAAAAGGGTAGCGGTGTCGGTGCAGGCGTGACCACACTTCTCACAAGGACCAGGAGGGATGTGTGGGTGCTGAGGTGACCCCATCCTCTCGGGACCCATGGAGGCAGTGAAGGATGGGTGCTAAGGTGACCCCATCGTCTCAGGACCCATCCAAGGTGTGTGGGTGCTGATGGGACCCTCTCCTTTTAGGACCTTTGAAGGCCATACAAGTGGTAAAGTGAACTCAAGTACCCTTTGGGACCAAGGGTGGCTGCTCAGTACCAAAGTTGTCTGTGTAACTGATAAGTACTGACAAGACCCCTATCCCCTTAGAATAACGGGTACTGTATGGGTGCTGTGGTGACCACAGTTTCTCAGGACCAGGATGGCTGCGTGGGTGCTGTGGTTCTCCCGGTCCCTTCAGGACCAGGGCGGCTGACGGCTGAGGCGATCCCTTTCCCCCAGGTCCAGGGAGGCTGAGTGGGCAATAAGGCGACCCTAGTCCCCTAGGACCGACGTGGCTCTGTTTGTGCTGAGATGAGCCCGGTCCCCTCAGGACCAGGAGGAGTGAGTGCATTCTCAGGTCACCCCAGCCTTTGGGAGGTGGCCCTCAGCCCTGACCACCCTACCACACCATGCCAGGCCATGGAGAAGTATGGGCCTGTGCTCTGGACTCTGGCCTGCAGATCTGGCTCCACCGCCTCTGCCAGAACCGACTTGGCATTTCAGAGTTGATGGCTGATTTTCCTCCTACACAAGGACGATTACCAGGGCATATGGCAGGTGACGCTAGCACCTAGGGGCCCTGGTGTGCAACCACGATGTCAAATCAGAGATCCAGGGTCACTAAGCTGCCCAAGAATTGTTATTTTTTATTTGTTATTCTTTCTACATATTGCCTCCCTTTCTCCTTCCCACCCTCTGGCCCCCACCCGCACCCCTTTCCCTTTCCGCCATGTCCATGTTCTTACTTCTTTATCTTTTACAGTTTTTATGGTTTGGTCTCCTCGTATTAGAGAGACCACATGACACTTAACTTTCTGGGTCTGATTCATTTCACTGAGCGTGATGTTCTCAAGGTGCATCCATTTACCTACAAATGACTTGAATTTGCTGTTCTTAACGGCAGAGTAATACTCCATTGTGGGTGTGGGTGTGTGTGAGCATAAATCTCACATCTTCTTCAGCCAGTCACCTGTGCTCACGCATACTGGCTTCTTCCAAGATTTGGCTGTTACGAATTGTGCTGCTGTAAGCATGGGTATGCATGTATCGCTGCAGTATGATGACTTTAACTTTTTTGGGAGGATACCCAGAAGTGGTATGGCTGGATGAAATGAAATGTTCACGTTCAGTTTTCTGAGAAATCTCCATGCTGAATTCCACGGTGGGTGTGCCAGTTTGCAGTCCCAGCAGCAGTGTCGGAGGGCCCTCTGTCCCCACAGCCTCGCCAGCATTTGGTGTTTTCTGAGGTCTTGATGGCAGCCGTTCTTACCAGCGTTAGCCGGAACCACGGGGTTGTTCCATTTGCATTTCTCTGATGGTTAAAGATGTTGAACATTTTTTCATGTGTTTATTCATTTCAGACTCCCATTTTTTGATTGGGCCCTTTATTTTGGAGGGTCTAATTTTTTTCCAGTTCTTTGTATATTCTTGATAACAGTCCTCTGTCTGAGGAGTAGCTGGTGAATATTTTCTCCCATTCCCTGGGTGCTCTCTTCACTCCATTGATTGTTTCCTTTGCTGTGCAGAAGCTTTGTAATTTCATATAATCCTATTTGTCAATTCTTGGTGTTATCGCTTGTGCGCTGGGTGTATAATTGTGAAAGTCCTTGCCTGTGCCTATGTCTTCAAGGGTTTTGTCTACTTTTTCTTCCAGCAACTTCAGCGTGTCTGTGTTAATGTCTAAGTCTTTGATCCATTTTAACTTGATTTGGGTGCGTGGTGAAAGTTGTGGGTCTAGTTTCAATCTTCTGCATGTGGTTAGCCAGTTCCCTCTGCACCATTTGTTCAAGAGATTATCTTTACTCCAATGTATATTTTTGACCCTTTTGTCAAAGATCAGATGGCTGAGGGTACTCGGAGATGTGTCTGCGTCTTCAGTTCTATTCCACGGACCCACCTGTCTGTTTTTGTGCCAATACCGTGTTGCTCTTATGATCATTGCTGTGTAATGTAATTTGATATCTGGTATTACGGTGCCTCCTGCTTTTGTTGCTTGGGATTATTCTAGCTATTGTTGCCCCCTTGTGGTTCCGTGTCAATTTTTGGGTCATTTTTTTTCTAGTTCTGTAAAAAATACTGCTGGTTATCTTGATTGGGATTGCATTGAATTTGTGTATTAGTTTAGGTAGAATGGCCGTTTTGACAGTGTTGGTTCTGCCTGTCCAGGAGCAGGGGATGTCTTCATTTTCTAAAATTCTCTTGGATTTCTTTTTTCAGAGTGCCATAGTTCTCAGTATAGAGGTCCTCCACTTGCTGTATTTAGTTGATTCCTGGGTATTTAATTTTCTCTGAGGCGACTGTGAATGGGATCGTTTTTCTAATCTCTGTGTTCTCACTGTTGCCGTAGAGGAATGCTGCTGATTTTTGTGTATTGATTTTATAGCCTGCAACTTGGCTTGTTTGTTACATTTAAGAGTCTTCTCTTAAGAGTTTTTGAGGTCCTCTATGTGAAGGATCATGTCATCTGCATATGAAAATAGTTTGATGTCTTCCTCTCCTATGTTTATTCTCTATTCCACTTTCTTGCCTGATTTCTCCGGCTAAGGTTTGAGTACTGTGTTAAGTAGGAGAGGTGAGTGGACACCGCTGTCTTGTTTCTGATTTGAGGGGAAATGCTTTTCACTTTCCCCGTTTGGGATGATGTTGGCAGCAGGATTGTCATGAATTGCTCTTACTGAATCCTGTCTTTGACCTGTTCTTCTGCTGTTGGCTCCTTGCTGTTTCTTTTTGTTACACTTTCTCTTTAGATGTTTCCTTTCCTCTGTGCTCTTTGGTGCTGCTTGGGTCTCTCTCTCTCTCTCTCTAAGATGCGTTCAGGTATTTTCTATAGTGCTGGGCTAGTGGTTGCAGATTTCTTTAGAGATTCTTGGTCGTGAACAATTTCTATTTTCCCTTCAATTTTCAGGGATAATTTCGCTGGATACAACAACTTGAGGTGATACTTGTTGTCCTTTAAAGCTCGAAAGATTTTGCTCCAGGCTCTCCTCACCTTTAAAGTTTGCATTGAGAAATCTGTAGTGATTCAAGTGGGTTTCCTTCAGTAAAATAATGTCTGTTTTTCTCTTGCTGCTTTTAATATTCTTTTTTATGTTAGATTTCTGAGGTTTTGATTATGATATGTTGTGGTGAGTTTCTTGCTGGTTGAGGTTATTTGGTGTTCTGTAAGTGTCTTGTACCTGAATATTAATTTCATTTCCTAGATTTGGGAAATTTCCTTATACGATTTCAGTGGATAAATTCTCTATACCTTTGGTGCTGTCTTCTGCTCTTTCTCCTACTCTCATGATTCTGAGGTTGGTTCTCTTTGAACCAGTCATCAGCTCTTGGATCCAGGTACTCTGCTCATGTCTGGTTTTGGAGTCCTGCCTAATTACAGCGTTTGTTTCCTGGGCCTTGAGTTCATGACCTGAAATTCTGTCCTCACAATGTTCAAGTCAACTTACCTTTCTTTCCAATGAATTTTTCATACCCTGAAGTTCAGCTAGGTATTTTTCAGAATTCCCACTCCTCTATCAAAATGTTTCTTCTTGCCTCGCATTTCCTTATTTGCCTCAGCCAACTTTTCGTTTGTGGCTTCTCCGCGCTCAGGGAGCTTTGTATCCATTAGGACCGCTGTTTGGTAAGTTTCTCTTTGAGCCCTCTGATCATTGCTTGCATTTCTTTAAGAATATTGTGTTTGAACTCACTGCTTTTGACTTCCTTCCCTGTGAGTTCTACTGTTGCAGGGCCCATGACAATAGTTTCAGGGGACTCAGGAGTTTCTGTAGGGGTCTGGCTGCTGTGTCTTCCCATGTTTCTGTTGTTGAGGGATTTCACTCTAAGGGCCTAGCTGAGAGGTTTCTGTGAATGGGTATGAAGGTATTGGTGGAGCCAAAAGTTCTGTGCTGGGAGTAGGCAGTGGGGGAGGACCTATCAGTCCATTGGCTCATGAGGTGACCAGCAGAGTGCTCCTGCCTGTCCTGGCTCCCCCGCCCCCCCCCACAAGGGAAGCCTCTCCACCTCCTGGGTGCCCCCACTTGCCCCTCCCCAGCTGTTCAGGTGGTTGGCAGCTTTTTCTCTCCTCTCCTCAACTGCCTCTTGTGCCAATTTTTTTCTGGGCACTGTTTAAGAGTGTCCCCAACAACCCTGGTGTGCCTGTCTCTGAGCTTCCTTGCCCTTTAAGCAGTTCAGGTAATACGGCTCCTGCCTACATCACTTCCTGTTACGGCTGCTGAGCCCTGCTTCTCTCACGCCAGTCTCCGCTCCAGGGGCCTTTTCTAGGGGACATCCTCAGCACAGTTGCGGCTTGCACTTCCCACCAGAGCGTTCTGGAGGCTGGGGCTATCCGCTGCTCTCAGTTCCATCTTCTCCCAGATCTGTGCTTACCCGGTTCTGAGGGTCCAGGTTCTAGGCCTGCTTTCCTCCCCGTGGCTCCCAGCTGTTTACAGTCACCCTGGGGCACCTTTCTGGGCTGCTGTTTTTCTCCACTTCCGATGTTTCTTCATGATTTCTGGTCTTCCCATGGCCTCCTTCCAGTTGTTACGGTGTTCCTTCCTCTCCTATCTGCTATTTTTGATGACATTCTCAATTTTTAAAGTAGGTCTACGAGGAGACATTGTGCAGCCCTGTTGCTCGGCTGCCATCTTGCCCAGTCCCCGAGAATCTTTCAATGCTCCTTGCTCGAGGGATGGCAGGAGTGTTGTGGGAAGGAGCCCACTCAGCGCCTCCCCCGGGCATGCCTGGAATGGGGACAGCAGGAGGTAGAGGCAGTCTTCCTGCCAACTTCTGTTTCTCTCTGGTGAAGTGGCAGCTGTGACATCTGCTGGGGCTCATGGCCTAAGCTGCAAGAATGGATGAGTGGATGTGCAAATTCTGGGGGATGGAGCTGTGGGTGTGTGCTGCCGACCCACAGCCTGCCCGTGCCTGGGAACAACTGAAAGAGTGGCCAGGCTCCGTCCCATGAGTCCCTGGGCCACAGCCCCCAGACTCTGTGGACAAACCCATTGAAAGAAATGCCAACAGAAACCAAGTCTCGGACACACTTTTCCCATGACATAGTCTCCCCTCCTGTCCCTTGTTCCCTGGTGTAGGGCACAGGCTGACCCACTGAACCAGTTCCACAGGACCATGCTAAATGGGCTGGTACCAGTAGCACTGGCTCTGCCAGGGTTAGCCGAGAACCTTGTGGTGAGTATTCAAACAACCGTGGCAACCAGAGATGATCCCTGTTTATGAGCAGGAGGCAGTGAACAGTAACAAGTGAATTCTCTTCAAGTTACTACAGAGTTAGTTGCAGTCCCAAAGATTGAGGTGTTTATTTTAAGGTCTCCAACAAATTTACCCTCCGACTTATACAGAATAATGAAGGTCTGTGGACCGGAAGGGCTCTGATGGCCGGGCTCTGACCCAGGGCTGGAAACCGAGGGGCTAAACAGAGCCACAGCCAGGGGAGAGCAGCCGTGTGCATGTTTGTGCACTTGCATGTACATGTGTGTGTGTGTATGCACACGCACCCACGCGCAAACTTGAGACATGATCAAAGCAGAGCAAACTGACGGAGTTTTACCCTTTAGTGGGTAAAACTGTTAAGCTGATGGGACTGGGCAGGGAGGCAGAATAAGCACAAAGCATAAAGTGACAACGGGTTGATTTGTGTTTGGGCCCACACTGGTTCCTATTCCAGGAAGCAACGGGGCTGAGCTGCTGAGTGGCGGCCCCCTCTGCAGCCGTGCCGGGTCTTGTGGCCACCAAGAGCACAGCGGGAATCTCTGGTGCAGGAGTAGCAGAAGTAAGCAGTGATTCTCCGGGCTCAGAGGCCAAGCTCAGGGCAGGGCCACCCGGCGTACGCTAGGGCCTGGGGAGGGGTGGGCAGCGGGCCCCTTTGCATCTCCATGGACGTGCTCTGGGCCCCCAGCCTGGGCAGAAAGGGGAAAGGGGAGGCCTGGGTGGGAAGTTGGCAGGGTTTAACGGTCACCTGGGGCTGTGCGAGCAGGAGGCGGGGAAGGAAGCCAGCTTCTTCTCCCCGTGGCCTCTGGCCCACACCCTGGGCTGGCCTCTGCGGAGGGCCCGGAAGGCCCCACGGAGGCCAGGAAACTCTCATGTCCAGCTGCTGCTGGCCAGGTCCCAGCAGAATTTGTGGAATTGATTTTCCAGCAAACAACGACACACGAAAGCGGAAGAGGAGAGAAGGGCCAGCTGCCCAGCACCACGCCGCATCCAGCACGCCCTGCCTCAAGAAGAGCCATCTGGTGCTCTGGCCCACGCCCACAGCCCGGGGGACCTCCGGCCCCTCTGACCAGCTCAGCTCCCCAGCGGGCCCGTGGCCTCTTCCTGCCTGGCTGGTTCCCCCTGGCTGCCTCGCCCGTGACTCGGGCAGGGCTCGACCGAGTGGGGGTCCCAGAGTCCCTTACACACCAGTGCCTCGTGAGCCTGCCCACCTCCCACTCGGACATGCGCCCAGCCCCTGGCCTTGTGCGTCCTGCTCCCTGCGGTCCACCTCGCTGACAGTTAGAGGATTTCACGTGAAGACTTAAAAATGTCACTGAGAGGTTGTACGTGGGAAGCCTGGACCTCTGCTCAGGGGATGCAGGAATCAAGCAGCCCTGCTGGTCCCACTCCAGGATCTGTGTTCTCTCGGGAAGCCGTGAACAAGGGCGTGGGAACCTCCTTCCCTCCACCACCCCCATATCCGGGGCCGTGTCTGCGTTCACTCCTGCTCCTTTTCTGTTTGGGGAATTCTGGTTGGTCCTTCACCTTACTGAGTTGTAAGACATTATACTTTCATCTACGTTTGTAGGGACTGTTTCTTCGTTCGCTGCTCCGTTGCTCACAGGAACGTGTGCCGCCCCTGCTCAGGGTGGGCACCCCACGATTCTGAGAATGCCGAATGCACTGCCTATTGGCGGCCTGAGCCTTGGGTGAAAGGGGCACTTTGATGACACTACCTGGGTCACCCGTCTGGGGCCCAGCTCCCAAGCCAAGTTTGGGCCATGAGATCACCTAAGAGACACCCATTCCACCCAGAACCTGGGACCTGTGCCCCTGGAGCCCCTGAGTCTGTAGGGTAGAGGTGTCGGTGGGATGAGATGAAAAAACAGGGCGTCCCTGGGTGGTGTCAGGAGGGAGGAGAGTCCTGGGGACCCCAGTAAGGGGGGCTGCAGGGAACTGGGCCCAACCTTCACTCCTCATTTCGTCCAAGGCAGTTGATAACTGGACTAACTGGATCCTGAAGCCGAGACTCACCCCAAGGAGAACACCCCAAAACCAATAGACTGACCTCAGAGTCGAGACTCCTAGGAGCCTGGGGCTGTTAGACAGTGGGCTCAGGATCAGGGCTGGGCCAGTGGCATGACCCCAAGGCTGAGGACGCCTGCCACCTCACCCCCAAAAGCCCAGTGCGGCACTGTCCTGCCCTCCCGTGGGGTCACACTGTCATTCCCCACCTCAGTTGGGGGTGGCTGAGAGCCGGTCGCCCGCTCACTAAAGGAACCTCACTCATGTGCCTCCACAACCTGGGGCGGACCTCTCTCTAAGCTTGGCATGTGGGTGGACCAAGAAAGCAGGGTAATGCCTACAGGGTGCCTGAGAAGACGCTGTTCACGGTGGATGAAAAGTAGAGGGGCAGGAGACTGTGGGCAGCAGAGATCAGGACCCCACTCTCCAGTGACCGGTCCTGCTCTGAACTGGTTCTGTGTCCTGGGCTCAGGGCCACTGCTAGCTATTAGCGCTGGGGCACTGCTGTTTCTCCTGGTCTCCCTCTGCCACCCTAGCCCTGGCCTGTACCCACTGCCTACCCCAGGGCCTTGGAAGGCTGTCCCTTACCCACAGGCAGCCATGGCCCAGTACCTTGAAAAGACCCCACGACAGCCAGGCTCCGTAGCGCAGAGAAGGCCCAGGAAAATCCGGCCTAGCCCCGCAGTTATTCACCTACCGGGCCCTGTACAAGGGGGTGCACAGCTGGGACCTCCACCCTGACCGTGACCTCTCCAGGAGCCAGGACAGTGTAGGCTGAGGACACCACCCCTCCCTGTTGTCTGTTGTTGTCTATGCCGATGAGCCATACACTCCACGCAGAGACCTTGGGTTTCCAGGCAGCCGGCCTCCCCGGCCCCCAGCTTCCTCCCTGCTTTGGTCATCCCCCGGCCCACACACCAGTGCCGGGAAGAGCTACGACACTTGCAGGACTTCAGCCTCAGGGCTCCTTGCACCTCGGCCAGCTCTCCCTACTGAGGCAGCGGGTGTCAGCTGACTTCTGACCTTCGGGTGCCACTCAGCACTGGCCAGACCGGGGCGGAGCGGATCCTTCCCTACTCCACGGGCCTGGGGGATAGCCAGGGTTCAGGTAGCTTGGCCATCGAGGCTGCTCCCCAGAGAGAAGGTCACAGGGCAGTCCTTGCCAGCCCGGAGTGTGGGCCAGAGGCTGGGTGAGGACTGCCACCGGGAGAAGAGTCCCCGGGCCGAGGGAGTGTTGCTGAACACAGGCAGGAAGGTGGCTAGCACAGGCTGAGGCCAGGGTCCACGTGTGTCCTCTGGGTGCAGGGTGTACGAGCACCCTTCCTCCCTTTTGCCAGGGCTGGGCTTGGAGCCATGTGTCTCCTGGTGTGTGTGGCGGGGGGAGTTACAGCTCCCCAGGCCTTGCTGGGGCCCTGGTGTAGGTCTGAGCCCAGCTCTGGGAGGAGGGACGCGGGAAGGGAAGCCCAGGGCCTGTGCAGCCGAGGGGCATGGCCGGAAGCCAACTTTCCGATGAGAGTGGTAAGTGTTTCAGCAAATGCAGAATCCTGGAAGCCACTCAGGAAAAATCCCGTCTTTGGGCCCAGCCAGCCTGGCTGAGAATGGAGGGGGCAGCCCGGCCCCAGGAGCACCGGGCTTGGGACCTCAGCCAGGGCCAGCGCCTCTCCAAGGCCTCTGCCGGCTGCCCCTGGCCCTGGCCGCACAGATCCTGGCCGCGGTGCCACTGCGGCCCCTTCTCCTGACTGCCCCCCGTCTACAAGTGGCAGACGCCACGGGCTGACGTGCCTGTCCCATGCGGGGTCCAGCCTGGACTCGTGTTTGCTCCTCTCGGGGACACTTGGCTCTGTGGGCCCCTGATGGAAACTCACAGGCAGGGGAGCGTTGGGGGAGCCCTAGCTCTCACCCTGACCCCTCCCTCCCTCCTCTGTCCTCTCGGGAACTCAGCAGCCAGGCCCCTTCTGTGGTCGGAGCCCATGCTGTGCCTCCCAGCCCGGCGTGCTTGGGCCCTTTCAGATGTCATGTCCGAGAGCGCTCAGTGAGGGTGCGTGGCCCTGGCCCTGGGGTGGGGTCGCTCTCACCTCCTCCCTCTGCTTCTCTTCTTGCCGTTGGCCCCTGCCTCACCAGAAGTGTTCTCTTGGGGGAACACCATACACTGTGAGCCGTGTGGTCAAACTGGCACTCCTGCCATATCACCCCATTCTGACAATACCATGGCAAGAGTGCCAGGCAGACAGAGGCCGGGGGAGTCCTGTGCCTGGCTCATGCTGTCTGGGGCCACACACCAGCTATGACCTTGGTTCCATGTGGAGCCATGGGTGAGGTGAGACCCAGGAACGGGGAGACTGTGGCCGGGGCTATCCTGGGTGGAGTGAGTGATATTCCCTGGGCCTGGCCTGGACCAGAGCAGCCTCGGTCCTGAGAAGTGGCCAAGGCCAGGTCACGGTCGCTGTCTCCGGTGGGGGTGGAGTCGAGGCCTTGGGCTGGGCAGGAGGGGTGTCCCCTGCTCTCAGCCCAGCTGGCCCAGGCAGGAGGCGGCATCCCATAGTGAGGAAAGCCACATGTTAGGCTGTCTTTCTCTCCCCTCGCCCAGGGCTACGGGTCCTGGGAGGGAACAGGAGCCGGGGGCACCCGGCAGAAGAGCTCAAGTGTAGCGGTTACGGACAGAGGGATCCTGCTCCCCGACTCCAGGCTCTGTGGCCATGGTGTCCTACCCTTGCCTCTCCCTGACACAGAGAGCCCCCACGGCCCCTTCTCCAGGATGGGTGGGAGATGCCCGGGCCTAGTGTGGAGGCTGTGGGTGGGGACTCAGGGTGAGCGAGGACAGACGGCGTGGGGTGGGCCTGGAGAATGCAAGGGTGCCGCCTCTCCTCTGGTCAGCTCCGGATGGCACTAGTCTCCTGCCCTGCCCTGTCTGAGGCCATTATCCCCCTGTTCCGTTGGGACATTTGGGCCTGGCTGACAAGGGGAGACGGTTGCTTAGGGATGGTCTCCCCCGCTATGACCACATACCTACTGCCCACAGAGTGGACTCATGCCAGGAAGGACCCCAAGACAAGACGGGGTGTCTGGATACAGGGCCGTGGTGGGAGGGTGTGCTTGCTGGGCTGGGAGTGCAGGCTCCATCCATTGTGCCTGGAGGAGCTAGGAGTCCTCCCCCGCTCCCTGGGAAGGCAGACACGCAGAGACTGCAGGCCTGCCGGGCAGAGGCCAGGGTGGGCTAAGCGGTGAGGTCTGGGCCCCAGGGTGGCCGCAGAGGGGTCAGTGCCAGGTGGCTGGGGAGCAGCTGGCTGCTGTGGGGCGAAGGCCAGCCCAGTGCGTTCCCCACACAGTTGACTCATGGCTTACACTTCCTCAGACAGATCTACAAGATCTCAGAAGGAGGAGCAGAGCCAATCCTGCCCAGGTGAGAATCTCTTGGGGCCCTTGAGGCCTGTCTCGGGGATCCCCCCCCTCACCCCCAGGCTCCCAGCATCCTCCAGCAGCAGGCCCATTGCCTCCTCTGTCCATGCTGAAGCCCTCACTCCTCTCCAGGAGATGCAGAAGGTACTTAAGACCTCAATCCTGATGGGTGTGGGCCTAGTCCATATCTGTCACCTGCGTGCCGCTCCAGGCCCTGGCCCTTCTGAGCGCTGGCCCGTGTGCTCCTGCGTCCTCAAGGGCTGTATGCGCCAAGGGACATCTGGGAGGGACACTGTGACTCTACCCTCTGGGTGTCCCTGCTACAGATGCTGCTTCTAGGAGCAGACTTCCTGGCTCCAGAGGCCGAGCTGCGCAGTGCCTCTGTCCACACCTGCCGAGAGCCCCCTCCCGGTGGGGCGTCCGCAGCTGCTCCCTCGGCCTCACCGCGGAGGTCCAGATTACTCTGAATTCCGGAGTTGGGGCTCCTGCTGGAGGCAAAGACCATCTGCTAGCAGACAGGCCTACAGAGCCAGCGGCCTCTTCTCCGGCAGTTTCCTGGCTGAGCCGCACACGACTGTCCTCGGGCCGCACCCCAGCGGTGGTCTTTGCCTCACGTGCAGCCGGACGGGGTCCTGCCCGGCCACCAACCGTGAGGACACAGCAGGTGACGTGGCCTCTCCCCAGGCATCTGGCCCTGCCTGTCTGGCCTCCAGGCTGCACGTGGCTCGCCGCAGCATCACGGGGACCCTGCCGTGGCTCCTGGGAGTCAAGGACGGGCACAGAGCAGTAACTGCCTCCTGGTGCCCAGCGGGAGATACCACTGCCGGCCACCCGTGCTCCCGCCGCCGCGTGCCTGTGTCTGTGGACCTCTGGGGCAGTGGGGGTCCCTACACCCATCTCACATCACAGGTTCCTTGGAGTTTACATTTTACACTGAGGTTTGAGGGTGTCTATAGGGCACAATCACGTCATCAATAAACATAACCTTATTTGCGGCTTCTGCTAGAGGCTCTGGCAAGATGCTGAGTGCAGCAGCCGGGCAGGCCCGGCTGGCGGTGGAAACGCTTGCTCGCGCTAGGGCAGCGTGGAGGGCAGAGTTGCAGGGCGGGCTCTCCTGTAATCAGCTTTATTACCAATCATGGGTGCTGTAGGGGCTCAAATTTTTTTGCCTCTGTGGTTCTTTCTGCCTGAGTTTTCCCCGCTAATCTGCCCATGGCAGGCCACCAGTCTGGTCACCACCACAACACACATCCTGTGCGTATTGCCCCAGGGTTCTGTCTGCTGGTCTCTTAGTTAGATCTGTCTTTGCATCTTCTCTTAGAAGTGACGTTTGTCCCGCTGGGTAAAGTTTTGTGCACCTATAGTCTCTGCATTCTAAGAGGCCGAGGCAGGAGGATCCCAAATCTAAGCCTAGTCTGAGCAATTTAGCAAGACCTTGTCTCAACATAAAAACCCGAAAGGGCTAGGGGTATAGCTCAGTGCAAGGGCCCTGGGTCCCATCTTCTGTACCGAAAAAAGTCACATTTGTGTAATGGCTTTCTACTTTTGTCCTACATTTGGTTTTTGTATTAAATTATCCTGGCTGCGTGGGATGGAGGACAGATTTTCCATCTTTTCATGCCTTGGAAAGGCTGGAATGACACCGGGCTGACTCCCGCCAGCTTGAGGCCAGATCTGCGAACTCCTGTTCCTGGTGGTTCCCCTGACTGGCTCATTTCACCGCCCTTCCCGTGCCGCGTCTTGACCCACCCATGCTCTCCCCTGCTCGAAGCCATCTGAGCAGTTTAAGTCACCTAGAAAGTTCCCTGCTTGCTGCGGCTTGGTCCCCAGCCACTGCCCCGCGCTGTATCCTGGCTCCTCGGCAGATAAACCTGTCTTGCTCTCCCCCTCCACTGGGTCCAACCCAGTTACAAGTTAGGGCGCTTCCGGGCGGGCCAGGGACTTCTGCTTGGTTTGCTTTTTGAGAAAAGAAGCCATTTCTTGGTACTTACGTTCGACCTTGCTGGTTCTGATGTGCCTGGACTTCCCCTCTTTCTTCTTTAAACAGTGTGCCCTACTGCCCCCAGTCAGTTTGCACAAGATGGGCACGGGAGCCTTCCTGCCCACTGCATGTCCTGAAGACCAGCAGTGTGCAGGTCGTGGGCACCGTGCTAAGCCCTTGGCCCCGGTGAGCCCAGGGACCCTCCCAGGGCGGCATTCCCGTGGGGTTCCCTATTCCATCAGAGAGTGACGGGAATGTCTAACTGAGTTTCTGAGTGGTTGAGTTTTAGGAACAGGTGTGACACTCTGCACTTTAAATTTTATGTGTGTGTGTTTTTAATTTTTGAGACAGGATTTCACTAAGTTGCCTAGCTTGTGCTGGAACCGGCCACCCTCCTCGTGCTGGGCCTCCAGGCCTGAGCTGCCACGTGCAGCGGCAAGGGTCACATGTGTGCTTGTTGATCTTTTCTTTGCAGTTACGTGTCTAACAGACTTCGACTTGTAAGAAGTGCTGCCCCTTTGGGGGGAGAAACGTGAAGACTCGTGCGCGCGCGCGCGCACGCGCGTGTGTGTGTGTGTGTGTGTGTGTGTGTTTAGGGACACGTCGGTGCTCGCCTGTGCCCTACCACGGAGCCTCCTGCCTCCATCCCCTGACTGACCGCCCGTGGGCTTCGTGTGGTCAGCTCTGTGTCGTCTGGTACACATAGGTTTATGACGGGCATCTCGGTTGCTCCCAGCCGCTGGCTGGCTGATCTGGGGCACTCGCTAGCATGTGGTGACATTGGTCCCCAGGCTCCATGCCCTTGCTTCCTCTCAGCCCCACTGTGCCCAACCCCGCTCTGCCGCAGGACCCAGGTGGTGGTACTCTGGTCCCTTGTACGTCCTCTGCTGGGACGGGCAGCATGTGCGGGATGCCCGCCCTCCTCGCGGCAGGCTGTGTGGGCAGCAATCGTGGTGACAGCTGCCGCTTCTCGGCCCTGCGTCCCCCAACCCTCCAGTGCCCTTGACACCTTGCGGGGTCTTGGTGAACGCGCAGCCAGACACCATCCTAAGCGCCCTCCCACGTCTGCTTGGGCTACAACCAAGGCTTGAGCAATCCTGCTGGGGCCCTTGCCTCCCCCAGCGCCCTGCACAGCCCTGGGCTCACAGATGAGGAGTGCTGGGGCCCAGGGCAGCAAAGCTGCTTCCTGAGGACGCACTGCTGTGCGCGAAGAGGTTGAAGGCCAGTTCCTGACTCCAGAGCACAAGTGCCCGGTAGGGGGCCGTGCCATATGCTGGCAGCTGTGTGTGACTCCTGTGCCCACACAGATGGTGAGGTTGTGTAGCAAGACCGCAGCTCCAGCCTCCACAGCCCCTCAAGAGAGCAACAGGGACACCCCACACCTGTCTGCCCTGGCACTAGACCTCAGTGTGGACCACCATGGGACCCCGGGAGGATCACCCCGGAAGGACTGTAGGACCCCAGTGTAGACTGTCATGGCGAACAGAAACATCTGACTGGATAGGGATGGGGCAGCTCTGGTGCCAGGCCCTGCAAGCCCAGTCCTGTCCTGTTTCAGCACTGCCTTCCGAAAGGGGTCCTCAGGTGGGAAGGGCAATATGGGTGCCAGGCCAGACCTCACCAAGGCAAGGCGGGCATAGCGAGAGCCTATCTCCTCACCCCCTTGTTCCCAGGCTGGCTGGCACCCTGCTCTTGCCAGGCTCTTCCAGGGACCCTGGCCGGCCTTGGCATGTGGGGCGGAGGCGCTGTGCGTGTTAGTGTTGGGTCCCACCTCCTTCCCCTGGAGGCAGTAGAAGAGTGGAAAGGTGACTTTAATCATTAACAGAAAAGCCTGTTATCTACATGGAAAATATGCCTCATGAGTTCATAAAGGGAGGGGAGGCAGGCCCTGAGGGGTGGTAGGCTCAGCCGCCACACAGGTGGTCCCCGCTTGGGCCACATCCCTCACCCTGGGCAGCAGGGGTCCTCCAGCGGGAGCATGGATGCCGTCGTTGTGGCTGCCCCTGGACCTGTGCGCTCAGAGCCCACGGCAGCCCGGGACTGAGCCTCCGGGGAGGGGTGGTCAGCCCTGGAGGACAGCACTGTGCCTGTGTCTTCAGGGCCGGGGCACACCCAGTTAGCAAGTGTGAGCTGGGAGGACCCTGGGGCCAGCCTGTTGGTCCCGTCGCCTTGGGAAGACATGGACACACGTGGGCAGCAGATGCCTTCAGGAAGAACAGCCAGCTGCAGCCTTCTCTGGGGACTCGGCACAAGCAAGAGCAGGGATGTGGGCTGAGAGGCCGTGGGCAGCAGAGCTCGTCCAGGCAGCAGCAGCTGGGATCCCTCCCTTGCCCCTCGCCTGCACAGGGCCGGGGACGGGCCAGGCCAGGGCCAGGCAGCAGCCTGGTGTTTTTCCTTTCCAGCCCTGGCCCTGGGCCGAGTGAGCAAACGCTGACCCACATTTCCACCGGGCAGGGTGGAAAGTAGGCCACCCACAAGGCGCCACAGGCCACCACAGGGCCACTCGGGGGGCCTGGTGGGAAGGTGGCTTCCCTGCCTCAGGACTGAGTTACGTGGGGCTCAGGGGAGGAGGGGCCAGGCGGGCAGCGTGCGGATGGGTCTGTCCAGTGCTCCTGTTCGGGAGACGACCAGGAGACGACTGGGCAGCTGGAGGCTGCTTCTCTAGGTCCCTGATGGAGCAGCGCGCCTCTCCCCTCTCCTCCTTCCACAAGAAGGACCCTCACCCAGGGCGCCTTCCGAGCAGGATTCCCTTGCTACCCCAGGTGGCTGGGTTGCTGGAAGCTGTAGCCCCAGGGCCACTGTCTGAGTGGCTGACAAGGGCCCACTGGGTGTCTTCACTGTAGTGCTCAAGCCAAGGCCACTGCCCCCACTCAGCGGTGTCGCCAGAGGCCTGGGGACACAGGGACACGGGAGTCTCCTGCTCTGCCTGCCCAGCCCTCACCCCCACCACACACAGTGGGGTCTACATATGTTCCCACAGCTCAGGGAGGCAGCAGGTCTGGGGACCTGGGGTTCTGGGAAGCAGCGGCCTTTGCTTCTCGGTGGCGCTAACGCCTGGTCCCCCTACTTCGAGACCTGGGCTAACCTCTCCTGTTTCTGTGCTGATGGGTCCTGCGGGTCCTCGCCAGGCTGGGCCCCACAGGGATGAGGAGAGAGGCGGGGCTGAGGTCTGCACAGGCAATGCCTGCCCTCTGCAGAGCCAGGGCCTCTTCTGGGAGGCGCACCCCAGGACCAGGCCGGTGCCAGCCTCCATGTGGGGGGGATGTGGCAGGGCACTGTGACCGAGTTGGGCACCCTGCTGTCCCACCGAAGCCTGCCCTGCGCAGGTGGGGACAGAGTGGACACTGGACTGGCAGCCTCTGCCCAGCACACAGAGACTGAGCCCTCTGGCCCTCAGAGCTGGCTCCTGGAATTAAGGTAGGATTAAAACAAAGTTATGCAGAAAGGACACAAGAAAAGTCATAATTTTGACATTGTGGTTTTAACAACTGCAGCTTCAGGACATTACAGCAACTCAAGCCTTCTTCCCTTCCAGGACACTCACTCAAAAGTAATCCCAGAGTGCTACAGACACAGTCTGCTGCCACAAGCCGGGCTCTGGGCCTAGCATTTGGATGCCTAGACCTGCACCTCGGGAAGTGGTGGCATGGGCCGTAGCGCCTCTCCAGACTCACTCCCGGTGTGCGGAGGTGACAGAACACACCCCGCCACTTCCCTGAGAACACCCCAGGCCGGGCACACCCAGCTCCAGGCCCTAATGCTCGGGCTCTGATGCCTGCTGTGTACTCTAAATAAATCCTCTACGTACCTTCTGTAGGCAAAAACTTTCTGTGTAGAGGTCACAAGCCTCTCCTGTGGGTGGGATGAGTTGAGGGTCCCCTCCTATGCTCCGGGGGACCGCTGTGGACCTGGCTGGTGGCAGAGGGGCTGGCTAGCCCCTAACCGCTGTGGCACTTCTCTGTGGCAGTGTTGGTGCAGTGGCATGGCCACCTTGGAGCTGGACATGGCGAGCCCACCCTGACCTGGGCAGCGGAAGTGTTGGCGAGGGCTGTGCCCAGCTTTGCTGAAGTGAGGCGCTAAGTCTGCGTGTTATAGAGATGAGTAGACAGGCAGACATGCTTCCTGAAGTCTCCTGTGCCTGCCACGTCTGCCTTAGGGCACTGCACGCAGCCGCCAGGCTCGGGTGTGGCCCAGGATGCTGCCTGCCGTTGGGAAATGAGGAAGGGGGTCATCAAAGGACAGAGGGTGGAGGCCACAGTGGATGCCCCCGATTCCAGCTGCCCCTGCTGAGTGTCCGGTGCAGGGGGTGAGGGAGGTTGCGCCGAGACCCCGCACGGGTACCCTGCAGAAGACACTGGCTTGCGAAGTGGCTGAGAGCCAAGGTGGGTCCAGGCACCGTATGCAGTCAGTCCAGGGCCTCTCCGCCCCCTGGCCCGTGCAGCAGGCCCCGAAGCCCTTCACGGGCTGCCTGTGGCGAGGTGTGAGGCAGTGGGTTTCCTGCCGCAGTGCTGGCCTGGATCACCTTGCTGCTGTTCTGCACCCCAGAGCCATCCTGGTTCTCTCCCTGGATGCAGCTGGGCTGGGTGGCTGCGACCACACAGTCTCCCAGGAACACCCGACTGCACGCACAGCTTCTCTCCTGAAGCAACGCCCTCTCCCCGAGGATCTTTGTCTTTGAAGTTGGCCCTTGCCCCTCTCCTCTGTGGGAGTGCTGCGCCTGGGCTGTGCCCGCCTCCAGAGCCCCTTCTCCTTCCCCGATCCTCCATCTCCAAGGCAGCCCAGGCACGATCCGAGGCACCAGGGCAGGCCCTGTCACAAATCCAAAATGTTCCCAGTGCTCCTGTGGCCAGGAGTGAGGTTCCAGGAAGCGATGGGACCAGGAGGGCTCTAATTTCCTAAGTGGACTGCTTCCTTGTCTTGTGGTTTGGATCTGGAATGTCCCCCAAAAGTCTCATGTATTTGAATGTTATGGTTGGTCTACAGAACCATGTGCTGTTGGGAGATTGGGGCCTGGTCTGGAGGGGTGGGTTACACGCTTGTAAATTGGGCTACAGGCATGTAGTGGGGGCCTACCACACCTTCCACCCCTGGATCCAGGAGGGGCTGATCCCTGGGATGAGACCTGGAAGGACACATAAGCGGCTTCCTGCCTCCCTGGGAGGACGAGTCCCAGCTCGCCTTGACTCAGCCTCCTGTGTGTGATGGCGTGAGAAGCTGCCTAAGTCTCTGTCTCTGCCATGTACTTCCATGGCTGCCGGCCGCCCCTGAGTGGACTGTGACCTTACGAAACTGTGAGCTAAGATAAACCTCTCCTTTCCTAAATTGGTGGATGTCGGGTATGGAGTCACAGCAACGGAGAAGTAACTGAGACTCCTTGGTGAGCTGGCTATCGATAGCCTGGATGGGAGGTGACAGTGACAAGACGTATGGCCCCCTGACGGGTATGGGTCATAGGGGCCGTGTCAGGGAGGCCGATCTTGTCCCTGGCTCCTCTCCTTCCGTGGAGTGAGCTACCCTCCTCTGCCACCAGGATGGGCAAGCGCACTTCTGCCCTGAGACACCGGAGCCAAGAGACCCTGGACTGAAGCCTCTGAAACCTCAAGTAATGACCTGTCTACTGTGAGTCGATGACCTCAGGTGCCTCGCTGCAGTGCTGCTGACACACATGTGCTCTCAGGACATCACACAGCTCTGCTCCTGGATTTCAGCGGCTCACATTGTAGATGACATGGGCCCTATGGTGACGTGCACATGTTTGAGTAGCAGACTGGGTCAGCTGAGGCCCGGCCAGCTCCTCTGATTCCCATGTCTTCCCTGGCCCTACCCTTCCCAGCACCAGGACCCTTGAGCCCCCTCTACTCGGAGGGGCTGGTGGCTGAGCGCCTTGCTACGGATTTGCATTTGGGGGCCTGTGAGGACAGACTGCGGCCTGGCTCAGCCCTGGGGTCTGCCCTCTTCCGGGTCACCATCCACCTTCTCATGGGGTCCCTACGGTGGGTGCTGTGGGTGGAGGGGTCACGTGCACGGGGTCTGCCTCCAGGAGCTGGAGAGAGATGCTCCGGGCTAGAGTGCGAGTTTCCGTAAGAGGACATGAAGACTTGGTGGCTGAACCAGAGACCACGACTCCAGACTGCATATCTGGCTGCAAGCCCATTGCTAGGATCCTTGCGCTCCCACGGATAATCAGAAAGGTGACCCAAGTTTGCAAATGTACAGAAACGGGAGAGAGGTCATCCAAAGGCCACTACAATTACTCAGAAAGGCTCAGCCATCAGAGACAAGCAGGCTCAGTCTACAAAGAGACAGGCCCCCAGGATGTCTAACATGAAAAGCGTGGGACCCTGCTGGGAGGATAGGGCTCTGCTGGCTTGCCTGTGGTGGGGCTGCTCTGAGTGCCCATGTGACAGCCCACGTGTCAGACGGCTCCTCAGGGCCTTCAGTCACCAGGACACAGAGGCCAAGGCCAGGTCACGGGCTCCACAAACATCTGTCCGCAGATGAGGGGAGACCACCCTGGGCCGGAGGCTTCACAGCTGATGGCTGTGGCCCACAGGAGCTCTGGACGAGGCCACTTGGGAAAGCGGGCGGTGTGGGAGGAGGTTCTCCCGATGCATCTCTCACAGAAAGCACCAACACAGAGGAGCCAACAAGATGGGGGGGGGGGCACCCCAGGTGGGCATGGTGCCTGTGACTGCCAGCATCACCGTCCTTTTTCATGGCAGCCTGTAGGATAAGGCAGCAACCCTCTTCCTCCAGAGGACACACCAGTCATCCTTCCAGAACCACCTCCTGGGGGCCAGGTGGGGCTGACTGGGCTAATGGAGCACAGAAACCATGTGCCCGGGGGCAGCCGTGGCCCCTCCTGCTGGCCCCGGAGCCGCTCCTCTGCCCCCTGTGTCTCTTCGGGACGTCTCTGGGCTATGTTGCACCATGTCTCAGCGCTCTTTGGATGGTGAGTAACGTCCTATTGGTGGCCATTCTGCCTGTTTCCGTTCACCATGGGTGGGCACCTGAGGCATGGGACATGGGTTCAAGACAAAAGGTAAAATTCACCGGCGCTGGCAACAGCGGAGTCACATGGTGGCTGTGGAAGCGGAGGCAGCTCCTCACAGCATTGCAAACAGGAAGCCAGGTGAGCGGGGAAGGGAGCAAGCGGCACACACCCTTCCGGGCCCTGTCCCAGCGATCTGCCCCTTCTGGGCCCAGCCCCCGTGTTCTGCTCCCTCAGGTTTAAGCCCCTAATCCAGCACAGGCCGATAGTCTGTAATCCATCCCCAGAATAGGTCCCCATGTCCTCACAGCACATGGTTCCATAGATAATCCGTAGCAGCCAAATGCCATGTGAGACCCTGGGGGACATTCCAGATGACCACACTAGTTACTAAGGAGGGTAATGTCTCATTTCAACATATTTTAATTTTGTCTCAAGTTTCCTTCTGTTGCTGATCTCTAATCTCATTTCATTGCTGTAAGAGAACACACGATGTGAGCTTGTGGTTTCTTTAAATGTACTGAGGTGCTCTTTCTGGCATGAGGTCTACTCAGTGGAATGCCCCGTGCCACCCGAGGGTCCCGGAAGCCTGCCCCTGGGTGGTATGTTCTCAGGGTGCCTACCAAGCTTGTTGGCTTACATGTAGGTCTCCACCCTTTCGGTCTTCTCTCATGTTCCTCTACCCAATTCATGTGCTGGTCTCAGGTTTTAGCTGTTGTGAATGGTGTTGCCAAGTGTCTGGGTGTACCAGGGCCTCTTCAAGACCCCACATCCAATTACATCAGGCACGTATCAGTAAGCACAACTGTGAGGTTCAACGGCAATTCTTTTGAAGAGCTGCACTGTTTTGTTTTTGTAATGGTTGTGCCATCCAATAGTGTGCAAAGGTTCTACAGCCTTCACACCTTCAGAAATGCCTGGTACTTTCTGGTATTTTGGAGTATACATCTTAACGGGCATAAGGAGGTACCCTATTGTAGTAGTGGTTTGCATTACCCCCTGGTAAGTGTCATTGGGCGTCTTGTGTATGTGTGTGTTACTGAGGGTTAAACCCAGGGCCTGGGCACACAGGTCACCTCTTTTGAGATTCCCTCGAAGATACTGAAATTTCTCCATGTCCCAGCTCTTCCTCCTGGGTCTGGCAAGTCTGTTCCTTGCCCAAGCATTAGCCACTACCGCAGACAACGGAGGCTGGTCCTTCGGTCACCTGAGCAAAGGTCCCAGTGAAATTAGTGATTTCCTCAGGGACACCAGATAGGTCCCACGGGGATAGCTTCTTGGAAAGGGCCCCTCAACTGTCAGAGCTCCCAAGGTGCTTCAGAGCTGGGGCATGGGAAGGCACCACAGACCCTGCTGGTGTAACCAGAATTTGCCCATTTTTTTTTTTCGATAAAATAATTCCCTGCAGAAGCCAGTGGTGAGTCATTTCCAGAGAGCTGAAGGAAGTGTCTGATGTTTTGGCCACTCTCTGCTTTGATGAGGGAGCGCGCCCTCAAGTGCCCTGGCTCTGCTGTTTCTTGAAGGTAAGTGCTCCAAGAATGAGCAGGCCTCTGCCATGGCTATGGCAGGTGGCCGCCACCCTCCAAAGGAAGCCCTGCCTTCCGGGTCTGGACCCAGGCAGTGGCCCACTGTCCAGACTTGTGCTCCCCAAGCCTGTCCTGGCCTCCTGGGAGGCTGGAGGGTCCTGTGCTGACCCAGGCAGAGTGGCTGTGAGCACATAGGCAGGGCCAGCTGGTAAGTGGGCTCCCCTCTGGCTGGGAGGCTGAGAGGCTGGGCCCCACAGTGGAGTCATCCCCCCTCCCAGGACAGTGCCACCAGGACTGCAGAGCCTGAGCCCGGGCCTTGTTCACAGAGCCAGATCAGGCTCTGAGGTTGGCAATCGGGTCCAGAATTGGGGTGTGAGAATGTGGGACAGCAGGGGCAGCACTGCCCTGAGAGGCAGGTCCCCGGGCAGGCGAGTCTTTGCCAACTCAGCAGCGTGGCTTCTGTGTGGCCCTGGAAGTTGTCCCTGGAAGCCCAGTCCAGAGTCGGCCTGCAGCCGGCACTTAATTGTCTGCTGCAAATCCCTGCCTGCGTACCCTGGCTGGTTTCCTCCTCCGCTGCAGGAGAATGGGCCCCAAGTGCCCCGGGCAGGGTGTCCCCTGGGCTAGGTGGCCAGGAGGCACCCTCCTGAGTCCTGCCGACAGGAAGCCAGCAGGGAGGAGGCCTTTAGGCAGGAGGCAGCAAGAGCAGGGGCCCCGGCAGGAGCCAGCGGGAGGGTGGCCCCATGGGGTGGAAATGTGAGGGGAGGCGGTGGAGGGAGCGCCCTTCCCAGGACGGCAAATCCTTGGGGATCCACTGGGAGCCCAGCCGGGCCCTGAGGAGGGCGAGTGTGAGCCTGTGCGGTGGCACGACTACGTTGCAGGGTGTGTCTGAGGGTGCAGCTGGCCCCTGCGCAAGGAGACAGGAGACACCCTGTCCCACGGTGAGGGCTCCAGCCTGAGTCAGCTGCGTGCCCTCCCCAGGGAGGGGTAGCCCAGCCTTGAAAGAGTGCTGTATGTGAGGCCCACACAGGTTCTCTCCCTTGCCCCAGCATACAGGCCTCCTCTTTCCTGGCTTTGGGCCCAGCGGCCTCAAGGGCACCCTGGCTCCAGGGCGCACCTGGGAGCCATTGTCCTAGTGGTCAGAACCCCAAAGCAAGAGGGTGCCTGCCAGCAGCTCACAGGCCCACTCAGGGGGCCCCACATGGGCAGCCCAAACCCTGACCCACCTCGGTCCAGGAGGGAACTTTACAGCTCCCAGTAGATCTCCCAAATTTAATGGTAGCAACTTGCCGGACCAACACTCAGCTCTCACAGCCTGCCAGCATCGCCCTGGGAGTGTGGTCCTGCCACGGCTCCCGCCACACACCAGCCTGGTGCACCACAGGCACAAGAAAGGGAGGGGCAGGGAGGCAGCAGGGGTGCGGACAGCACAGTGCTGGCCCTGCAGACACCGTGCAGCCGTGGCCCCACCCACACTCCCCGGGAACCAGCTGCTGCCCTGGCTGCAGAGCCCCCAAGGAGGCCTGTCCTCAGAGCACTCAGCACTGCGGCCAACCCTTTAACTAAGCACATATGGAACAGAGTCCAGCCCACAGCTCGTGTCCTTTCCACCCAGACCCAGAGCCGCGGGTCCATGTGGGCCAGTCTGCCTACGGCCTTTTTCTGAGATCCAGGCATACTCACTACCTGCTTAATGAACGCATTTTGTGTGTGTGTGTGTGTGTGTGTGTGTGTGTGTGTGTGTGTGTGTGTCTGTGTGTGCTCATGTCCATACCTGCCAGCACAGAGGGACTGTTCCTTCCCTGCTTGTGGGGACCCTGTGCCATATGCTGCCAGCTAAGGGCCTCCGTAGGAGGCAGGACACAACACCCTTGCTTATGAAGCGGACCCTGGAGGCAGAGGGGCTCCCAGTAAGTCCACAAAACCACCAAGCCACACACACTGATCCCTCCTGGCCGGCTGCCTGCCTCAGCTCCCCGAGACCCCAGTCCAGTTCAGCCCAGCCCAAGGGCCACAGGTTCCAGGAATTCAGCCCATCTATCCTCAGCCGACCTCTGTGTCCCCCTCTGAGCACAGTACAAAGCCTTCCTATGTCCCATCCTGTCCAGAATTCTTCTCAGACACGCTTCTTGGGGACAGCATCCCCGTGCCAAGAGGTCCCTCCCACCCAGCCCTTCTAGGTGGCACAGATCTCAGGGTCTCCCAGGCTGGGTGTCTTCCTGGGGGGGCAGGACCTAGGACAGGTAGCTCAGTGCTACCTGGCCATGTTTCTACTGTCTGCGGGGCTCTTTAAAATACTGAGCCCTGAAGCCACCAATGGGCACAGGTCAAGCCTCTGGCTGTGCCTGAGTGACACATGCAGCCCTCCAGGCTGCCCACCTCCTATATCCGCCCCCCCACACCCCACCCAGACCAGTCCCTCCCGAGGACTGAGTTCCCTTTCAGGAGAGTGGCCTGTAGGCTGACCAGAAGGTCCCCATGGGCACCCCTCCACCAGGGGAGCCAGTGCCCAGGTGGCTTGCCTGGGACTCCCTGACACCTGTGAGGGGCCCCTGGGGCCTGAGGACTTAGTCCTGGGACACAGACGGCTGCAAAATGGGCGCCCACACCGCTCTGGGCAAGGCCACAGAGTTGGGAGCAGCTGGCACGCTTTGCCTCTGTGAGCTGGCCAAGCTCGTTTCTCCCTCTTCCCATGTGACTCCCACTCTCTGAGGGGCAAAGTTTTCCAGGGCTGCGTCGATGGCCACCCTCCCATGCCCAGCTCAAAGCTCGCTCCCTCCTGCGTCCTGGCAGAGCTGGAAGCCCACCCTGTAGGTCCCTCAGACACCTGGAGCCGTGGGATGCTCACACAGCCATATTTTAGCCAGGCGGTAAAAAGATATGTACACACACACAGAACCAGACCTAAGGGTTGTTTTGAAAAGTGCTACTGCTTTGATTGTTTTTTTAGGAAAATACGCTTATTAGTTAACACGTGATGGCCTAACTTAGTTAAAGTGAGCTGCTGAGTCTTCTGAACCCTTGTGGTGGCTCAGAACCTGACGAGCCCCCTGGCTCTACCCCTACCCCTGCCACCTGCGGGTCCTCGTGAGATGAGGAACACCTAGGGTGCTGGGATGGTTGGGTGGGAGCCTACTGTACCTGCGTCACCTCCCCGAGGCCGGGTTATTTATTTGAAATACAGGTTACATCACTGGGTTTGTTTACATTCCGCCCGTGTTGGCTCTATTTATTCTGTTTCTGTCTGTGCATGTCAAACACTAACAGCGTTCCAAAAATCAGAATGTATTTTGTTTAAGCTTAAAAGCTCCCTGGGAATTCTGAGGAGCAGGGAGGGAGGGCCCAGCTATTGAGCAAGACATCTGCCCCTCTCCTCCACCCGGGTTCCTGGAACCCACCAGTGAGGCTCTGTAAACAATATCCTGAGGGAGGCGGGGGCCTGCCCAGAGGAGGGGGGCCCAGCGGGGTCGCCTCTCCTCGTCTTGAAGGGGAAGCAGGGGAGCGCTCCACAGCAGCCTGGCCACGGACGCCGGGCTGGAGAGGGCCACCCCTGGGGGGAGGCTTCTGACGTCCGGAGCCCGCCTGGCCTGGCCCGGGTCCCCTGGGAGGGCCGGTTCTGGATGCCCGCCGGCCAGCGGCGTGCACTGCTCTGCCACCCTGTGCCGTTTTAGGACGGGACAGTGGCGCCGGTGCCGTGGCTGAAGCCCCAGGGCGGCGCGTCTCCGGCCCACAGTCCACACCTGCGGCAAGGTGCGAACGCGCCCGGGCTCGGCCCGTCGGTCTCCACCGGGCCGGGATCCTGGGGACGGCGCGGGGCGGAGCGAGGGGAGGGCGGCGGGAGGAGGCGGGCGGGACGGAGGACAAAGCCGGGCGCGGCCCCGCGGCGGCCCAGTGGGGAGACTGGCACGGAGCGCAGCGCCTCGGCGAGCGGGCTGCAGCTGGAGCGGCCCCCCTCGGCTCCCGGCCGCCTCGCACCCCGGGGCTCTGCGCTCGGAGCCCCGCCGCCGCCGGGGAGGACCCGCGCACCGGGTCCCGGGGCGCATCGGCGCCGCAGTCTCCTTCCGGGAATTTCTCCGACCCGGACTCCTGACGGGGACCCCCTGGCGGCCTGATCCCGCAGGTGGCCGGCCGGGCCCAGCCAGGCGCGCGCCAGCCCGCCTCCCGCCCGGACGCCCTCGCCGCAGGCACCGGGACCCTGCGCTGGGCAGGGGCTGCCGAGCCGGCGCGCGCAGAGCCCCCGTCCCCGTCGGTCCCATCCCGGGCGGGATGGAGCGCCCGCGGGGCCCCGCCGTCCTGTGCGCGCTCGTGCTGGCCGCGCTCGGCGCCGCGGCGGGCCGGCCGCTGCCGGGCGGGGCGGCCGAGTGCACCGCGCGGACGCCGGCCCGCTACCGCCTCACCTTCGCCGGCAAGTGGAGCCAGGCGGCCTTCCCCAAGCAGTACCCGCTGTTCCGGCCGCCGGCGCAGTGGTCCGCGCTGCTCGGTAAGGCCGGCCCTCCGCGGCACCCCGTCCCGCCCGCGCTTTCCGCCCGGGCGCCCCGGCGCGTCTTGCGATGCCGGCGCAGGAGGCACCTGCCGCCGGCAGGTGGCCAGGGCCCGGAATCCCGGCGCGCAGGGGGCCGGGGCGGGGGGGAGGGGCGATCACGAGCTGGAGGCTAGCCTGGGCGCTTTAGGGACCAAAAAGGCCCGGGATGCGGCCCAGCGTGAAGACCCGGGTCCGATCCCCACACGGAGAGCAGGGAGGGGCGAGGGCCGCGCGCTGGCACCCCGGTGCGCCGCTCCGGGGGTGGGAGGCGGCCCCGCGGCGCGGGCTGCCGGTGGCCGCAGGTTCAGTGCGGCGGTTCGGGCCCGCAGGGGCGGCGCACAGCTCTGACTACAGCCTGTGGCGGAAGGACGAGTACGTCAGCAACGGGCTGAGGGAGTTCGCCGAGAGGGGTGAGGCCTGGGCGCTGATGAAGGAGATCGAGGCGGCGGGCGAGAGGCTGCAGAGCGTGCACGGGGTCTTCTCGGCCCCCGCCGTGCCCAGCGGCACCGGGCAGACCGCCACGGAGCTGGAGGTGCAGCCCAGGCACTCGCTGGTAGGCGCCGCGGGGAGGGCGCGGGCACCCTGAGGCTGCGGGCGGCGGCCCCAGGCTGAGCCTCCGGCCCGCAGGTGTCCTTCGTGGTGCGCATCGTCCCCAGCCCCGACTGGTTCGTGGGCGTGGACAGCCTGGACCTGTGCGAGGGCGGCCGCTGGAAGGAGCAGGCCTCCGTGGACCTCTACCCCCACGATGCTGGCACGGACAGCGGCTTCACCTTCTCCTCTCCCAACTTTGCCACCATCCCGCAAGACACTGTGACGGAGGTAAGTGGTCCCTCGGAATGGGGCTCTCTGGGCCCGGGCCTCTGGCTTCCATGGGGGAAACGGCCCTGTTTCGGTGCCTGGTATGGGCAGGGGCAGCACCCCAGGTAGGGATGGGCATGGGATGTGTATAGTCCCGTTCCTGGTCTGCCCCAGACCCATTTCGCAGGGCTGCTACCAGGAGCACCACTGCCTGGTGTGGGAGCAAGCGGCCCTGCGGCCAGGCAGAGGGGGTGCAAGCCTGTCCCCGGGGCAAGCCCGGGCGCCCGGGCCGGTCTGCTGCTCCCAGGAGGCCCCAGGCTGGGATCTACTTTCCCGCGGGCAGAGGGGCCACACCTACACGCACAGTGGGTTTCTTGGACCCCGTGACAGCCTGCCTTTCTCTGCCCCAGATCACATCTTCCTCTCCCAGCCACCCGGCAAGCTCCTTCTACTACCCACGGCTGAAGTCCCTGCCACCCATGGCCAGTATGGCCTTGGTACGGCTACGGCAGAGCGCCAGGTCCTTCGCACTGCCCTCCCCGGGCATGGCCAGCACAGGCAATGAGATCCTGGACGGCCTTTCAGGTAGCATCCTGCAGGTGGGCGGGGAGGAGGCCACTGGCTTGTGCATGGCCTCAGGTGCTAAGACATGTCCACCACCGGCCACAGTGGGGGAGCCGCAGCCGGGTGTTTGTCTTGGACCCTGAGGGAGGGACATGTTCCCCGGCATCGAGCGGTCGGGAGCAGCCCCACGGCGACGGGACACTGTGTGGCCCGCGTTCCATTTGGTGGGCCCTGACAGTGGAGCTCCTCGGGCCCAGGGGCCGAGGCTGGTTTCCTGAGGCTGGTGGGGTTTCCGGGGAGGTGCTGCTGATGCCCGAGGTCCTGGGGTTTGGCTGGTGAAGCAAGAGGCTTCACTCTCCCACCGCACCCCCGCTGTAGGGACAGCCTAGTGGGGCAGGGCAAAGGCTCAGGGGCCAGTCCCGGTGGTGTGTGCAGTGTGTGTGTAGCTAACAGGGATACAGGCATCCTGTCTTGGTGAAGGAGCAGAGGCCAGTGTTGTGGCATCACTGCCCAGGCCCTGGCCAGCAGGGCTGGCTCAGGAACCTGTTCTGCCATGGCCAAATTGGGGAGCCCCACCCCGAGTGTGTTTCAGCAAGGGGCAGCGGACTGTGCTCAAGACACAGGACCACCTGCTTATCCCCTATGACACGCGCCGGGCATCAGGTACACTGGGCTCCGGCAGTCTGGAGAGTGGACAGCCAGGCTGAGTCAGGGAGCTGGAGGCAAGCACCATCCGGGAGGCTCCTACCAGACCCACTCCTCACTGTCCCTGTCCTCAGGACTCCTGCTCACGGGGACACCCCCAGGCCAGTTGTCCCAGATCAACTTCAGAAAACCTGGGACCTTGGGCCTCCCGTTGCCCTGGGAGGATGGGCTCAGCGTCCCTCCCCACGGGCTCCCTGGGTCTTCCTCTGAGGCAGGGCTCTGGGCTGAGCCTGTGGTATCTGTCTGCCCAACGCCTCAGCTCCAGGGGACACTGGAGACCTGTCCTTCCCTAGGCTGTCCTGGCTGGGTAGCCAGGACGTTCCAGGCCTTGCACCCTGTGTTCCGGCCCTTCTTTTCCAACACCCACTACTTGTTCCCAGGTGTCTGTGGAGCTGCGCAGGGGGTGGGTGGGGTAGGGAGAACCCAGCCCTCAGGTAGAGGCCGAGGCATCGTGGCGCTGCCATAGCTGGGGCTGCCTCTCCCTAGCACTCTGCTGTGAAAACATGGGGGCAGCCAGCTGGTTTGATCCTAACTCCCAACTGGTGATTTTTAAATATATGAGTGGAATAGGGACAGGCGGGACATAGGGAAAAGGGGCAACAACAGCAGAAGTGCTCAGCGGGGGTCACCGCTGCAGGCTGCCGGGCGGGGGCTGGGCTGCGGCCTCGCAGGCTGCTTCCATGGACAGTCCTGTCCTCAGCCAGGTCCCACACGGCCACAGGGCAGGCGTGGCCCTGTCACCTAAAGACCACCTGCCTATTCAGACCGGGCGGGCAGGCATGGCCTTGCTTGGGACCCCATGGGTAGGTGTGCCACTGTCACCCTAACATGTCCCACTTGGCTCAGTTCCAGAAACACCCCTGGACTGCGAGGTCTCCCTGTGGTCTTCCTGGGGTCTGTGCGGAGGACCATGTGGGAAGCCGGGGGTCAAGAGCCGAACCCGCTACGTCCGTGTCCAGCCAGCCAACAACGGCACCCGCTGCCCTGAGCTTGAGGAAGATGCCGAGTGTGTCCCTGAGAACTGTGTCTGACGCGCAGCCCTGTGGCCCCGGGACCCCTGGAGCCTTACGCTCAGCCTGGCCCCTGAGAGCTCCCAGGGTGCGGGTCTTGGCTGCAGGCGACAGCGCTCCTGCACAGAGCGCCCACCACGGCGGCCCCTCTGGCAGGTGTGGCAGTGCCTGAGGCTCACGAGTCTGCTGTAAATTATGTCCCTTGTAATTTATTACTGCTCGGAGGCTGCCTCTCACAGAAAGTCCATGGCTGTAGAGGACAACCCAGGAGCCCCATCCCCACGTGGCTGTCAGATACCTCAGACCTGGCATCCAGGCCTCCTGTGCCTGCCTGAGGAAAGGCTGTGACCCTCACACTGGCCCACAGCCAGCAGAGCGGCCGTGACAGACACTCACGGAGAGGGCCAGGTTTGGAAGTGTGCTGTTTTCTGCGATGGATCTCTGTGCTTGAATAAAGGCCATCTGTTACTGACCACCAGTGGTGGCCGTCCCCCATGCGGTGGGGGCGTGTGGGCGTGCACCACAGAGGCGGGCACACACATGGAGGTGCCCTTGCTGCTGTCACTCGGGTGAAGGAGGAAGGGCAGGCTTGTGGGCATCTGTGGCTGAGGCTTCCCAAGCCAGTGGCCAGGACTCGGAGCCACCCGCGGGCAGGGTCTGTTCACACCAGAGCCCACATGGCAGGCAGGAGTGGCTGCAGATCCAGAAAAATCCCGGGAAGCCAGCCACTGCGACAGGGGCCCTCTGTCCCTGGGGGCAGGTACCGTGCTGCGACAGGGGCCCTCTGTCCCTGGGGGCAGGTACGGTGCTGCGGGCCGTGAGTAGGTGTTTCCCAGGGATCTGAGCTCAGGGCCCAGAATTAGTTACTTGCCTGTTGCTGGAAACATGGAACTGAAAGGATTGCAGGCTTTAGAGGGGTTCTCTCAGCTTCCCAAAAGAGGAACACAGGTGTCAGAGGGGATTGCAGGGTACTGGGACCAGGGGGTCGGAGGAGGCTGGGCCAGTCCAGAGAGGGAGACTGGAGGCTCTGGCGTGCGCACTCACCGTTGCCAGGACGGTCAGCAGCTGTCCTCACCATGCGTATGTGGTGCCAGATGGGCTGCAGCCTTGAGTAGGTTACATCATCATCATCCGGCAGGGTGCTGGCGTGAGCCCCTCCCTCCATGTGACCCTCCCCGCCCGGTGAACTGCTGACCAGCCGGACAGCCCAGGCTGTGGGAGCACGTCTCTAGTTACAAACCAGGAGCCTGCAATTTCCCCTTCTTCCCTCTTGCTCCACAAGTATTCAAAGTTCCCCTGGAAGCATTCTTATGTAACACACTCACACAGGCAGTGCGCGTGCAAGGCCCGGTGACATGACACAGGCCAGCCGAGGCCGCGGCTCTATCTGGGTGCGTGGTGGAGCTGCCCTGGCGGGGGGGAGGTAGCTCACGACCCCTCTCCACCGCTGTAGCTCCCCAAGAATCTACACGCCTCAAAACGAAAGGCATGATCCGACACAGAAGGCTGAAAAGGTAAACCTCACTGTTTCTCTCCCAGGAGGAAACCAGAAGACAGAGAAAACTGGAGAAGCAGAAGAGGTGGAGGGCTGCAGAAGGCAGACTTGGGGGGAGGGTGGCCAGGCCAGGCGGCAGAAACGGCCGAGGCGCCACGTGCAAATGCGCCAGTTTCTCGAGCTGACTGTTATTATGCGTCACAACTACATACTAATAAAAGAATTTTTTTAAATGAAAGGCTGGAAAAGTAACGCAGACGTCAAGGGCCCGACTGTCGCAAGGACCCTGAGGTGCCCCTTGGGGTCGCCCTGGGCCTCCTTCTGGCCGGCACACACCGTCCTGGTCCCGCCCGGGGCCCCTAGGCACCCTGGCTCCTTCCTCCCGGCCCCAGCCAGCAGGGGAGCCCGCGGGCCGGGGTCTCTGGGGCTGCCCCGGCTTGGCACTGGCTGGCCTTCGCCCTTCTCCATCTCGCGGGGCCTGTAGCTCCATCGCGCTCTAAATCCTTAGGAGCAGCAGGCCTGCTGTCTTGCCACTTGGAAAGAGCCCCCAGCCCGGCGCGCTTAATCTCCCTCCAGGGACCTGCCGTGCTATCTGTGCAAGCGGGGGCGCCACGTGCCTCTTCTCACGAAAATCAATTTTACAGAACAACCCAAGGACACGCGGCGGGCTGGGCACACGGCACGCCAGGCAGCGGACCCACGGCCAGGCAGCCCGTCGGCAGCACCATGCCCACGCTCACACTTCTCTGTCTCGGCTTCTCCCTCATCAATGCGTTTTATTTCCACGCAGGGGAGCGAGAGGAGAAGTGTGTGATAGAGGACATCCCCAGCGACACCTGGGTCTCAGGTAGGCGGGCTGCACCTTCCCGCACCGAATCTGCTGCTGCTGGCGGCTGTACTGCTGGGCAGGGAGTGCGGCGCTGCGGGGTCCTCCCCGCAGCGGTCACCGGGTTGTGCCAGGTGGAGGGGCAGGAGCCTGAGAGGGAGCTGTGTGTTTCCGACACACAGCCTGCACGGGCATCACAGAACCCGAGCTCCGGTCTGCCTTTCCGGTTGTCGGTTTTCCTTAAGCAAAGGGATCTCCGTGCCGTTCGGCCGTTCACTGGGCTGAACACTCAAAACATGCATGAGACGTTTAGGCCCATCCGGTGAGACCAGACCCACAGAGTGAGCCCCTGGCACCCAGGGAGAGGCACTGAGGGGGCCACCATAGGGAGACCCGAGAAGCTGGTCAGCGGCCCACCCGTGCCGGGCTGCACCCTTCCCATACGACACACACCCCTGCGGTGAGCTTAATCTACCCCGAGAAACAAGCCTCCGGAGTCTCAGAAGGGCATGGCGAACCCATGGTGACGCCTCGCAGGCCCGAGGGAGTGGGCACCGGGCTCTTCCCGCCTGCCTCCCCACACGGTGTTGCTCACCCCTTGCGGTGCCGAGTTCTCCTCCGCTCACCGGGCCGCTAGCCTGCACTGTTGAGCAAGGACCCGTCCTGCAAAAACTCGAATAGTGCAGCGAGGGCGGGCGGAGGGCGAGAGAGAGCGAGACGGGGCAGAGACATGATGGCGTCTGGGGTGGGCAGCATGAGTGGGGAGACAGTAGGAGCCAGTGGTGGCGGCACCTCCCTCCTGTCCTGGCCGCTGGGGACGGAGCCGGTTTGAGATCTCAGACTCAAGCCCCCAGATCTGCCCACAACAGCAGCCCCCTCAACCCCCGCCTTCTCGTGTGTCAGTTGCAGTGATGACAGGAACAGTGCCAGCAATGACAGCCCACTCCTGGCTGAGAGGGGGCCAGCCGGTGGCCGCAAGGCTCTCAGAGCTTGGCCAGCACACAGAACGCCGGGAGCGAGCTCAGCCGCCTGGTGTGTCCCCAGGGCCACTGGCTGCTTTTCTAGGAACCCGAACTTTCCAACCTGTACCTCATGGGGCTGACGAGGAGTACGAGGAGCAGAGCACCCTGCCCAGTCTGGCTGCTGCCCTGTGGCTGCTGGCCAGCCCTGAGCCAGACAGCCCCTGCGGGGACAGTGTGCCGCAGCCGTGTGAGGGGAGCTCTGCGTGCGGCCTGTAGCCTGGCCCGCAGCTGACTATTCATGCCCAGGGCTGAGTCTCCCAGCCCTTGGCCCCTCAGACGCCACAGGCTGCCTCCTCCTCTCTCACCTGCTGCCAGGCTCTCCCCTGCCTCCACCACGTTCTCCCTGCCTCAGGGCCTCTCCCGGTGCCCCCCACCGCAGCTCCCATGGCCTTCACCCCGCTAACGGGTCACGTAGAGGGCAGTCTCACTTGGAAGAGATGAGTCTGCAGCCCGCCAGATGCAGAGGGGGGCAGGAGGGGTCATCAGAGAGGAGAAAAGTGCGGCATATTGGCGACAGCTGGACAGGGCTCCCAGGGTGAGGCGAGGCCGGCCGTGTGACTAGGGGTCAGTGCTGGGCTCAGCAGCACTCGTGGACCTCTCTGAGTAGCTCCAGTGAGCTGGTTGAAAGGGTGGGAATCGCCTGAAGTGCACTTCAGGGGACGAGCAAGAGCCTTGAATTCCACGGTGATGGGGCAGTAGCACTGGGCCCACCTTCACGCAAGATGCCCTGGCTGTGGCCCGGCACACAGATCTGGGCAGGCATTGGGTACATGCTGAGGCCTGGGCCTGGGGAAGCAGGCCCACTCGCAGGTGAGCGCCGCGGCTGTCCTGTTCCCCAGGACACTTGCCTAACTGTAGATCAAGGAGAGAGTCTGAGAGGGCAGAACCACCCCAGCTGGAGCCAGGAGGGGGACCTAGAATAGTGCCAAAACAGGACTAAATCCTCCTAGATATGTGGCACGTCCTGAAGCCACCCAGAACCACAGGGAGACTCAGAACACACAGTAGAAACAATCAACAGGCAGTAACAACCAGAAGGCTAGGAACTGAGATCACCGTCACATGACAAGGTCACATGACAGTTAAATCTAGGGTCACCTGTCACATGGATCTCAGGGTTACCCATCATGTGTTCTCAGGGTGGAGGGACCTTGGTAGCTGCCCAAAATCTCCAGGGCACATCTCAGAGGGTCGTGTCCAGGAACAAGACTCAACTCTAAGAATCAGGGCTACCAGGTTTTTCCTAGGAATAGGGTGAAAATGGAGTTCTTCCTGTTTGCTTGGGAAGATGGCACTATGGTTCAGATCTGGGGTGTCCCCAAGAGCCTCGTGTATTTGGACGTAGTGGGATACTGTGGAACCATGTGCTGTTGGGAGGCGGGGCCTGGTGGGAAGGGACAGGTGCTTGGGGCTTGACCGGGAGGGATGACATCAACCTTTTGCAACTGGGGCGTGCCAAGGGCAAAGCTTTCAGACGTGTGCTACTGACCTGGGGGCCAGGAAGTGACGGAGGGGCACTCACTCTCGGCTGGGGGGTTCAACTGGATGTGCGAGCTGGGTAAAGGAAGGAAGAAGAAACATTGTGATAGCAGTAGGAAGAGATGCAGGGGCCCTTCCCAGAGGGCCCTCAAAATAACGGTTACTATGCTAGAGAAATCAGAAGACTGGACAAACATGGGCAAAAACAGGGAGAATTCTAATAATAGGGCAACTTAGGATACCTTGTTTCAAAATCAAAACTAAAAAAAAATAGATTGGAGATATAGCTCAGTGTGGAGGCCCTGGCCTCTATCCCCAGCTCCACACAAAAATAGAATAAAATAAAAACCAATAGTCATGCTGGGATGGAAGAATATAGTATTTAACATCAAGAACTCAACTGGGAAGGTTAGTAAGGGAGAATGATCTGGGAGAGTCCTCAGAAGAGCAGGACCAGAAAAGAATGGAGGGGAAGAGAGGGAGGCGAGTGACCACCCCACGTGGAAAAACAGAGCAGAGGCAACATTCTAGGACAGAAAGAGGGACCGGGAGCCGGAGTGTGGGTGGCGGCGTGAGCCCAGAGATCGGCTCAAATCACGGGGAGCCCGCAGGTGGGAGCATCACGGCAGGCGGCGGGACCAGCCTCCACCCTCTGCCCGTCACGTCACTCCCTGAGCCACATAACGTAATAACACATCCCCAAATGGAGTTCTCAGGTGTTTCTTCTTAAAATCCTCTCAGTGGGGCTGGGAGTGTAGCTCAGTGGCACAGGACTTGCCTAGCATTTGCAGGGCTCTGGGTTCAATTCCTAGAACCACCATCAAACCAAATTTAAACTAAACCTTGATGAAGATGTTCTGTGGACCCTGTATGTGCCCTGTACGTTCCAGTGCCTGGGCGTAAAGCCAGAGTCTGGCTAGGGTCATGTGTGGCTGATGTGAGCGCCGCAGTGGCTGCCACGGTGGGCTCTCTGGGGCCGGGCTCACCTGTGCTAGCGGGTGACCCTCTGTCCTCAACTCCGCGCTTTCTCAGATGCACATAGCTCTCTGCAGGCACGATGTCCCTTGGAATCTTCCTGGCGCACACCTGATTATAAACGCGAATGTCCAGCACTGTGGCGTAAGAAGGGCTAGGCAAGGACATGCTTATATCTAATTTTTCCCATTTTATTGATATGTATAAGTGCAAAATTTAAGGTTTACAATGAAGTTTAGCATCTTGTGCACCTACGTATCTTGTCAAGGTTACAAGGGCTTTCCCACTCTCCTTTTGTCCCTGCCCCTACCCACCTCTCCCTCCCTCCCTGCCCTACCTCCCTGGTTCACTTTGTTTTTCGCTTTAAGTTCCATCATATCTAATTTTTGAATCACAGTTGACAAACAAACCTTCTGGAACTCTGTGGGGACCTGGGACCTCAGCCCAGGACGGCACACACGGGCTGCGTCCTGTCTTTCCTCAGGACTGATGGAATCCAATGAAAGCGCCCATCACGGAGGCCAGAGGGATGGCTCAGAGCCACTCATCCAAATCCATCTGTGATGTGCTTTCCTCCCGGGAACCAAAGAGACAACAGAAGATGTGGGAATCGGCCACTCATGCCCCAGGGTGGAGGCGTCTCAGACCCACAGCGCATGGAGAACAGGCTTTGGAAACAGGCAATTCTTGGAAATTCCCCTTTGTTGCCTGCCGGCTGGCAGGTAACTCACCTCTGTCCTTATCTGCGCCCTGGGACCCTCTCCCGCCCGGCAGCTGAGCTCCTGGCAAGTCCCAGCCACGGTAGGTGCTCCTGGAGGTCCGCTCTCACCCTCTTGGACTCTGACCACTAACGTGTCCTAAGGCAACCCCCGCCGGCAAGCTCACAGGACTCCTATGCTCAGGAGCGGGCGGCATCGCAGCCATGCTGGGGACATGCTGCTCCACATGCCTGCCTGGAAACTCCTGGGCTGCACGAGTTCTGCACATTTGCTCTTGTCCCTCTTACGTCTCCTTCTTAATGTTCCCTAGTGGTAAAGTCTGGGCTGACTCGAGGGAAGAGAGGGCCAGAGCCTCTGTGGTGGAGAGTGTAGGGGTAAGGGGCAGGGAGGGACCCCAGGGCGTCTACCTCGTTGCTCCCGCACGGTGGACTCCATGCTGGCTCGCGGGTCTTGGAGACTTTTCTTTCTAAATAGGTTGCTGGTCCCTTATTGGAGCAAAGGCTGAGGCGGGAGAGAGAAGTGCCAGGGAGCACGGTATCCATAATGTGGAGACATTCGCTAAGAATTCGAAGCCACAAGAGAAGATGCTGCTCCTGGTTGCTCCCTTTGCCTGTGTCCGATGGGACTCAAGCACTCTGCCCAGGCAGGGCGGGCTTTGGCCAGTCCTGTGTTCAAACACAAGTCTTACTGGAGGGCAGGAAGCAGGAGAGGGGCGATGAGTCAAATGGGTTTTATTATTCAAAATTCCCTTTGGGCAAACAGACTCCAAGTGCAAGTGTTCCCAGGAGACCTTACCTCACCTCAGCTGGGGCTGGGCGCTCTCCATAGCCAACCCTAGCCAAAGCACCGGATGCCAGGGCGAAGAAAGAAGTCGCAGGGTGAGCTCAGGGCAGGGATGCAGCACAGGCCGATGGTCCAGCAGCTCCACCCAGCTAGACCCAGGAGTGAAAGCCAAGCTTCACGCAGATTGCGGGGGCCAACGCTCCTGGCAGCTTTACTGATTCCCCAAAGCCAGATGGTGGAAATAACCTGTCCATCAACAGTGAGTGGACAAGCGAAATTCAACCACTGCCACTTGGTGACAGAGAACAACAGAGCACCCAAGCACAGCCCTGAAAACGATGACGTCAGTCCACTTGTCGCGTCCATGCTGAAACCAGCAACCTGGCCACGCAGAGCCATTCAGTGCTCACAGGGCCAAAAACTGGTAAAGGTGGAAGGGTGTAAACTGGGAGAGGAAAGCAACTGACCGGGGGTGGGTAAGAGGGCGCTCATGCCCGCCGGCCATCAGCAAGCCCGTGCCAAGCCCATTGGGAGGCTGCTGCCCAGGTGAGGAGGACAGGAAAGGAGTGTGCAAGCTTCTGGGCTCCTCCACATCCCACGGATGCTCAACATCCGCGAGCAGGTGAGCTCGGGGACACGTGCCAGCCCAGGGGTCTTCACGGTGGCACTGTAAAACTAGATGCGGCTCAAATGCCTGTCAACAGACAAAAGTGAGAGGAAAAACAACAGTTACCTGTGTGGAGAATGGAGCGCTAGGCCGTAACGGAAGTGCATGGTCCGCACCTGCGGGCAACAACCCCACGAGCCTCACGCCACAGTGCCGATTAAAAGCCCAGCAAGGCACACATGTTTACATGAAGTACAAGATCAGACAATCACAAGCGTCTTTGAGATGGAGCAGTGGCCGCCTCGCAGGGGTGGAGGCCGACGTCCCGGCAGGGCAGGCTCCGGCTCCGCGCGGCCGTCGGTGCACTGCCCCCCAGCACCCTCCTCCTCCCCAGGGCCTCAGCCACTGCGTTCCCTGCCCGGGCCTGTCACCTACTCATCAGGACAGCTGGGGTCCAGGTGCCGTGGCATGGACAGTCCCCAGGGGAGCTCACACACAGCCAACTCAGGAGCCCTGGATGAGACTACCCTCCCTCCTGTGTGGCTGTGGAACTTGCCTTTCTCGAGGCGCCTCTGTTTCTCCCAGATGCTCCAGTGGTGAGTCAGAGAACAGCCACCCAAGTCCTGGGGCCTGAGGCACCGTGGTGAGGCTGGACTTGGTCCTAAGAGCCACGGGTCCCGCTTCCGTCCGCCCCTCGTGCTGACCGCCCTCTATACCAGGGCTGACTACTGCGGCTAGCACGTTTTGAGTGACCACTGTGGGCCGGCCCATGTTCTCCTCACTGTGTCTTAACTCACTGAACAGCCCCGCCCACCATGAGAGGTAGGCACAGCTCCTCGCCGCTTCCGCACCCCAGCCACACAGCCTCAGGTGGTAGCTCCGGGCATCCACTAGACCGCTGGGCTGCCCGCGGGAGGTGGCTCCGTTGTTCCTTATTACCTCAGGCACGGACAGGCACGGACAGGCACCCGCTGCCGCCACGCTCTGCACTCTTGGTGGGGGGAGGTCGCGTCTCCCTACAGCACTGTGGCAGACCTCAGTCACAGAGGGAAGCTTATGACATGGAGAAATGAGCACAAAAAATTAGGTGCAGACAGTATGTACACTCTGATTTCATTTTTCCAATAAAATATAGACATTCTTATTAGGAAAAGGCTAGATTTGGGCATAGTGGACCTGCCTGTAACAGCAGCACTCTGGGAGGCTGAGGCAGGAGGATCTCAAGTTCAAGCCTAACCTGGGCAACTTAGTAAGACATGAAAATAAAAAATACATAAATAATAAAGGGCTAGGGATGTAGCCCAGCATTTAATCCCCAATGGTACCAAAAACCAAACACACAAAAATGAAAAAACCCGAGAAAATCCAAGAACTTCTAGGGAGATTTTACTTTCTAGATTTCCCACAGCGAACATGTGACCCAAGTGACCCAAGGTCCAGCCCTGATGGCTCTCAGTCAGGAGTGAGGGATGAGCCCGTGGGGAGAGCGGAGGGACCAGGAGGCCGGCCTCAGGGAGGTGGTAGTCACCCCAGGACACTCCCATGGTAAGGGAGCTGGTGGCTGCTAGGAAGCCCCTGCCAAGCCCAGCACACGGGGCGGAGCGCCCCTGAAGACATCATGCAGCCTGTGGGCTGGCCCTTGGCGGCCGCACCCTCGCCTGGGGTCAGCCCTGCTGCCTCTCCGCCCGGCTCTGCCACCCGTCCAGATGGACTTTGGGCACTTCGCCATGGACAGCACTGTGGGACAGCAGGTGATTGCGGCCAGAAGCTCTGGGCAGTTACGGATCTACTCACCAAGTGTCTGCCCAGGACAGCCGGGCACAGAGGGGTTGACAGGCAGCAGCCCTTGTGGCGTCGTACCCTGCGAGGGACATGCCAGGGTCACCACTCTACCCAAAGGGGGTGGCGGTGCACCCAGGCAGTGGCACCTGGCCGGGCGTTCCCACGGGGTCAGCACTTGGCTCTTCCTCTCCAGCCAAAAAGGCTCAGCCTGCTCTGCAGGCTCGTGGTGCTTCTCTTCTGCCACCAGCTGGCGGCCCGGGAGATGGCATCTCCCTCAGCGCTTCCGGGAGTGTTGGCATGCACGTAAGGCAAAAGCAGAGAAGTGGCCCTTGCCGGTGCTGCGAAGCCAGGGCAGCTGGCAGGGACGTCGGTGCGGCCACGGGCCCGACTGGCACTCATTCATTTAGAAGTCCTTGATTGAACAAGTGCTGAGGGACAAACTTCCATTATCCCACAAATATTTATCGAGCCTCCACCACGACACCAAACACTGCCCTAAGCCCGGAGCCTGGGGAGCCGTGGAGTCAGGAGCGAGTCGCCGCCCGAGCTCTGGTCCCTTCAAGACTGATCAGGGGCCAGCTGAACGTGTGCAGGACGAGCACGCTGGGCACGGTGAGTGTGGGCACCATGAGAACAGAGCGCAAGAAAAGCACAGCACAGAGATGCCCCGCGCGAGGCCGGCTGGAAAGGTGACCAGAGAGGGACGGGGCCCAGAGCCTCCTGTCTCCACCAGGCCAGGTCTGCGTCACCGAGAGGGCGCTAGAGGGGGCAGAAGAAAGACGCGCCAGGGGCCAGTTGCTTTGGAGAAAGCGGATCATTGGCGAACTTTCGAGATCCTGACTTGTGAAACGGGGATGGTGATGGGGACCCAGCCAGGCACCTGCGCCGCAGTCATGGGTTCGGGCCACTTGGGTTACACCGGCCTCACTGTCCCCCCTCTCAATATTTCACTACTCCTTTCTCCACACAACAGCAGAATAAGAATGCAAAAGGGGCTGGAGGGATGGCTCGGTGGTTAAAGCACTTGCCGAGCAAGCGCTAAGTACCGGAGCTCGATCCCCCAACACTGTACAAGCCTGGCATGGTGGCACACACCTGTAATCCCAGCACTCGGGAGGCTGAGACAGGAGGATTTTAGTGAGTCCAAGGCCAGCCTGGGCTCCACAGTGAGTTCAGGACCAGCCTGGGCCACAGAGCAAGACCCTGTCTCACGATCCTTCATGACCCGACCCCACAACCCCCTAAACCCATCCCTTCCTCTCCTCACTGACCTTACCTGAGCTGCCTCACGCTCCGCAGTGCTCCCAGTGGTCCCACCCCAGGGCCTCTGCACGTGCTCCTGACTCGGCTAACTCTCCTCAGGTGCAGAAAGCACACTGTGGTGCCGAGGGAGAGTCACTACACATGCCAACAACAGTCCTTGCCACGTGGGTCTACAAAGCGTGACTGAAATGTGATAAATGTTTAAATTTTTAAAATGACGATGCTGAAAGACACGCAGCCTGCTGTGACCCCCTCAGACCCTTTGCTCCCCATATACCCCAGCACTCCTGCCTCCGTCCTAAGCGGTTCGGAAAGGCCTCCCCAGGGGCCTGCAGTCCAGTTGCCATGGCTGCCTCGGTGTCCTAAACTCTTTCAAAACAATGAACCCCCGTGGTGGTCTTGACTCTGAGGAAGAACCTGAAGTTGCCTGGTGCCAGAACCAGTGGGTAAGGTAGGTGAGGGCACCCCACGTTCTCACCAGCCTGCGTTTCTGGCAGTCACACCTCGCAAGGCGCGCCCGCTCGCCCCCGCTTCTGGGGTCCTGGCCAGACCACCACAGAGCCTTGCGGGCTTCCTGCTACGGCGCCCCGTCCCCGCACCTCCCTCCCTGGGACTGGTTTCGCCTTGCTGTGCTCCTCACGTCGTCACAGTGCGTACTGACTGGCCCGCCCGGCGTGTCCACAGGGAGCCCCCAGGCAGGACGGCACCCTTCCACACCTCTGTCCCCAGGCCCTGCCACTGCGTCACATACAAGGTGACCACCCTGCACTTGGGAAGTCACTGTACGAGTGCATGGGGCTTTCCTCAGCACACACTTCAAAGGATGACACCAGGTGACACGTGCTGAGTGCAGAGCACAGTGCCTAGCACGCAAAGGCGGCGCCAATGGGGCCGTGTCTTGGTTCTCCCTGTACCTGCCTAAGGTCCACAGGGTGTGAGGCTGTGGGCCAGCTATCATGTACTAAAGGCACAGGAAGGCTGGAGAGCCAAGTCACTAGGAGACTCTGCCGCCTGTGCTTTCAGAAGAAATCCTGCCGGCGGCGTCAGGGTGGCACTGTGGGGGCAGGACAGCAAGGGCAGAACCGCCGAGGGAAGGCTGAGTGAGGCAGGAATGATGCCACCTCGTCCGGCCCACTCAGAGCTTACGTTCCAGGTGGAAGCCCTAGTACAACTCCGGACATGGTGCGATGTGTGTGTCACCCCTACCAACCCGGCTAGCGAGCTGAGGCTGTGTGGTGCAACAGCCTGGCAAGTCACCCACCGGTCAGCAGGAGTTAGCACCGAACCAGGGCCCCAGTTACACAACCGGATCACAGTAAAAGCCAACAGAATTCAGGGGGATAGACGAACTGAGAAAGATAAATTCACTTAACAGTAATCGCATCTTACTGCTTTTCACATTGTGTAATGTATTTTTTTTGAACAGGGGCTTTCAAGATACAGCAATGGGATATAGGCGGACATGATTTCCTCGAATCTGCTCCTGGTTTGGGAATGTTTGTGACTATTACAACTTACAATGATGAGGTAAATATTCTTTTATGTTTTTTTTTTTTACTAAACTTTTCATTTGCTAAAAACCCAGCCATGTGTTGCCCATAGAAACACCAGCTAACAAGGGTATACGGTTTTCCCTATGGGACTGGCTAAAGGGGTGAGACAGGTAAGACACGCCTGCACTGAGAGAGCCCGTGGTCTCAGTGGAGAGCATAGAGATGACCTCTTCACGAGTAGAGCCAAGAGGACCCCAGCGTCACTACAAGGCCAGATGAGCCACCTCCCCTCTCTCTCGCTCTCACCCTGCAGAGGCTATCCCGAGTAGTATAGAAGCCTCTGGGTCTATCCAGCCATGTAGACCCCCTTCTGCACTGGGGCTAGCAGAATAGGAAAGTCACGGTCAAGAGGAAAAATGTGGACCTTCGAGCCACAGCTGAGTTCAAGTGCAGGTTGTCAGCTAAAGGGAAAACTCAGCCATCCCAATGCTGAGGAGAAGGACAGGGTCAGAGGACTGACAGGGGACAACCCTTGGCCCTGTGAGAAAGATGCAGTGATCAGGACAAGGTTGTGGGTGAAAGGACAGACAAATGGATCATCAAAACAGAACAGAGTACAGAAAGAGAACCAATAAATATGGTGACTGATCTTTGGCCAAGAAACAAAGGTAATGCCTTGGAGAGAAGACACTCCTCCACAAGTGATGTTGGGGTCACTGACAAGTCGGGGAGCTTCTGCCTGCTCCCCTCCTGTGACTTCTGCCACTTCACAGCTGTCCTCCAACAACCTATGGCTAATGAGCGGCCCTCCCTTACAGCCTGTCCCTGGGGGAATGGTTTTCAAGAAAATGGGTCCCTGGGGTATAAAAGGTGTTGACCACTTCTTTGAAAGATACTTGAAGAGAACTGGAACAAATTCTTCCTTCAATGTTTGGTAGGTGAATCCGTTTGGGTCTGTTTTCTGTTTTGGAAGGCAATGCATTCTTCATTCAGTTGTTTCCTTAAACTTTGAACAAATCTTAGATTATGTCTTTCAGAAAAAAGTTAATTTCACATACATTATCAAATTAGGAGGAATATTTATAACATTCCTTTTTAAAAATGTCTGTGGGATTTGTAGGGATGTCCTCTCCTTGATTTCTGATAATAGAAATTTCTGTTTTTTCCCCCTCAGTTTAGTTTTTCCTTAGTTTGAAGCTTATAAATCTTTTCAAACAACTAGCTTCTGGTTTCTTCAATTCACCTCTATTTGTTGCTGTAATCTGTGAATTACCAACTCAACTGGCCGCCTCAGGAACTAGGCCTACTTTTGGGTGTGTGGGGGGGAGCGGCGGGGGGGGTGGGGGGAGAGCTCCAGAGACACAGCTTTGGAATCGCAGTTGGTTCCTGGCCCCCTCTTCTCTGCCACTGCTTCTCTGCTCTTCTTCCTGGCTCCAGGAAGTGGGCACTGCTGCACCATGTTCCCACCCTGAAGCCAACCATCGACTAAACTCTTCACAAACAGTGAGCCAGATTAAAACTTTCCTCCTGTGAGGTGCAAGTGTTGAATATTTGGTCCCAGCAACAGGAACTCCGAGAAACACAAAATATCATTAATTTTGGCCCTAACTTTCCCTACTTCTTTTCTTCTGCTTACTTTGTACTCATTTTTCTCTCTTTTTTCTAGTTTTCTAAGGTAGAAACCTAGATTGCTAGCTTAGGTCTTTTTCTTTTCAAACATATGTCCAATATCCCTTTTTTCACTGCTTTACTGCATCCCACAAATTTTGGTAAACAGCATTTTCAGTTTTTCAAATACTTTTATATTTCTCTTGAGATTGTTGTATTAATTCAAAGGATTTGGGGATTTTCCATCTGTAATTCTGTTGCTGGCTTTCTAAGCTAACTTTTTCCAGTAGCATATTTTTTCCTAAAATCGATTTACAGTATGTACTTGCTCTACATAATCACATTCAATTTGAAAAACCTATGCACATACACATTGCGTCACCACTTCTCTCTCTTCCCCACTCCACCACATCCCCTTTCCCTCTCCACAAACTCCCTCTATGTCCCAGTAACACTTCCAGTTTGCTCTTCAGCTCATTTGCTCTTAGGGTTTCTCATATTTAACCTTCCTTGTCTGATTCACTTCACCAAGCACAATGGTCTTGAGGTGCATCCATTTTCCCATGAAAGACTCTAATTTTTCTTTACGGTAAAGAGTAGTACTACGTTGACTATATAAACACCACATTTTCTTTATTTGTTCATCTGTTGATAGACATATTAGCTGCTTCTAGGCATTAGCTATTATGAATTTCACTTTCACTGGGGTATACAGACACTACTGTTATGTGATATCTTTATTTTGGAAATATACCCAGAAGAGGTATAGTTGGGCCAAATGGAATATCCATTTCCAGTTTTCCTCACAACATTGCCAGCATTTGTTGTTCTAAGTTCTTGATAACAGCCACTCTTACTACAAATGCAATCTCTGTGTTGTTTTGATTTGCATTTCTCTAATAGCTAAAGATGATGAACATTTTTTCACATATTCACTGGCCTTTTGTACTCTGAGAATCGCCTATTCATTTCAATTGCCATTTTTAAAAATTGGGTCTTTTATTTTGGGAGTCTTTTTCCCCCCAAATCTTTGTATATTCTACATATTGGCTCTCTGTCTGAGCAGTAGCTCACCAGAAAAAATGTTCCCATTCCATTGATTCTCTCTCACGCTGTTCACTGTTTCTGTGATGGTTTAGATCTGAAATGCCCCCCAAAGTCTCATGTATATGGATATACTGGATTACCTACGAATACCACGTGCTATCGGGAGGTGGTGCCTGGATGGAAGGGGCAGATGCTTGGGGCTTGACTTGGCAGGGCGTGTGCTGGTTCCACCCTTTCTGGCTCACTTACTTTCTTGTCTATGATGCCATGAACCACTTTCCTCTGGCTACAGCTCTATCATGTGCCTCTCTTATGGCCAGCTGCCCACCCATGCGTGAATAGATTATGTGAAGCCTTTTGAAACTGTAAGCTGAAATAAGCCATTTCTCCCTCAAGATGTGGATGCTGGGTGTTCTGTCCCAGCTACGAGACAGTAATCAATACAATTTCTTTTGCTCCACAGAAGCTTCTTAATTTCACATAATTCTATTTCTTGATTCTCGGTATTATCTCTTGTGCAATCGGTGTTCTGCTGAAAAAGGTCTTGCCTGTATCTATGTCTTCAAGGGTTTTGTCTATTTTATCCTCTAGTAGGTTTGATATTTCTTCTAATTTAATAATATTGTGTCCTGAGATTGCACATTTCTATTCTTTTTTTGTTTGGGGAGAGGAAAGATTTATTTTAGCTTACAGTTTCAGAAGGTCACAGTCCATTCACAGGTGGGTAGCTGGGAAATTATGGCAGCACATGACAGGGCTGGAGTGGGGCAGGGCCAGAGCCAGAGTTTCAGAGCCAGAGATCCTCACAACATGGTGGAAGAGACTGGGAGGAAGGGCGGAGCCAGCAGGCACCCCTCCAGGTCAAGCCCATGCCCCTTCCAGCTAGGTCCCACCTCCCAACCCTACATAGTAGCCATAGGAACATGAGGATTTTGAGGGACACTCCACATCCAAATCATAACATTCCACACTGGACCCCCTAAAGACTCACGGCCAACTCCTTACGCAAAATGTAATTAGTTCCTTTTTAAAAATTACCACAGTCCCAATAGTTCTATCACTGCTAAAAAGTCCAAGTCCGAAGTCTCCTCTGAGACTCAAAGCAAACTCTCAGCTGTGAGATCCTGTTAACACCAAAGAGTTAAGTACTTCCAACATAAAAGAGCACAGGGTAAACATTTCTATTTCAAAAAGGAGGAATAAGAGGAGAAAAGGCAGTAGGACCAAACCATCCCTAAACCCAGCAGGGCAAGGGTTAAATCCTATAGTCCCAGGTCCAGCACCTGTCAAGATACGCATTCCAAAGGGCTTGGGTGGCCCCATCCCTAGAGCATCACAGGAGGCTGCAATCTCCATCTTCTCTGACCCCTCACGGGCTGCAGCTTTCCTCAGCCCATGTCCCATGCTCCTGGCTTCTCCAACTTCCTGGGCTCTCCACTGCACCTCCCACTTCTCCTTCACAACTTCACACACTACCCTGCCAGGGGCACACTGCCTGGCCGCCAGCGCCTTCCTCTGAAATCTGGGGGAAGCCTCCATGACTCCACAACTCCAGCACTCTGCTAGCTTGTAAAGTCAGGACCTCATGGACGTCACCAAGCTCTGCCACAGGCTCGAGCAACAGCCTGGCCCCCTTGGACAAATGCTGCAGAAGTCTCTGAGTTCTTAGATGGCTGAACTCGAGGCTGCTGAACTCTAAAAGACTTTTTTTTTTTTTAATTTTAGCCCACTTGCCAATACAGTCCTCCTTCCCAGCTGAAACTTCTTCTTCTTCTTCTTCTTCTTCTTCTTCTTCTTCTTCTTCTTCTTTTTTTTTTTTTGTGTGTGTGTGTGTGTGTGTGTTTTTGAGACAGGGTCTCAGTCTGTGGTCCAGGCTGGTCCTGAACTCACTTCGGAGCCCAGGCTGGCCTTGGACTCACAGCAATCCTCCTGTCTCAGCCTCCCAAGTGCTGGGATTACAGGCGTGCGCCACCATGCCCAGTCTATGTAGTGCTAGGGAACTGAACTAGGGTACTTAGCGCTTGCTAAGCAAGTGCTTTAACTGCTGAGCTATTCCTCCAGCCACCATCTGAAACTTCTTAAGCCTGGTCTTTCCGATCCACACTTCTACCAGCATTCTAGTCTTCTGAGCTCTGACCAGAATCTTCCATCAAGCTTGGCTCAGAGCACTCCAAGGCTTCTCTAGCCGGCATCCTCAAACCTTTCTAAATTCCTCTCACAAACTAGTTCCAAAGGCTCCAAGCCACATGGTCAGGTACACACCCAATGACCCCACTTCTGGTACCAACTTCTGTCTTAGTTACTTTCTCATCACTGTGACTCCATTCCTGACACCCCCAACTTAGAGAGGAAAGATCTATTGTAGCTCACAGTTTCAGAAGGTCTCAGCCCATTCACAGGTGGGCAGCTGGAAAATGGTGGAAGCACAGGGCAGGGCTGAGTGGGAGCAGAGCCAGAGCCCCAGCAGCAGAGATCCTCACAACATGCACATTTCTATTCTTTTAAATTTGTCAAGATATACCCTTGGCCTAGAATGTGATCTATCTTGGTTAATATTTCAAGTGAGAGGGGTGGAGAAACGGCACAACAGTTAAAGTGCTTGCCTTGCAAGTGCAACAGCACAAGTTCCATTCCCCAGCACCATATAAAGCCAGCCATGGTGGCACATACCTGTCATCCCAGCACCCGGGAGGCTGAGGCAGGAGCATTGCTGTGAGACCAAGGCCAGCCTGGACTCCATAGTGAGTTCAGGACCAGCCTGGGCTATAGAGCAAGATCCTGTCTCAAAAAAAAGTTTCCATATGAGTTAGGGAAAAACCTTGTGCCTGCTCTTGTGATCTTGTGTAGTACATAGATGTCATCTATACCCCGTCAACTGAAGATGCCATTGAGTTCAACTGTGCCCTTGGTTTTGTTCCTAAAGTCCATTCATTTCCAATAAAAGGGCACTGAAGTCCATTATAACAATAGATTTATTTCTCTTCACAGTTCTACCAGTTTTTGCTTCACATATTTTGGTGCTTTGGCGTTAGGTACATACATGTTGAGGGTCATCATGTCTTCCACGAGCTCAAGGCAAGCTGGGGCTACCTGGTCTCAGAAAAAAAAGGAATTATTATGTCTTGTTAAAGAATCAATTCTTGTATTGTTATGCAATTTTTGGTTATGTGACTATGCTTGATGATTTTCAGTGATTTTCTTATATCATCTAGTTGCACTTCATTTTTGACCCATTCTGTCACTCAGTCTTTTACCTGACATATTTACACAACTGGCAGAGTGATTAGAGGAAGGGGTACTCAGTGTTGAACCCAGAGAGCACTGAGCTACATTTCCACCTCTTTATTTTAATCTGAGACAGGGTCTTGTTCACATGCCCAGGCTGGCTCAAACTTGTGGTCCTCCTGCCTCACCCTCCTGAGTAGCTGGGATTGCCGGCACCATGCCCAGCCAAAGTGATTATAGTCACAATTATTAGTGCTAATATCCATCAGATTTAGAACTCATTTCCCTGTTTTTTGTTCCAATTTTTGTTTTGTTTTGTTTTGTTTTGCTTTTTATGGTTCTAATTAAGAATGTTGTAGTTTGTTTTTCATTCTTAAACAATCCCATTTTTGCTCCTTTCTTAGCATATCTAATATCCTGTTTCTTAAAGCAACTGCCCTAGACTTTTGAGTATACACATACAACTAATTCAGTTTTATTTTCAAATAACATTTTATCACTTTATAGTCAATACAGTCACGTTATGATACCAAACTATACCTAAATCTTCTCTTATCATTAATCTCACACGTACATACCTATCATTAGATATATTGTTGCTTTACTATCTATTAGATCAATAAAAAGTAATAAAGTTTTGCCTCCACTTATTCCTTTTCTGAAGAATTTTTTTTGACATGTCTTGTGAGGCAATTCTACGAGAAACAAACTCCATGAATTTCTGTTTTCTGAGGAAGTACTTCTTAACTCTCAATGGACCATTTCAAGGAACACAGAGGTCTAGGATGGTGAAAAGATTTTCAATATATCAAATATTTTGCTCCACACTCATCTTACTTGCATGGTTTCTATAACAGTAAGTATAATTCTTACCTTTGCTCTCATATAAGTAACATTTTTTCCCCTCTCACTTCTTTCAAGATTTTTTTTTTTTTTTGAGACAGGGTCTCGGTCTGTAGTCCAGGCTGGTCCTGAACTCACTGTGTAGCCCGGGCTGGCCTTGGACTCATGGCAATCCTCCTGCCTCAGCCTCCCGAGTGTTGGGATTCCAGGCGTGCGCCACCACGTCCGGCTTTCAAGATTTCTTTACCTCTGATTTTCTGTGGTGTCTTAGTTACGTTTTTATCATTGTGACTTGCTACCCGGCATCCACAATTTTAGGGAGCAAAAGTTTATTTTAGCTCACAGTTTCAGAAGGTCACAGTCCATGCATGGGTGGCCAACAACACAAGAGGGCATGGCAGAGCTGGCAATGGGGGCAGCAACTCATGCCACTGCAGGCAGGAAGCCAAGCCTCCTCAGGTCTAGTCCAAGAGGAAGGCAGTGGCACATATAGGCTTCCAGGTCTCTTACCAGTGGCCCACCCTGCCTGGGTCCAGCCTCAGTGTTCCTGTCTCCCCTTCCAGGTGTGAAAGGTGTGGTAAGCTCCACCACACACCTGTAATCCAATCCACATGCCGGCAATCCAGCCTTCCAGACCAGGCCTCAACCTCCCAACAGTACATGGTTCCACAGACAATCCCCAACATCCAAATGCCTGAAACTTTTGGGGACTTTCCAGATCCAAACCACGATGTGTGGTTTTAATATTCTATACCTAGGAGTAGTTTTTTTTTTTTTTTTTTTTGTCCCTGTGTGTTTTGTTTGGATATTTGTCCAATGTGGTATTCTCTGAGCTTCCGGGATCTGTTGCTTGGTATCTGACATCAACTTGGAGAAAATTCTTGGTAATCATTGCTTCAAATATTTTTCCTTTCTTCTCCTTCTGGTAGGGTTATTACACATACACTTTGGGTAGTTGTACCACAGTTCTTGAATATTATTTTCCAGTTTTTTCTATTTGCTTTTCAGTTTTGGAAGTTCCTATTGACATAATCTCAAGCTCATTCTTCAGTTGTGTCCAATCTAATGAATTCATCAAAAGCATTCATCATTTCTTTCACACTGTTTTTTCAATTTCTACCATTTCTCTTTGGATTTCCATTTCTCTGACTATATTACCCATTTTTTTCTTGCATGCTGTCTGCTTTTCCCATTAGAACCCTTAGCATATTATTATTTTTAAATTCTTAACCTGGTAATTCCAATAACCAGGCCATATCTCTACCTGTTCTACTGTTTTCTTCACCTCTTCAAACTATTTTCTGCTTCTAAGTAGGCTCTGAATTGTTTTCTTGTTGATCCCAACGTAACTTACCTGGTGAAAGGAATGTGCTGTGCTAGATCCCAGAGAGTTTCTCCTCTGTTAAGCTGGATCCTTGGTAACCATCTATTGTCTGTCCCATGTTGACTTCACCTCCTAACAGATCTAAGAATTGTTGCTTTCCAGTTACTCAGCTTTTTACTTTGTTGTTAGTATGGAGTGACAACTTCCAAGCTCCTTACATGCCAGACCACACGGTCTGGCAATGCCAAACAACATAATATATATTAAGGATAAAACCAAAGTTTTATAACAAATATAACCACTACTAACAGCTTGGTGAGCATCCTTTGGAATCTTCTTCTAAGAATATATGCAGGTATACTTTTACAAACAATAATTAGTTTTTTAAAATGGCATCCTATACAGACTTCTGTATCACAGGCTATCATGGCCACCTTTAGGAAAAATATGGGTCTAGTGTTCTCTCTCACTGCGACATGATGTTCCCTCAGTTGGTATGTTAGTTTTCCATCACTGCGATAATACCTGACACAAACAGCTTACAGGAGGGAAGATTTAGTTTGGCTCACAATTTCAGAGGTTTCAGTTGATGGTTGGCCAGCTCTGTTGCCTTCAGGCCTCTGCTGAGGCAGAAACGTTCTGATAAGAGTGTAGTAGAGGAAAACTGCTCACTTCGTGGTTTAAAAGACCCATTAAGAGACCACTTTCATCAGAAAATGGGGGTGTGATGGCAGGCAACAAAGAGTCAGGGATAAGATCATACTCCCGTGACCCATTCCCTTCAATAGGCTCCACCACCTAAATCGTCATTACCCACTCCCACTAGTGTCATCAACTTGTAAGTTCATGAACGGATTCATGTACTAAAGAAGTAGGGCCTTTGTAATCTCTCAAGAAGCCTATCTTCTGGCAACCAGGCCTTTAGCACAGGAATTTCGGGGCCACAGTGGCCTCTGTAATAGGAAAATTGGCCACTGAATGGTTTGTAATAGATTTGTATAGGGAAGATTGTTTTTTAAGAGTGGAAAAGAGAGAATAATAAACTACGGAAATTCTCAACCCTAGGTATTACTATCGAAGTTATTTGGCCCACAAGGAACATTCTACTTTACTTCGCATTCACCTGGAGAACATATAATTTGCTTACAGTCTAATTCTACAAGGCTTTTGTCTTTTGGAGGGAGCAAGCTGGTGAGTGAGTATGTCTCCTGTGTCCTTGCTGATGACATTGGTATGCAGGACCATGACACACAGCCTGAAGTCCTGGGCCCAGTTCTCAGAACAGCCACTAAAGAGCGAGCGGGGGAGCGTGGACAGCATTCAAAGGCAAGCCACGCGGGTGATTAAAGGGTTTGAAACATAAGAGCTGGGAGGGAAGGTTAAAAGAACTGTGATTATTCAGGCTTGAAAATGAGGGAAGGCTGAGGAGTGAATTAATAATGGGCTTCTAATAAAACTCTCGCGCCAGAGGTGGTGGTTGGCTGTTCCCTAAGTGTTTTGAGAATAGAAAAAGAGAATTGTGCTTTAGCCTAAGAAATTCAGTTTTATGTACAGAATAAAAAAAGGCTTTGAGAGTGTTAATCAAATTTTCTTACCTAATAGTAAGAAAAGGCACTTACCTAAAAGTACTTCTGATGCTCAGAAAGATAGAAATATACTTTCAGGTCAATAGGTTATTATGTACTATTTTACTATTACAGGAAAGAGTGCAGAGCAGAGCAGATGAGAGAAGCATGGGAGGAGGGCAGTGAGGCGAAGGGAGGGCTCATGAAAAGGGGGAAGCACAGGAAGGAGAGGGAAGGGCACGGAAGGGCACGCACACCAGCTGTTGTAAAGGGACGCCGCCTCTTCCTTTTCATTGTTGCACAGCGTATCCACTTAGATATTCGAGTTGGAGAGCACGACCTTGATGCGGCAATTGCACAAGCAAAGGACAAAGTTAACGAAGTTACCTTCAAGCTTGAACATCTAATCGAACAAGCTAAGCAAATACTCAGAGAACAAGACTACCAGAGGGTCAGTCTGCCTGCTGAGCTGACTATCGCCTCCTGCCAGGGGGCGTTTCTCAGGACCAAGTCCCCAGACCAAAGAAAGAATGACCTGCCGCCTGGTTCCTTGTTCTTTCTCTGGGCTGGGCCTGGGTGGGCGGCAGAGAGCTGGTGGAGGCAGTCCCTCTTGGAGCTGCCTGCCTGGTGAGGGGCTCCCCTGAGGCATTACCTTTTATCTCCTGTACCTAGAAAGTACCCCTCAGCAAAGGGCGTGACCGGTTGGGATAAACACACGCGCACTCCAAACACACCCCACATACTCGCAGAGGCCTGTTTTCTTGTCAGTTTTGCTCTTGTGCCAGCAAGTGTCATCGCTGTGTTCAACGGACCCTGCTCAGACACGGGCTCAGGTCTGCTCTGCTGCTCACTATTTGCGCGTCACCTCTAAGCCTCAGTTTCTTTGTCCAGAAAACAAGATAAGTTCAGATATGAGAATTAGGTAAAGAAGCCAGCCTTGGCACGATGCCCACCATAAAGCGAGAACTCGTGGTGAAAACCCTTCACTACTGGGCATGTATTTTTGCTCTGCCTGGTGGCAGCAAATCAGATGTGTGAAATCACAGATTCCTTATATTTTACCAAAATGTAAACACGTGCTTCTATTGGGTTGCTTTTTACTCTTTTATACTTGATTTTTGGCTTAGACTACAGTTTGGCACAAACACTGAGTATTAGATACCTTGAAGACATACAGCAATCTTCTCAAAATCACACATTAAAGCACATACTCATGATCTCAGCTACTCAGGAGGTTGTAACAGGAGGATGGTAAGTTTAAGGCCAGCAGGGCAACTTAGGGAGACCTTGTTTCAAAATAAAATTTGAAAAAGACTGTAGGTGTAGCTCAGAGGCCCATCACTTGCTTAGCATGTTTAAGGCCCTGGGTTCAAGACCCAGCACTGGAAAATGCTAAAATTAAATTGAAAAAGATATTTTCATAGTTTAACTTAAGTTACTCAAACACTTTTTTAAAAAGAGTTTTAACTTTAAAAAAACAAACAGCCAGGCATGGTGGTGCACACCTGTAATTTCAGATACTTGGGAGGATGAGGGAGGAAGATCATAAGTTCAAGGCCAATCTGAGTAGTTTTAGGAGGCTTTGTCTCAAAAAAATCTTAAAAAGGGCTGAAGACGTAACTCAATGGAAAGAGTGCTCATCTGGGTTCAGTCCCTAGTACAACAGGAAAAAAATGCACATTATTTTAAATAACTAAACTATTTCTCTCTTCATAGGACCGTGAAGAAAATTTTCGAGTGACCAGTGAAGCTACAAATAGCAATGTTTTATGGTGGGCTGTTACACAAACAATAATCTTTATCTCAGTTGGAATCTTCCAAATGAAGCACCTTAAAGACTTCTTCATAGCTAAGAAACTTGTTTAATACATTGCCAATAAAGACAAGTAATTTACATAATGTTCAAATAAACCAAAATATATAAATACGTGCACATTACTTGTATGATTTTGAACCTGTATCAGGTCAAAATTGGTAAAATTGCAACACTGATAAAATGTTACATCAATAATGTAGTTTCTGAATTTGATAAGATAGGCATGTTATCTTACTCTAAACTTATCAGTATAAATCAGCACTGTCCAACAGAAATAAAATATTAGTTACACATGTAATTTAAAAGTTTCTAGTCACTACATTAAAAAGGATTTTAAAGAAAGGTAAAATTAACTATAGTGGCATGTATTTAACACAACATTTCAAAATACTCTCACTTTCAAAATGCAGTCAATATGAAGTTACTAACGAGACACTGTACTTTTTTCCCATGGGTCTTAAGAGGCGTGGGTTATACACTATGCTCACAGGATATCCCCATTTGGCCTAGCCATGTCTCAAAAACTCCACCACCTCAGAATCCGTTACGGAACGGGACACAGCAAGCACGTCCTTTTCCTGGTGCATTCAGTAAGAAACACTACCCCGAGACTGAGCTAAAGAGAGTGGCGGTTTGAGTGGTGGAGTCGGCCACAGAAGACTGAATGCATTAAATATCTCATGGCGTCCCTGATTTGGGAAACCCAGAATACAGGCATTATATCAAACTAAATTGGCGTGATTGTCGGAGGGCCAAAATTGGGAGGGGATTGTACAGATATGATATATATGTGCACAAAATACTCACGCTCATTGCAAACATTATGTATCATATATACATATTTATACATATATACATACCATGCCATATATGGGAACAAAAAGGAACATCACCCCTAGCAGAGTTTGGGAGCACAAGCTGAGTTGGGGGGACTGCCAGTTAGACCCCAACATGGGCAACTCAGTGACTTAGTGAGACCCTGTGTTACCATAAAAAATAAAAATGGAAATGTCACTCAGTGTGACCCAGTGGCAAAGAGGAAGAATCACCATTCTGAATTGCCGCTCTTTCTTCATTCCCTGAAAGACAATAACTCTACACAAGCAAGTGGCCCAGAATGAGGTTTCTTCACCTGGTCTCCACGTGACCCACAGACTGCGGATACCACCGAAGTGACCTGGCACGTCACGAGGAGAACAAGTATTATTTGAAAAGTAACTTTTGCAGCTGTCTGTATACACGTGCGTATTTGCGTGCGTGTGCTGCTGGGGGTCAAAGCCAAGGCTCTGTGCGGGCTAGGCCAATATTCTACCCCTGCGCTGCATTCCCGGCCCTTCGGACTTTCAAATACTTACAGCCTCATGGGAAGTGGCAAATACAGTGCAGCCGCTCCCCCGCCCACCATTTCCCCAAGGGAACCGCCTCGGACAGTCAGGCCGTCTCCCGCGCCCCGTGGAGGCTGGCAAGGCCCCTCTGCCTCCTCGGCCCCTGTCCCCTCGGTTCTGCTGCAGTCCCGGCGGCCCCAACGCCCGCTCTCCCTGTCTCTCTGGCACCCACTCTCTGCCCGCCCACCCTCTGTTCGGTGGGAGCGACTGTCCCTGGCCTCTGACCACCACCGGCCGTCCAGGCCCCGGCGGCGGGCCCAGCCGCCCAGCCGCTGCGCCGGGCTGGTACACCGGACGCAGGCTCGGGCGGGCCACCTCAGCGCGCCGGGCGGGGGGCGAGCGCCTGACGGCACAGGGCCGCGGGCACGGTCCGCACCGAAGGCTGGGCCTGGGCGCCGCAGTGCGCAGGCGCCGCGAGCGCGCGCGCGCAGGCGCAGAGCGTTGCGCCTCGCGCCTCGCGTCGCCCCGCAACGTGGCGCTTGGCGGGACACCTCAGTGCGCAGGCGCGGCCGCAGGCGCAGCGCTACTGGCCGCGTCCCGGAGCCCGCGCTCGCTCGGAGGCCGCCCGGTCCTCGCCGCGCGAGCCCGGCATGGCCAGCTGGGTGTTCTGTAACTGCTGTTTCCAGCGGCCACGCCCGAAGTCGTCCTTCAGCCTGACCAACTGCGGACACGTGTACTGCGACGCCTGCCTCAGCCAGGGTAGGGCGGGGCGGCGCGCCGGGCCGGGCGGGCTCGCCCCGGGCGCGGCTGGGCGCCGCAGAGGGGGCCGCGGCCTCTGCGCCCGCGCTCCTCCCGGCCTCGTCCTGCGCGCGCCCTGCGTCGGCGCCGTCGCTTCCGCCCGCCGCGCGCTCTCCCGCCGCCGCCCTTCGTCGGCGGACGCTCGTTTCCGCCGGCTCCGGAGCGCTCGCTGCAGTCCGTGTCGCCAGCGAGCGGCAGGTGCTTCCCGGGAGTCCCGGCCTTCCTCCCCGCGGAACCTCGGCTTGACAGTCGGCGCGGCCCGTCTGTTTTCGCGGTGGGCTGCCGCGGCCCACGGGAGGCATTCCCTGCGCCCGAATCTTCAGGGAGAGGCACGGGGCGGGAGGCGAGGGCCGCTTGAGCGTGTCTGAGAGAGGACAGGAAGGAGGCCGTTCTGGAGGCGGGAGAAGGTGGTCACGAGTTCCGCGCCAGGCTGCCACCCGAGGGTGCTGCGGTCCGGGATGGCTGTCCCTGGACCCACGGGCGGGAGGAGGCAGGCGGGCCGAAAGGAGGGAGGCGCCCGCCGGAGCCTGTGGTCCTCTGTGCTTGACTCCAGAGGGAAGGCGGGGAGGGGAGGGGAGCGGCCTCGTCCCCCCTGGGTTCTAGAGATCGTGCAGAAGGGTCACTCGGCGGTGTTGCAGGGCCAGAGCGTTGGCATCCGCCTCTCCGATGGGTGCCAGGTGTTAGCAGGGTTGGACCAGCAGAGGGAGCAGAAGACCGCAGCAGGGTGTCACAGTGTAGATGGGTTCCTCCTGGGCAGGGCGAGGAGTGGGGCGACCATGATGGTGACAGCCAGTCCTCTCTCCACGCTGGCAGGCATCAGGTGGTAGCAGAGCCGCTGGGAGCTCTGCCACACTTGGAGGCAGTGGAGCGTGGGAGGAAGTTCCTCAGTACCAGCGTGACACCCGAGGCCGTGGAGCCGGGGTGTGCCTGTGTCAGATCCCCTGGGGTAGAGAAAACTTGGGATGTCTCTGTGGAGGTGGCAACAACAGGACTGGTGCTGAGGGCTGACCGTCCAGCCGTGTTTCCAGGTGATGACTGAAATTCGTGGAGAGAAAGGTGACTTAGGACTGGAATACCTCAGGATTTGTGGCAAAGACCCAGAACAGAGCTGATCTGGATGCTGGCAGGCAGGACCGCGTACCTTTTCACGCTCAGGCCCAAGACTGGCTCGTAGATAGTAGAGCTCAGTAAGTAAGATAGGACCTGGTTGGGAGGGGCCTTCCTGGCCTGTGGACATCTTGTGTGGGGGTTTAGAGGTCAGGCTGGGTGGGACAGAGCGTTTTATCTTTTGGGTGGAGTTGAAGGAGTTATTTTTAAAATTTTAAATAGTTAAAGTCTTTAAGTTAAAATTATGTATTTCTGAGGTAGATTTTTCCCCCCCCCGGTGCTGGAGCTCAAACTCCAGCCTTAGTCATGCTAGGCAAACGCTTTTCCACTGAGCTCCACCTCCAGCCTTGGAATAGCAAGATTTCACCTTAAGTATTGTTGGTCTTTGTGGTTATAGTTTTGGGGCGTATTTGCAAAGCATTCCCTGTCTGGGTGTGAAAATGTTTACGTGCACAGTCCTGCATATTTACTGAAAAAATTACCATCGAAAGTCTGCTTTTATATATATGTAAAAGCACTAGTCAGTACAACATAATAAAAATCTGTTTTTATCTTATAGGTAAAAAGGATGAATGCTTGATTTGTAAAGTTCCTTGTCGTACAGTTTTACTCTCAAAACATGTAAGTTGGAATCTGTAGGATTTGGATATTAATCACAATATGTCTTTTAATTTGAGATTTACTCTGTAGTTTGTAATTTTCATTCATTTTGCTAAGTCAGCTACATCTTTTAAGGCATATGAGAACTCCACACACAGATAGGTAGGATTAGGTGTCTAAGACCTACCTTCCTCTCTCCAACAGAGATTGGCTCTGTTCTTAGCCTGTTGGACTGGACTGAGTCTTGGGAACTGGGCTAGACAGATTTCTTCAGTGCAACACCAGCTCTTAGAGAGAGAGAGAGAGAGAGAGAGAGAGAGAGAGAGAGAGAGAGAGAGAGAGAGAGAGAGACAAGGTTTGTTTTTCATGGAGGCCCTCTGTGCATAGCTAATAGAGTTTCTAATAGAAGCCCCAGATCAGTTATTGCTATAGTTGGCTTGAGCCATGTTTTCTATCCTGTCTGTGGGAAACATTCACTTGTTCTTAGTATGAACTTAGTAACAAATAACTGTTTTCTACAGCTGCTCATGGAAACATATATTTTATCTGAAGACTTAAAATGTTGTAATTCTTTTATTACGAATAAAATACAAAATAGCACGATTCGAGCAATATAGAAAATCATAGTGGCTTATGTGAAAGTCCCCCAAATCTTATTTCTAAATATTACAACATCCAAGATTTTGGTACCTCTTCTGTGTGTGCTTTTATGATTTGTCTTTTTGCAAAATGTTTTTTTCAGCTGACATTTATTTCAAAATCACTACATAATGCTTTAGCATTTTTGATAAGCTTGTATTACAGTTTTTCACTGTTTAAAAACACCTTACAGTGAATATTGTTTTTACCAATTTCTCCACACTTGAGAATATTTTTGTTGTATAAATTCTTCAAAATGAAAAGGCAAGGGTAAAATACTTAAATATTTATATTTTAATAGATAGTACCTGTTATCTTCCAAATACTGACATTTTGAGCTCTCTGATTCTTATTTCTGTTCCTTGCACAATTCTGTGGCCCTGTGCCCTGCCCCCTGGTCAGACTCAGGCTGGGTGGGCATGCTGGACCCTTTCTCTAGCTTCATGAGTTGTATGTGAGGCTACTTCTTTCCTTTCTTGTTCCATGATTCACGTATTTAAGACCACCCCTTTCTTTTGTGCACTGTGGTTCACTGTCACCTTGAGTATGAATTTCCTAAGTCACTTCTGAACTATCTATAAGCACTTTTATTTCCTTACTAACTCATGAACTATTGGAAAGAGGGGCTGGGGCATAGTTTGTGGTTAAAGTGCTTGGCAAGCAGAGCGTCCTGGGTTTAATTCTCCAGCACCACATAAAGATTATCTGGGCATGGTAGCTTACATCTCTCCTCCCAGTACTCAGAGGCTGAGGCTGAAGGATTGCTGTGAGTTCTAGGTCAGCCTGAGTTTCATAGTGAACTCAAGACCAGCCTGGACTACAGAGCAAGACTCTTGTCTCGAGAAAAAAAAAAAATTACTGCAAAAAAAAGAAATCCTTTAATTTCTCAGTGGCAGGTCATGGGTGTCTAACATTTTGGATTGCCTCAGTGAGTGAAGAAGAATTGTCTTCAACCACACATAAAATATACAATGTACTTAATGTAGCAAAACTCAAAATTTAAGGCTACTTTGAGTATTAAAGACTGTTGGTTCAAAATGTAGTTTTAAGTAACAAAACTCCTTAAAAATATTTTTATTGAAACATTTAAAAGGCGAGAGGAATAGCACTGTGGTTAAAGCACTTGTGTCGTAAGCAACAGGCCCTTGGTTCAATTCACCAGCACCATAAAAAAAATAAAGCTGTTCAAAAATTTCTGATGAGCACCTTGAAAACTCACTAAGAACTGCAGCAACTTTCATAAACTAGGCATGGATGCATTAGTTTCACAAAAGTGAGTTCAAATGTCACACTATTCTTATGTTAGTCTCTTTTTTAAATATTCAATTAATTTTTGAGGCAGGGTCTCACTCTACAGTCTAGGCTGGTCCTGAACTCACTGTGTAGTTCAGGTTGGCCTTGAACTCACAGCAGTCCTCCTGCTTCAGTCTCCCGAGTGCTAGGTTTATAGGAGTTTTATTTTTTTAATGTGTATTGTCCTTGAAAAGAGTTGTTTAGAAATGTGCCTACTGCCAAAAACCAATAACACAAATAAAACATGACTACAAAGCAAGAGGTGGTTGCTTTCTCTGTGGTGACAGGTTTTATGAAGGGCAAGGAAAGAAGCACTTTCTTCTTTGAGTTGAGTGTCTGCTTGCACCTCTGTAAGTTCCAAAAATTAATAAATAAGCCATCATTTATCTTCCTAACACTAGCAACATCGAACATGTACTTATAACAGTATTATGAGCAAAAAATTATTTGATACATTTTTGTTTTTTCCATATATTGCTGCTGTTAAAGTATTTCTACTTATTAAATTATCTTATGTAATGACACAGCAGGCCCAAGTTTAATAATAAAATGAAGAAACGTGGCTGGAGGAATGGCCCAGTGGTTAAAGCACTCGCCTAGCAAGCGCTGTGTCAAGCACCGAATACCCAAGTTTGATTCCTCAGCACAATGTAAGCTGGGCGTGGTGGCACATGCCTGTAATCCCAGCACTCAGGAAGCTGAGGCAGGATTGCCATGAGTCTAGGGTCAGCCTGGGCCACATAGTGAGTTCAGGACCAGCCTGGGCTGCAGAGCAAGACCCTGTCTTAGATAGGAAGGCAGGAAGGAAGGAAGGAAGGAAAGAAAACATACTTATCTACTTAAACATAAGTGCCTGTCTTTGTGGGCACACACTTGTGTAGGTAGGTTGAAAAACTGTTCTAAGAAGTCTGTGCACTTTGTTCATCATATAACGCCTGTAATCCCAGTCCTCGGGAGGCTGGGGCAGGAGGATTGCTGTGAGTTCGAGATCAGCCTGAGCTACATAGTCAGGTTTTGTTCTAGCGACTGTGTGTGGTGGGTTCAGGAGGCAGTGTTAGCTCTGTACTGCGCCTTCCCCTACACAGCCTTCTGTTGTCACCTATAGGCCACATTTGAACCCTGTGCAGTCAAGTCATGAAAAATCCCACAGGCGGACTCAGTAATACAGGCCTCTCATCTCAATATTGCTGTAAACCACATAATAATGTTGAAAGTTTTATAATGTTAGGGGACTATGTCACTAGTTGACCAGAGCGACTCACAGTCTGTGGGTTGTGTATGACTGGGTTGGATTTCAGCTCCATCTAAAATTTTTAAGTTTTTTATTGTTAAAAATATTTATTGTAAGACAGTTTGTCATAAGTAAGTCATTAGAGGTTCCATTCTGCCACAGATCCATCTGAGAAGAGCCCTGTGCCATCCAGCTCATGACCATCTGAAAGTCTCATTTCTTGTAACAGCTGGAGTGCGCACCTTTCTGTTGTCCCTGTTCAATGACGGCTTCCAAGTCCAGATATGCCAGTAGCCTTTTATCCTCAAAGAGGGCACAGTTTGAACGGTTGGCACAGGTGTTCCAGGATCTGTCTTTTTTAAATCCAAGGTACAAATCACGAGAGGAATAAAGCCCCAGAGGGCAGCAAAGTGGCCGCCTTGGAAGAGCTGCCCAACCCCTACGGTCCCCTTGCTCAACTTCACTGTGGCGCCTGCCTGACGGACTCAGCCATGGTAGTGAGAATCATGAGGGAGCAGAGGTGCACATGTGCTGCACTGCTTTGAAGGCAGGAATGAGCAACTGTTGTTTGTTTGTTTGTTTGTTTGTTTGTTTGTTGTGAGACAGAGTCTCACTCTGTGGTCCAGGCTACTCCTGAGCTCACTATGTAGCCCAAGCTAGACTCGAAGGAGTTCTGTGTCAGCCTTCTGAGTGCTGGGATTACAGGTGTGCACCACCACTCCCAGTTTGTGTGATGCTGGGCAATCAAACCCAAGGCCTTGCACTTGCTAGGCAAGTACTCTAATCACTGAGCTATGCCCTAGCCCAGCATTTATTTTTAAGAGATAATGTTTTTTGCATGTAGCTAGTCAAACCCTTAAGAATGAAATTTCTTTTCTCTCTTCGTAATGCTGGTGATCAGCTAAATCTCTCGTGATTTTGCTGTAAGATAAATCATGGTTTACTCCTTTGCAGACGTGAAGCCTATTCCACAAGTAGGTCATAAAGTTTGGGTTTATTGGGATTGTTTTTCAACAGCCATTCAGCTAGCCACATTAAAGGATCTGCTGGTTTTTGCTTACAACACCCTACAAGTCCTTCAGCCAGCACTGGTATGTCATGTAAATGGCAATTGTCCTCAGCAGCTTGTGCGCGTGGAATGAGCTCTACAGTCACTGTAGGAAGCATGGGTGTTGTAGCCAAGTCATTGCTCCTGGAAGTGCGATCCTTAGTCCATTTACACCATAAATTGTCCTTAGCCTTGTGTGGGCATGTCTCCTTAGCCACCACACTAAAAGTTCCCAAAAATTCTTTCCAGTAAGAGATAGTATTAAGTCTAGCTAGTATCATGGCAGTGAGAGGTCTAGAACTCATGTAAACCGTGACATTCTGCAAAATATCTTCTCGTGCTGTTCCACAGGAAAGTTACCACAGCGCTCAGGGCTAGAGTAGTTTTCTTCTCCAAACAGTGGAAAATCTGGATTTCAGAATAATATCCAAATTTCTTCCTCTTGACCAGTTTTTTTCCTACATATATCTGAGGCAGGACATCAATAGCTCCAGTTTGGCTTTTCCAGGTACAGTTTAATACTTGCAGCAGGTACCAACTCAGGTGCCCATCCCTTCTGCTTCACCTCCACTATCTTTTCTAGCTAACTTTTAGTTTGTGGTGTTGCAACAAGAGCTGGTTTGTGTAGTGTCTTTCTCTAGTTAACGGGATTCTCGTGGTGATGGCTAAGGCTCTGTGGTGCCACAGTTCCACCTTCCCAGGGAGCCATGAGGCGGGATCAGGTAGGAGTGAAAGTCCAGGGTGAGAGGCAAAGCCCCCAAAGGACAGCTGAGGCCTGTTGCTTTTGATCAGGTAGTAGGGGTTACATGTGGAGTGATAGAAGACAGCCTAGGTGGACCGACTCCTCATGCCCATTATTCTGGTAGAACCTCCAGCGGGCCATCCACGGGCTGGAGATGGGTAAATGGAGTTCCCAAGAGGAGGCCCAGAAGAGGTGCCCTGAGACTCTCTGCCCACAGCTGTGTCCTCCCTGCACCACTGGGAGTATTTCTTCAGGTGTCCTACCCTGAGCCCCCCTGGATGTCAGTTGATGAGATGCACATTGTTGTGTTGTAGCCATGAGGTGTCCCTCTTGTGCAGACTCATACACTGAGGACTTCGTTCAGAGGTCAGACCTAGAGAAGTGACCAGATCATGAAGGCATGAACGTTATCTGGGTGAATTCACTGATGAGTTTATAGCTCATTGGATTTGTTGGGAGTTGGTGTCTAATTGGATGAGACAGGTCACAAAGATCTGTCTTTTCTCTGGCCCCTTCCTCTCGGCCCCTTCCTCTCTGCCTCTCTCCTTGCTCTGTCCTTCGCGGTTGACATGATACAAGCAGCCTTCTTCCGCTGTGTTTCTGCTGTATCTCAGTCCTAGAAGCAATAGAGACAAGGGAGCATGGACCGAATCCATGAGCCAAAATAAATCTTTTCTCCTCTAAGTTGTTAATGTCAGCTGTTTTGACCCAGGAACAAAAAAGTTACTAATTCACCAAATTGGGACCTGAAGAAGAGGATGGCATGTCACTTGAGGGCCTGGGCTGTGCCCTAGACACAGCGATGGGTGATCCCCTAGGGAGTGACTTCCGTGTGGGCCAAAGTGGAGCAGATACCACAACCACAATAGAGACCCAGACATATGGTTGTCCTCAGATCTGTCCTCTTGTCGGGACCCTGCATGATGGATACACTTGGGATCAAGGAAGGTCACTTCCAGGCCCCATCTGTGACAGCGGCCTCCTGGATATCCTCAGCTGCCAGTGAGACTTGGGCGTGAGGCTCATGTGAAGGCAGTCACTGAGTGTATCCTTGAACTCTTGCAGGGTCAAGAGTAGTGTCTCCAACAGGAACCACTGGGTTGTAGGAATTGTCTGATGAGCTATTTGTGTGTCTCTGTACGTTTTGGAATCAACTTACCAGTTTCTGTGTTCACGGACTCCTACTGAAATCTCTTTATTTTACACTTAACCAATAAAACAAAGTAGGGCAAACTAGCATCTATATGGTACTGACCCTTCTGACCCAGTAACAGGGCACCTGTCTCGTGCTGTCTCTGGCCTCTCTTATAATGACAGTGACTTTCTTGCAACAGACTGTGCACATCACTGTCAGGACTCCTCTTAAGTATTTGATAATTTGAAGAGCTACAAAGTAATTTTTACATTTTTTAGTCTTTTTTGGGATGCTGCTCAGTCCCCCTGGTTTCTCAGCCAGGAGCTTTTCTTTGTGTCTTTGTCTTTTCTTTCTCTCACAGAGACCTGCTGGGGTTTCCTCTTGGCTTCTCAGCCAAGGGTTGTTCTCTTTTCTTTGGTTCATTAAGCTTCCTTGAATTAAAAGAAAAAATTTCATCTTTTAAGTAGTTATTGCTAGTATATAGTGTATGCTTGGTTTATTGACTTATACTCATGACCTCACTAAATGTACTCGGTAGTTCCATTGATATCTATGAAGCGCCTCCTGGCCCATTCACGGAAGCATTCTGGGCAAGGACTGCCACGCAGCTGACACACAGTGGCAGGCCAGCCAGGGGAGGCGCCCTCCTCTCGCTCCTGATTTCATGCTTGAGCTCTCACTATTTCACCGCCAAATATTGGTAATATTGTACATGTCCGATGGGGGGTTTTTGCTAAGTTTTTTAAAATCATGAATGTAGAACTTTTGCTTTTTCTATAACTATTCTCTTTCTTATTTTATCTTATTTGACTAATGTGGTAAGTTGTATTTATTTTTTAAATTTTAAACCCCTTAGATTCCAGGAATTAATAGAGTGAGATGATATGGCCCAATCTTTATATACAAGTGAGCTCAGCCTATTACTATGTGGATTGAGATTTTTTTTTTCATGTGTGACCTGGATCTGTAATTTTCTTTTATTGCTGATACCTTTCACGTCTTAGTAAATCATTTATTGTGACTTCATTAAGAGTTATTTTGCCATTGTGTTTTGTTTTGCAGGACTTGTGATTGAACCCCGGGCTTTTCACTGGCCTACATCTCCAGCCATTTTTTTTTTTTTTAATATTTTATTTTGAGAGAGTCTCACTAGTTGCTCAGGCTCGGCTCAGACTTGCAATGCTCCTGCCTCAGCCTCCCAGAGTAATGAGATTGCAAATGTTCACCACCATGCCTGGCTAGAAATTATTTTTCTTTTTCTCTTCCACGAAAAAAATTTGTAAGATTAGGGTCATTTCTTAAAATGTTTGGAAGGATTTAGCAGTGAAATTATTCGGACAGCAAGGTGTTTTTTTATAGGAATGTCTTTAGAGATTTAAATTTTTCTTATTTGTTTTTAGATAAGAGATGGTTCAAAGTTCCTAATTCTTCTTGAGTCAATTTAAGTAAGTTTTCTTTTTCTAGGCATTTGTGCATGTCACCTACATTTTTAATTTGATGTTCCTTTTTTCATTTTAATAGTGGTTGTTGTGATTGCCCTTTTCTCTTGACTGGTCTTGCTCAGTGTTAATTGGTTACCGTTAGTATTTTCAGGAAATCAGTCTGACTCTGTTAATCGGCTTCATTTTATTTGTTTCGTGTTTTGGTAACTGTCTTTGTCGTTTCCTTTGTCTTGTGGTACTAGGGACCTAATGCAGAACCTTTGCACTGACCTATATCCCTGGTCTTTTGTTTGTTTGTTTGTTTGTTTGTTTATACTTTGAGGCAGAATTTCATTAAGACATGTTGCTCAAGCTGTGCTTGAGTTTGGGAACCTCCTGCCTCAGCCTCCCAGAGTGCTGGGATTATAGGTATGCACCACTATGCCTGGCTCCTACTTTCTTTTTCTTTAGGATGGGTGAATATTCATTCTTTTCTTTTTAATATTTAATTGTAGGGTTACAGATTTCTTGATCTTCATCTTTGCCTGCATTATATACATTTGGTTATGTCACAGTGTTATTATCTTTCAGTTTTGGAATTTCTGCTTGTTTCTTCTCTGACCTACTGTGCTATCTAAAGTACTGTCCCAAATTTCTAAATATTTGAGAAATTTTAGTTATTTTGTTAACTTTCATTGACATTCAGCAAGTCATAGGAAAGCACATAAATTCCTAGTGTATCGTTCAGTAAGTTTTTTAATGATCAGAACATCACCTGTGCTTGGATCAGGAGAATATCAGTTCTCGTGGCTGCAGTTTCATAGCCCCACATGGTGCTGGGTGATAGCCCTGGGGAGGGGCATGGGCTGTGAGGCTGCACCTTCTGAGTGAGTAGCCTCGGAGGCTGAGTTGAGGCTTCAGGTGCTCGGCCCCGCCTTTCACCAGGAGAGTGCACCTGGTAAAGAAGTATTTGTTAGAAGCCACCAGCTCTGGTGTGGTGAGAGACGAACTTTTCTTTATAAAGGATCCAGCCTGTGGCATTCTGTTACAACAAGGCAGTGGGTGTCCTGGAGGTTGCAGTGGCCTGTCTTGAGTCCTGGAGTCTGATGAGGACAGGCCGGCGGGTGCATTCTTTCTGGCCCCCTCTTCCTGCCTTTCTCTCACTCCTCCCTGGAGGGACAGAGGGGCGCTGGCTCCACTGTGTGCCAGGCCCTGCACCGCAGTGCTGCTGCACCCAGTTAGTTGCGTTTTCGTGTCCCCGTACTACTCCCCCCTGCTCCGCTGCACCCTGAACTGCTGCTTCCCAGAGAGACCCTTTCTTACCCGCAGGAAATTCCTTTGAGTATTTCTTTTGGTGCTTTATCCTCTCACGTTTTTGTCTGGAGAAAAAAGTCCTTGTGTTAACTGTCTCCATTACTGTGACAAATTAAGAAAATGAACTTGGGAGAGGAAAGGTTTATTTTGGCTCACAGCTTAACAGGTGTCAGTCCGAGGTTATCGGCCCTTGTTCGGGGTTCTGAGTAGGGCAGAGTTCCAAGGTGGGGAGGATGTGGTGGAATATACCCTCATGGCAGCTGAGAAGCAGAGAAGGAAGGGCTAGTGACAGCCAGTCTCCAGAGCCACACCCCAGTGACCTGCTCCAGCCAGTTAGACCACACCCCTACATCCCCATCTTCCTCTGAGATTGATCTGCTGATGGAGTCAGAACCCTTGTGGTCCCTTCACCTTCTGGAGGCTCCTCAGTAGACATCCAGGCCCGGGCACATGGCCTCCAGGAACACACCGCAGAGGGGATCCTGCCCCCACTCGGGGACACACCACATTGAGGATCAAAGCCTCAGCACATGGCTTCTGGGAACACACCACATTCACACCACAACAGGCCCCTCCCCTATTTTTGTCTTTATTTTGTAGTTTACTTTCGCTGTAAACATGGCTAACGGGGCTGTGCCTTGGAGTCTGTCCCACAGCCCTGTGGTCCTCATACGGTGAGCTCGCTCTATCTGAAGTAAAGTGCTGGTTGGCTGTGAAGTCTGTGGTTAATTCCAGGTCTTGAAGTATAGTGTTTAGAGTGGCCCATCACTTTCAGCAGCATACACAGAGTTGTTTGCTTTCTTCCTCAGACGGATGCCAACATCCAAGAGTTCTTCATGGGCATAGATGGCCTGTGTCGGAAGTACTCGCAGGAGACCTCCCAGGTGAGTCGTGTCTGAGCGCAGCACTATGAAGTCCCAGACACACTGCTCTGAGACTGCTGTGCCGTGCTCAGCAGCTTTGGTGACTCATTTGCAACACACAAGCTTTCAGTTTTGACAAAACCCACTTGATCTACCTTGGTGCCACACTGAGACCCGAGACCCATGTGTGCTCAGTTCAGCTCTGGGCTCCTGGGGCAAGACACTCCGCCAGGACGGGCTGAAGCTCCTGGAGCCCTCTTCCCTCTGCAGGCCAGGGTCTCTGGGTTCGTGGCAACAGGTTTCCTCCTGAAGCTGTCCTTCACTGATGGCCACCCTGGCCACACACCTGGGTGTGTCCCTGTTGTGATGGCCAAGAGTTGCACAGCCTGTCCCCTCTCCCCTCCTGGGTTACTTTCCCTGGCTCCCGTGAACCCGCCTCCCTATGGTCCCCCTCTCTCCACCTGCGTCTCCCACACCTCGCCCTTGCACACCTCCGTGCCTGCCCGCTGGGTCATGCTGAGTCATAGCTGTACTCAGCCTGTGTTTGCCTTCTTCATGCCCATTTCATGGTGCAGGGTAGAACCTCCCAGAGGCCATAAGACATGGCATAACATACTGTGCTACTTGTGTTAAATGATGGGCTTAATGTTATTCTTAAATGAATTAATGAACATATAAAAGTTCCTGCTGATCTTAATTTCTTATGGATAAATGTTGACAGATACATCTCACCTAAACAAATTTCTGTGGGCCACAGTGCACATCTGGCCTGAAGCCAAAACTTGTGGGCACTGGCCTAGGAGAGCATCTGAAAATCACCTCAGCTGTGGCCCACCATAGAAGGCCCCTTTTCTATCCTCCATCGTGAAGACTGCTACAGGACCCTCTGCTAAGGAAAAGATCTGTCTGTACTGGTCTACTCCCAAGGACAGGCTGCTGCCCACGCTCAGCACAGACCCCTTAGTGCCTGTGCTGCTCCCAGACCTGACCTGGGAGGCCTTGCAGAAAGCTGCTTGCCCTCACTGCCCTGTGCCTGTATGCTGCCTCTCAGCCTTATGGGCTGTGGACAAGGGCACCTGAGCTCTGCAGCTCTAGAGGGGCCTGGTCCAGCACAAATCTACTTCTGCCTTGTTTCACCCAGTCGTGTGTGTTTTCCACAAGAAAAATCCGTAGAGTTCTTTTTATTTTGTTAATGTAATCATCCTTCTGAGGCCACAGCCAGTGTCTCCAGTGTCTGGGGCCTTATACCCAGCCAGAGTCCAGGCCAGAGAAAACCCGGGGACAGCATGATGTCACAGGCCTCAGCAAGACCCAGCTGAGTAGGGACCCAGCAACAGGGACATGTTGGGTCTGGGTACCCCCTGGACTCATAGGAAGCTTCTGAGACCCCACACTCTGCAGAACTCATTGCATCTACAGCTCAGTCCCCACCCACCCACCCCACGCTGAGCCTGATCTCACACTCACCCCTCCCTTCTGTGAGATTTCTGAGGTCTAGGAATACCGTTCCCATGGCTCTGTTGTTGTCCTGGCTGCAGCCTTGCCTGCCTCACCAGATCAGTGTCTGCCCTGGATGGGTCAGGCAGGTGGGGACTTCTAGGTTACCCTCCTCAGGGTCCTTATGGGACACTGCCCAGCAGAAGGAGAATGGCATTCCCCTACTCACAGGCCTTGTCAGGACCCTGCACCCACCACGGGGACCTGCCCCTGCCAGGTGTAGACAGTGCTGAGAGGCGCCGGTCTCCAGGTAGACCCCGGTGCAGATGCCTCAGAGGGTGGTTCAGGCTGGCACATGGACCCATCCTCCTTCAGGGGTGTGGACCTATCAAAGAGAGACAGACAGCGGCCATCCATCTGGCTTATGTTTACTCCCAGGGCTGTTGCTCTGCCAGATTGCCCAATGCCGCAGAGCACTGCCAGTCTAGATACAATGCCAGTGGGTTCCCAGAGCCGGGTACAGTGTGTCTGCCTCTCCCTCCCTTCTTCCCTCCAGTGAGCCCCATAGTGCATGTCAGGAGTTTCAGAACATTCACAGAGCTGGCAGTTCAAGAGTCCAAGTATTCCCCAACTCTGGAGGACCACAAGAGTGAGAACAGAACCCAGGACAGGGCGATGCCCTGCAGACTGTCCACTTCCTATAGTCTAGAGGGCAACACAGGGCTCTCTGTCACCGTATCTCAGAGCTGACAGATCTCTGGGGTCCCTGAGACCTGGCCACACTGATAACGCAGGGGTGTGGGAGGCTGAGATGGTCACTCCTGCCGGCCGAGAGAGCTGCCTCTCAGCCCTGCCCCAGAGATGGCCACTTTGCGAGGTGGACAGGAATGCAGGCCCAGTCTTGGGCAACAGTCCTTCTGCCAGGGAATTGTCTTCTGCGCCCGGCTGGGAAACCACAGGGAAAATGCAAACCACTCCTTCCTGCCTGCGGTGTCCTGAGCACACTGCCAGGATGGAGTGAACAAATAGCTTTACAGGAAGCCAACTTTAAACACACTCTAACACACACCAAACCTCTGGGCAGGCCCATGTGCTGGGTGTTGGCAGTACGGGACAGAGGGTAACAGCCATGCATTTCAGGTGGGTGGATACTCATGTCTCATTTATTTATTTGTTTGTTCATTTGTTTATTCGAGACAGGATCTTGCTCTGCAGCCCAGGCTGGTCCTGAACTGACTTTGTAACCCAGGCTGGCCTTGGACTCCAAGCAGTGCTCCTGCCTCAGCCTCCCAAGTGCTAGAATTACAGGCGTGCACCACCACGCCCAGCTTTACATGGTACTGGAGAATAGAACTCAGGGCCTTGAGCTGGCAAGGCAAGCGATTTAACTGCCGAGCCGTTCCTCCAGCCCGTGAAACTTCTCAGTGGGAAATAGCACACTTCCTTAAGTTGCACACCCCCGTCCCTCACCTCGCACCAGGGCTCCTAGAAGCCCAAGTCAGGCCCAGACTGAAACGATGTGCACGGCGGGCACAGAACGGTGCTTCTGTGAGGGGACTCGGGTGCCAGCTGGCTTGTGCCTGCCGCTGTCTCTGCCAGCCCACCTGGGCTCCCTTCTGCCTTGGCTCTTGCACATGCACATCAGGATGTTCTGTGGCTGATGCTGTTGGTCAGGGACCGTCCTTGTGGTCAAAGCAACACCATGATACAGTTGTCCCGGCACCAGGGGCACAAGAGCGGCTGCGGGGAAATAAACAACATGACCTTTGGGAGATCCTCCTCGTGAAGAGGCTCATCCTGCGTACATGCGCCTGCCTTTCCCCACTCAGGACCGTGGGCGCTGAGCATCCTGTCTGGGGAGTGCGGGCTGCCCCAACCCAGTGACACCTGCTGTCTTCCTGTGGGAGAGGACGAAGGCCTGCGTGGAGAGACCCGAGACATGCGTGCTACCCAACCCTGCCAGCCTCTGCTTCCCATGGAAGGCGCAGCCTCTGTCTACAGCTGAAATGTCTTTTCTTCTCAGGTTTCAGAATTTCAAGAAAAACACAGGAAGAGACTGTTAGCCTTCTATAGAGAAAAGGTAAATCAGTGTCTGGCTCCTGGCTTATGAGGCCCTTTGGCTTGTTGTCACTGTCTCCTGTTCACCTGATGCTTGTGTGCAGCTCCTCGCTGAGCCTGTGATGTGTGGCCCCCTCAGCCACCTACAGGCACAGCGTGTTGGCTGATCTGCTCAGCCCGCTTGTTTTCCTGGCCTTTGTTTGTGCTACTATAAATTGAGCCCAGGGCCTCATGCGTGCTAGGCAAGTGCTCCACCACTGACTTATACCCAGAGTTTTCTTTAAAATTTTACTTAGAGACAAGATCTCACCACTATTGAACCTAGATACCAGTTTTTAAAACAGTGCTATTTTAAAACTGTAGGATATGGAGTAAATGAATGAAGGGACTTTAAAACCATGGAAATTTGAGGCCCATTTCTTAAATCCGGAAGCCATTGGCCGGCCATGCTGCTCCTCAGCATGGCCAGTGGAGTGCTGCAGGGTGCTTAGGCCTACACATAGCCCTCTGACCTCCCCCCAAACCCCATCACCCACGCTTGTCCCACACAAACCCATCGCATCCCTGGCAGCGTCCCAGAATCCTGCCTGGGGAACTCTCATCTCAGGCCAAGCTTGGTTAACCACTTTGCTGTATTAGCTTCTTGATAGGTAGTTTTAACCCTATTTTAGATATGACCCTGGGATTGGAGAGTTTGAGCTCCTGCCTGGAGGTACTACGAGGCTCTAATGTGTTGCAGGTTGTACCTTGAGGCCACCTGCATGCATGCAGGTACCTCTGAGGCAAGGCCAGAGTCTCTGAGGAGCGCTAGCCAGGAGGATGCCCTCTGGGCTTTGTCCACCTACAGGACACCACACTGGTTCTGGAGGGCTGGATCGACTCTGCTTACACAGATGCTTCCAGAGCCACACGGCTAAGGGCTGAATGAGTTGAGCTCAGTGTAGTATACAACCTAATAAGTTCAAACAGCCAAACTGAGCTCTTCAAACTGTTGCTTTCTTGCCATGATCTGTGATAACAAGTTGGTCTGTGTGTTTAGATCTTGCAGTTGGAGGAATCCCTCCAGAGGTCGGTGCTGCAGTTAGAGCAGATACAGAGGTAAGGCCTCTTGAGCGTAGCAGTGCAGTCCCCCACTACATAAGACGTAGGCCATACTGGTCATGACCCCGGGGGCTGAGGAGAGCAAACAGCTGCTTTGAGAAGCTGCAGGGAGAACAAGGGAGACAGAAAAGGACACCTCTGTGGACAGACAGCAGGACTTAATATCACCTTGCTGTTGGGTTGAGGGACTGGGAACCATTGGGACCCCCATTTGTATGCCATGCTGCTAGGTTCACATGGTGCCTGTTCTGAGGGTGCCCATCCAGGAAGGCATCTGGTACATGGCCTCTTACGCCTGAGGTGGGATAAATTCATAGGATGAATGTCATGTCCTGTACTTTCAAGTGGGATGATCTTTTGTCATTTAATTGCAAGTCTTTCTTTCATCTGCTTAGCATGAGATCATCACAACGAACAGCTTTCAGTGTGTTGAGGAATTCAAGCGCAAGTGAGTAAACAGAAGTGGAAAGGGAAGAGCACAGTACCCTCTGACATACACTAACATACAGGTGTTCTGTCCTCGCCCTTCAGCAAGGCCAGACGGGTATGTGCGGCTGCCACCCGATGCATCAGCCCCTGACAGGTGCGTGGGCTGCTGGGGCCCGTGAGACTGTGAAAGTGGCCCTGCAAATCCCCTGGATACTTCCACATTTCTCTTCCCAAGCTGCTGCCCCCCAGATCCCGCAAGCCCAGGGATGGGACAATGTACAGGACACCCAGCTCCCTTTGGTCCCCAATTAGTATGATCCTAGGTGGCTAGCCATAGGACTCAGTTCCTGTAGCCACTGTGGCTGCAGGCCAGGGACGGTCATGAGAACCAGTGTTGGGAACCCCCAGTTTTACCCAAGTTGCAGAACTAGCGTGCCTGGCAGCTCCACCCCCCTGCAGATGAGAGGGCTGACCATGGCTCCTTCCAGGATGCCTCATTGTCTGACCTGTGACTGGGTCGCTCCCACAGAAAAGCTTGTGCATGTTGGCAGACACCTTATGGCCCATTTGTGCCTTCCTGGCTATTGCTATAGGCCAGGAGCCTGCCCTTTATAGTCTGCAAATGTCCTAAGGAACCGAGCCAGTGCAACCCTGGTCCTTCCTGTAGCCACCTACTACCAGAAAGGCTCAGAGATGGTCCTCACAGGTCCCATCAGGGCAGGCAGCCTTCCCTCCCCAGGCTTCATGAAGGAGACCCCACATCAGTACCTCCACTGGGTCCAAGATGTCATCACACAGGGTTTCCCAGGGAAGTCTCCACTGGGGCCTAGAGCAAGCAGGTACAGGTTCCTCAGAGTCATGCTGCCGGGCCATGTAGGGCTGACAGGGCCAGTCACGTCATCTGTGCTGATACCAGAAGGAAACTGTAGGGGCAGAGATCTGGAGGAACAGGAAAGGTGGGTGGGGGGCCCTCCTCTAGTGGGGGTCAGTCAGGCTTGTGTTCCAGATGGGTGGAGAGGCATGAGGTTGAGAGGACACATGGATAGGATGCTTACTGGGCCTCTGCCCAAGGCCTCAGGATGGCCAGGGTAGAAGGCAGGAGTGTTCCCCCTGGGGCTCCCAAAAAACCAAGCCCATGGGGCTGGAGGAATGGCACAGCAGTTAAAAAGCTTGCCTTGCAAGGACAAGGCCCTGAGTTTGATTCCCCAGGACCACATACAGCCAGGCATTGTGGCACACGCCTGTGATCCCAGCACTTAGGAGGCTGAGGCAGGAGGATTGTCGTGCCTGAGTCCAAAACCCAGCCTGGGCTTCAGAGTGAGTTCAGGACCAGCCTGGGCTACAGAGTAAGAACGTGTCAGAAAACAACAACAAAAATTCCTAGCCAGCATTCACAGTGTGTAACATTGGCCACCAGCCATCAGGATGACCAGGCTGGAAGACAGGCGTGTTCCCTATCCCCTGGGTGCACCAGGCTCAGACCTGGCACTCCCTGTGTTTGGTGTTGGGGCCAGGTGGTGCATGTTAAGGAGTGAGTGCTCCTACTGACAGTGGGTCCAGTCCCGTAGGGTGGGCGTGGACAGGCGAGAGGGGAGGAAGCCCTTCCAGGCCCCTGTGTCCCTGCGAGGTTGCATCTGGCTGTCCAGCAGGGGCATCCATTAGTGGGCTGAGGACCAGTCTGCGACAGTGACGCACTGGCAGCCATGGGAATCTTGGGAAGCTTTAGTCCCCATGTGGCCGAGCTAGCGCGTGACTGTTTAGACAGAGGCTTTTCGGTCGCAGGTGAGTCCCAGGCTCACCTGATGTGTTTATTTCCCTGTTGACAGAGTGGAGTCCATGGAGGTTGACTTTGCTCCTTCCCCCATGAGGAGGGTGAGTATGCTGCGGCCACACGGTCCTGGCCCTCACTGAGGGTCAGTACATGCTCACACACCAAACCCTCCTCTTAGAGCACACCTGCTCTGCCAGTGCCTGTTGCTGTGTTCTGGTCCCAGGAGCGAGTGGGTTCTGAACTAGGTCCCATAGGACCCTATGAGAGCGCTGTGTTCTGCCTGAATGGCTGGGCGTGGTCATGGGGACACAGAAACACTGTCAGCCCAAGAAAAGAAGCGATTTGAAAATGTGAGGACTGAAAACAGCCACCCCTGCGAACTGGAGAGAAGCCAGAGCCCAGATAACGCCCACAGCGAGGGTGTCAGGCGGCAGGCAGCTGCGTGCCCCCTCAGGCAGAAGTAGGTCTCTTGGATACCACTGGCTGGGAGCCAGATGCCAGGTAGTGCAGAGAAGGGATGGTGACAGCAGAGTTTGTGGGGACAGGCAGGGGAGAGTGGGCTGTGAGCAGTGGGAGGGACCAGAAGCAGGAAGGGCCCCCTGGGGAATCTGGGTGTGGGATGTGCCTGTGGGGTGTGGTCAGTAGCGGCTAGAAGAGCCTTTCTTCCTGCGGGAGCTGTGTTCTGTGCCTGCTGTCATCATCCACTGTCCTGGGAGCTCTGCAGGTGCCCCCTGCAGTGTAGACTTGTGAGTCAGAATAATGGCCACTTCTGCCTGGCCTTGGAGGAATCTACATTGCAGAGTGAGAAGGTGGGGCTTGGGCAGGGAGCCAAGAGCCGTGCACAGCTCTGGGGAGGAGAAGCCGAGTTCTTTGTCAGGTGGCGCGCACAGCTGCCCTTCGCGACTAGCACCTCCATCTGCACCCACTTCCTCTGGGGCATTGACCCCCAACGCCTCAGGCCTCCTCCAAGCCCTCAGACCCCACTACCCACCTCAGCTGCTCAGGGACTGGCTCCTGCTTCTGTCTGTTCTTGAGTTGCTCGTGGCCTTCTACTAATGCCTTCCTGGTCCCCACAGTGTGACAAGGAAGGCATGCCAGCCTTCATTGTTCCTCAGACCTGAAAGCACCCCAGACAGAACTCCAGAAAGGCCAGGCTAGTCTTTGGCAACCGTCCTCTGGAAAGGGCCAAAGAGAAATATTTCAGGCTTTGCACACCACAAAGTCTCAGTCGTAGCTACTCCGCTCCCTCGTTAAAATTGAAAACAGCCATGGACAAGATAGAAATGAGTGGGCATGACTGTTCCAGTAAAGCTTTATTAACAAAATGGGGTGTGGGCATTACTTGCTAATCCCTTTTGCACTGGAATGTGAGATTTTGCAGGAAATGTCTAGAGTGGTTTTCACAGCCCACACTGCCTCATGGCCCTGGGGATGTGCGTGGAGGTTATTTAGAGCATGCTGATGCTGCCAAGGGTGCCTTCCTGTAATGGCACTACACTGGGGGCTCCTTGCCAAGCCAAGCTGAGCTAGGACGTTGGGAGAGCGCTCAATTGCCCAGCCAGGGCTGGGGTCTCGCTTGCTTCTCCAAATGAGCCCTGTGGATGCCCCTCTCCAGGTGGAAATTCCACCACCAAGGGATCCTGAGCAGGAATTACATGTGGGGTGAAAATCTGATGTGGATGACTTCTGCATTGAGGCGCTATTGTAGCGAACACAGGGAGTTCAGTGCTTAGCCAGCCTCGGCCACAGGCTGAGCCCTGCAACCCTGTTGCTTCTTCGGTGTGCTCCATCAGCCTCTGAATTCTTCCTGCCTCCAGCTGGTCCCAGGCTCCCGCAGCCAGGGCTTGTGCTTTGTAAGCCCTGCTCCTGGACCCTGGATGTGGCACATGGCTGCCGCCACCCTAGCTCTGGCTCTTCTCTGGGAATTTTCAGAGCACGTCCACAGGCACCTATGAGTACCTGGCTTCGAAGTAGAAGGGTGGGAGGAGACAGGTATGAACCATACCTGGAGGGACTGCCGGGAGTGGGGTAACTGTGGACCTTTGTGTGGGCTGCCCTCGAGTCCCCAGACTGTCAGAGGAGCTGTGGCTGACCACAGGCTCCTGGGCCTGTGAGTGAGCTGTGGGGAGGAAGAGGACTGGCTTAGTTGGGGGAGTGGGACACATCAGCCAATCGCCCTCAGGGAAGTTGGCTCTGGATGAAACAGGGATGGAGCACAGTTCAAAGGAGGGGACAGCAGAGGCATGGCCACTGAAATGAGGATGTACACTCTCCTGACAGGCAGGAGGGAGCCCCTGAATCTACCCGAGGCAGGAGGGTGTGCGTAGGACGTAGACAAGTGCTGCCGGACAGGAAGGCAGTCCCAGCCCCAACAGTTCTGTGTCACTAGGGTGTGAGTGTGTCACAGAATCAAGTGGGCAGGAGAATGGGTGGGAGCTCAGGCAAGATGGGGGCTGGACCCAGGGCTCTGCTTGAACCGGCTGTCCACGTTGGGGCTCAGGCTGGGGCTGATAGCTGAGGGCCAGTGTTGAGGACTGGCAGAGCAGTGATGGGTGTCAGAGAGTGTGAGGCTGTCCCTGCTCTGGCAGAGGGCTGTGAGGACCCAGAAGGGCCTGCAGGTCGAGGGTTGGTGGGGCCAGGAAGATGGCATTGAAGACCCGGCAGGAGCGCACTTGGAGATGGCGCGGTCTGGGGCCTGGTGGGGAAGTGGGGCACGAGGATCAGCAGTGGGCAGAGAGCTGGGGAACAACCCCAAAGGGGCCAGCAATGTCACCTGGCCTCCATATCTACAGCCACACAGCCAGGTGAGCAGGCCACGCAGGTGCTGTGACAGCGCCACCTTCCGGTAGGGCAGCAGAATTAGGCACAGAGCAAAGCCCGCACAGGCTGGGTGTTCAGGGTGGAGACAGGAGCCCTGTTTACTTTTCTCTCCTGAAATTGTAAAAACAGTGAGTGGGCCCTTACTGCCTCACCTCCCAGGCCCTTGCCCAGGACAGAGGGAGTCATTGAGCAATCAGCTGGGGACTGGTCACCACAGAGCAAGCCAAATGGCTGGTCACAGTAATGGGATTAAGGAGCGGCACTCCAGGCACAGGCCCAGAGTGAGAACTGGGCCCTGGGGGCAGGTTGTAGGCTGGGATTCTCTGGCTTTTCTCTCTTGCCTTTGCAGCCTGAGGGTGTGGTGGGCCCTTCAAGGATCTCCCTGATCAGCCCTCCTCAGGATGGACGCATGGGTAAGTAGATGTTTCTGAGCCTTAGATCCTTGCAAGAATTCAGATCACTCTCTGAGGGTCAAAGCTCCTCCAGGGGAGGGCCAGCTGCCCCATCACTGCCGGGGAGCCAGGCTGGCCCCCAGGGGAGAGCCCTGTGGCCACGCGTCCTGGACGAGATTGCTCCTTACGCTTCCCCTGTGGGTTTAATCAGAAGTTGTGTGCTGGGTTTGCTGGCTGGCAGCCAGCAGGGGCCATGGTCCCTTACCCCGACGGCTCAGGCCTGGCAAGCTGCAGCCCAGGCTCTCCCCATGCCTCTCTCCCAGCTCCAGTCCTCCACCAGGAACATGGAACTGCCCACACGTCCCAGCCTGGGCGTGGCGCCTTCATTACTAGGTGGACAGAACCGCATGGGCTGTGGCCTTGTCCCACCAAGCGGCTAAAAGTAGAGAGCTCTGAGCCGTGTGTCCCACGCTGACCTGTATTGCCACAGTGTACGGACTACCTGCCCCACACACCCCTTTCCCAGGGCCACATCCCATGCTGCCCCTGGTCCCACCCAGGGATCTGCCCTGCCATTCCATCCTTGCACGTCCTCAGAGCTCCCAACTGTGCAGAGCCCCTGTCCTCACTGGACCTCCCTTCACCCCTTGTGACAGGCACAGGCCCAGGGGTGTGCTCTGAGAAGCTCTTGTGTGGCCAGCAGAGGCTGAACCCTGCCTGTGGCTCTTTCTCAGCGGCACCCATGGTATCGTGTCGTCTTTGCCATTTGGGAGGAGAAAGTCATTTTAAGTTTCATTTCTGTGGCTGTTAATAATTCTAAGTGTTTTGTGTGTGTTTGTCACTTATTTTTTTCTCTAACTTATTTCTGTCCTATCCTTTATGTAATATGTATGACATTCTTAGTATAAAGAGTATTAACTTCTTACCCAGTTTTCCTTGTAATTTGTATTTGAGATTTGACTTTTAGAAACTTCAGACTTTCACTGGGTGTGGTGGCCCTTGCCTGTTAATTCCGGCACTTTGGGAGACTGAGGCAAAAGGATCACCACTTTGAACCCAACCTGGGCAACTTAGTGACTTAATGAGACCCTTGCTGAAAACTAAGAACTAAAACAGGTGGGGTGTAGCTCAGTGTGTTCAATCCCCAGTAGTAGAAATAGAGGAAAAAGAAGAAAAGCAAAACAGAAAAAAGAATGAACAGACAAGTGGGCACGTGAGTGAGTATTTTTTGACACTCAAATCTATTATCATACTTTTCATTTTATGGGTTTTGTGTTGAGGTAATAATTTTTTACACAACTAAATCATTTCTCCTACATGGTTTTTTCCAAGACCTTATTTTTTTTAGAGCAGTTTTACATTTATAGCAAAAATGAGGTGAAAATGCAGCATTTCATGTGCTCCCTGCCCCACATAGGTACAGCAGCCTGCTGCCAGCGTCACCCACCGGCTGGCATGGGTTGCAGCCAACAGGCCTGCAGGGACACTGCGCAAGGCCCGTGACTACGTGGAACGACCACTGCTCACGGGGTGCATTACAGGGTTTGGACATACTCAGGTTGACATGTACCTACCATAGTAGTACCACAAGGTGCACTTACTGCTCTCACATTCCTCCATGCTCCCCAGAAACCACGGCGAGCTCCATAGTTTGCCTTTTCCAGAATGTGACGCAGCTGAGTTCAGGCTGGGAGCTCATCTCCCTCACCTCTTTCACCTAGAAATGTACATTTCAGATTCCTCTACATCTTTCTATATACTTCCTTTTAGTGTTCAGTTGTGGTGGCATTTCATTTTCTAGTGAATGGAATGCTATTTCTTATTTTGCAGCAGGATTTAAGTTGCCCAGCCTGGCCTCCAACTTGGAAGCTTCCTGCCTCAGCATCCTAGATAGATGGGATTATAGGTCTATACCACACTTGCCAGTGTTCAAAGGTTGTTGTTTTTCTCTGTGATCAGGATCCAAACAAGAATGTTGATTTCCACCACATCTACTCGAATTGAACTGATGTTCTAAACTAGGGCAATAAGGCAATAAAAAGAAAAATTAAGGCAAGGTGGCACAGGCTTGTGATTGTGGCGACTGAAGAGACTGAGATAGGAGGGGGATAGGGTTAGGGCCAGCCTTGATGACCCACAAGGGTGGCACTGGGTCTCAAAACAAAAAAGAAAACAAGGAAGTACAGATCAGCAGGCTGTACCTGTCTTTATTGGTGACATGGTATTACGTGTAGAACATCATAAAGAGCCTACTTGAATACTATTATAAATAGTAAACAAGGTGGGAAAGTTATGGGCTGTAAGAACAATATACAGAATTAACTTGTTTCTGTATGTTAACAGTCTGAACTTTAGTCAATGGGTTATAAATGAAGATTTCTTGTTTGTTATTGTTATTGTTTTGGGTTTTTGACGCAGGGTCTCTTTCTGTAGTCCAGGCTGATCCGAACCCACTAAGGAGCCCAAACTGCCCACCAAAAGACAGTAATTCTCCTGCCTCAGCCTCCTGAGTGCTGAGGTTACAGGTGTGTGTAGCCACACAAGCTTATGTGGTGCTGGGGGATCAAAACTGGGGTCTCCTGCTTCCTAGGCAAGCCCTTTAATCATGGGCTGTGCCTCCAACCCTAGCTTCGTCTATAATCACCTCTTCCTGTTTTTTCACTAGCACTATTTTGATTATTGTGCTACGGTATTTTTTGAAATCAAATGGGTTAAGCTTTCTTAACTGTGTTCTTCACTATCAAAATAATTTTGGCTACTCTAGGACCTTAACATTTTCATAATTTTTAGATCCTTTTGTCAAATTCTACAAAACCTGCTGGGATTATGCCAGAAAATTTAAATATGTACATGAGTGTGAGGAAAACTGACATTTTCGCAATTTTGAATCATTTAGTACATACGTACGTGTGTGTCATGAATCTGTCTCTGTCTACTGTATTTTCTTTAGTTTCTCTCAAGAATCTATTACCTAATTAATAAAGTCATTCCCTCCACAGGCAGCATCTCCTACTGGGGCCCCTCACGCCCTAGCCTGACGCCCAGCCAGACCAACGTGGTGAAGGCTCTCAGGTGGTGGCCCAGCACACCTCCCAGGATCTGGGTGGGAAAACCACAACTCAGATCTCCCTGGTAACCACAGGCCGGGGAGCCCGGGGCTGGTAACATCAGTCTCGTTTGTCTTACATACCACTCTGTGTTTTTTATGTTTGAGACAGGATCTTGCTCTGTTGTCCAAGCTGGTCCTGAACTCCTTTTGTAGCCCGGGCTGGCCTTAAACTCAAGGCAGTCCTCCTGCCTCGGCCTGCCCAGGCCTGGAGTTGCAGATGTGCGTCGTCATGGCCAGCTTATGCGCTTTGCATTTTTGAAGCTGTGACGTAGCTTAGGCATTGGTCCTGTGACTAAACACTCCACAGGCCCTGTTCAGTAGCTTATCAGTGTCTTCTCACAGGGACAGCCTCCAGAAAGGTCCTCCAAAAGGACCCCCAAAAGCCAGGATTTCCCTGGCGCACCTCTGCCACTGCGCTGAGAACATGGCTGTAGGTGGTGTGGAATGACTGCTCTCGGCTGTATTGCATTTAAACATTATTTATAGAAATGGCCTATGGGGCGGGGAGGCGGGTGGGTGGCAGAGTGCTCGCCCACCATGCCCAAAGCCCTAGGCCCCTCCCTGGCACTGCTGGTCGAAGGGAGGAGGAAGAAAGGCAGGGTGTATTTGGCCTGGAACGCAGTCTGCTGTCCTTGGTAGCCATGTCTCTCCCAGTGCCCTTCCCTTGGGGGTAGCTGGCCCATCTTTTTTGCCACATGTTTGGGCACAGCTAATATCCCTGTAGCATGCTAACCTGGCGTTGAAAGGCCAGGCAGTTGCTGCCAAGGGCAAGCCCTGCCCAGTGCCCCTGCCTGAGCCCCTAGCTCCTCCCCTTCACTGCTACATACTGCAGCTGCACTCCCGTCCGCTCCACCTCACCAGCTTGGAGAGCACACGGCCTGGCCCACACACCTGCACCTGTGCCCTCCAGTGCCCCTCCTGCCCGGTGGCCATCAGCACCCATCTCCCTGACACAGAAACCACCCCCACTCAAGCACTGCCTATGTGTGTGTGTGCATGCGTGCGCACGCGCGCGAGCGTGTGTGTGTGTGTGTATAGTATGGAGGATCAAAACCAGAGTGCTCTACTGTGCCACTGAACCACATCCCCAGCTCTTGTTTGTTTACTTTTGTTTTTTGTTTGTTTTTGTTTTCTTAAGACAGGGTCTTGCTAAGTTGGCCTGTCCCTAAAACTTGTAGTCATCCTGCCTCAGCCTTTCTCAGTGCTGGGGTGACACGTGTGTGCCCAGCTCCACTGCCCCCTTCTGCCTTCGTATGCTCCCCTGCGGTGTGGTGTTGTCATAGTCCTGTTCTCTGTCCCTTTTGTCCAGGAACATGGACCCGTGGGCAGGCAGATGCTGTGCAAGTTTCAGGCTGTGTGTGAATCGGGTTTGGCAGAACAACAGGTGTAGCCATTGCCCTGCGGTGGGAAGTCCTGCCCAGGCCCCCGGAGGAGGGCGCCTGGGGGTCTTCAGGAGCAGCAGAGCCAGGGCCTGGGCCAGGCCCTGCAGGGTGCTTGCAGGGCCTTTGGGTAAATGGCCTTTGGACTCCGGAGTGCTCCCTTGGGTGTGCAGCACATGTGGGCTGAAGACAGGGCACTCGTTAAGGGAAGGGTGAGGCCTAAGAAAAGTGTGTACACAGCAAGCTGTGCCTGGCCCTAGGAGTCAGTGCCCTGTGGCCACCAGCCTGGGACAAGGCGCAGGTTGCGCTGCTCCTGCTGCTCAACATGCTCTGGACTCAGCTCGTGGCCTTTAAAGCTACAAGTGGTTAGGGTGCAAGAGGTTGTGTCACCAGACTAGACGCATTTGTGACTTTGTGTTCATTGGTTTTACTGCTAGGGTCCCACCACTGCAGGTGCCCTCACCTGTGCCAGTGCCCCAGCTGCCAGGCAAAGCAGGAAGAGGGGGATCACCCTGCTTTGGGAGCATCCCAGCCATGCCCCGGCCGCCCATCAGCATCCCGGGCCTGCTACAGAGGCAAGGCACAGGCAAGTGCTGGCCGGCACAGCAGCTTCAAGGAGGGCACACTTGAGAACATGTCCGAGGACACGTGAGTGGCCGGGGGAGCGTGGGTGTTAGACAGCCCCGAGGACTGTGCTTCTGAGCTTGTCAGTCACTCGGAAGTCCTGTAATCATTCACTCTGCCTTCACTGTGCATTCTTTAATTATGACCCAGGTGCATCAGTAATACTTTAAGGGAACCAAGGTGACATCTCAAATTTTGAAAAAACATATTTAAAGTATGAGCCTTTACCCCAACTTATTTTTCTAATTTTGATGTTTGCTTTCTCATTTTCATCAACGGTATAGATTAGGACATCATTGCAAAGTTATCATCATTCTGTTTCTACCCTCCTGCTTCCCACAGGGTCTGCTCCTTTCCGGGGCCCGACGCAGGGATAATGAGGGGTCGGTCCTTTGCTGGTTCCAACCATTGACGGCCCTGTGGGCTCCTTCCTCGGTGGATGTGGCTATGTGGCTCTTCCTGCAGGAGATGATTAAGTAGAATAACGTGTGGTTGAATAAAGCATTTTCCAGTCACCTGGCTGCTGCTGTATGTATGGCCTGGCACTCCTGGCTCGGCAGACCCTGCCCAGCTGTTGGTGCTAGAGCATGGTGAGCTCCTGTGGCCTGCTGCCAGGGTCTTCACCCCCTGGAGCCCACCACAGGGTGTGTGTGTGCCCTCACTGTCCAAGATTCCCAGGGACTTGTGACTTCCCTTATGTCCCCGCGGAGGTGAGGGCTATGCCTCAACTCACCTCCCGCCAGGCGGCGGGCCCTTCCTGCAGGAGGTGCTGCTGGTGCACAGACAAGACCCTGCAGCATTCCCCAGCGGGTGTGCACCACTCTGGGCTGGAAGAAGGCCTGCGAGGCAAGTTTAATCTAGTTTACGTTGGCCTAAAAATGTCTGAGAACTTGTGTTGGCCCACAGGAGCTGCCACGTCCAACAGGGAGGGGAAGGAGCGTGGCGCTCCCCGCAGATGGGCAGAGACGCAGCAGGGGCACGCTGGGCTGTGGGGGCGATGGGCACCCTGCAGGTTCACCTGCCCCTGGGAGCTGGCGCCTCCCAGGGCCCAAACACCTGGTGGCTGTGCTGCAGGCAGGAGGAAGCTGTGTGTGTGCTTCCCTTCCAGGTGCCTCGCTGCACCCCCAAAACCACTTCCTCCCAGAGTTGTGGTCAGCAGTCGCAGAGGAACAGGCCTGTGTTGCTTCCCTGCCTAAAACTTACAGGTGTCACTGATATGTTTTTGTCTACACATTTTACATAGTGAATAGATGATTCTGGAAACACTGCTGTGAAACAAACAAAAATGTCAGAAAAACCTGAGCCACGGCCCTCCAGCTCATGCTGCGTGTGCTCCCACAGCAGCGCAGGTGCGGGTGGGCTGACCTCTCGGGCAGGCAAGGCAGGCGGCCAGGCGGCGGGCCACGCGGGGGCCATGCGGGTGACGCGCTCCCTGGGCTGGTGCAGAACCCCTTCCCGCAGGGCGCGGGCACCTCCGCTTGACCCTCCCTCCTCTCCGACAGCGGGCTGGCTGGGCGGCAGTAACAGTCGTCAAGTTCCTGCGCTCCCGGTTCTTGCTCTCTCTTGCCCAGCTCGCTGCAGCGGACCGCTGGCCTCCTGCCCGCGCCGGCACCAGCACGCCTGGTCCCCTCTAGCGGCGAGCCGGAGAACAAACGTGAACAGCTGCGATATGCGAAGCTCCCTGTGCACACAGGTGGTGACTGTGGCTCTGCCAAGGCTCCCGGTGAATCGTGAGATGTGGGTGCGTGGGGCACACCAAGGCCGGAGCTGTGCACAGCCGGGGATGCAGCGTCGCGGCGGCTGCACGTCCTTTCCAGCCAGCGGTGCCCACCGTAGGCGCGGCAGCAGCGGCGCACCAGCAGCAAGCGGGCACACACTGGCCAGCCAGGGCCCACTGCATGGGCCTTTTTGTTTCTTGCCGTTAGCTCTGCCAGGGTCAGAGTCGCCTCCGCCCAGTGGACCTGGCCCTCCCCTGCTGAGGCTTCCAATTCCCCTGTTCCGATGGGAAGCAACCTCAGGGACTGGCGACCCGGCACATCTCTCACATTTCTTTTTTTCTTTTTTTTGAGGGGGGTGAGTTTCTGAGTTTTTTTGTTTTGTGTGTGTGTTGTGTTTTGTTTTGAGACAGGATCCCACTCTGTAGCCTAGGCTGACCTTGAACTCAGGGTAGTTCTGCCTCTGCCTCCTGAGTGCTCTGATTAGAGGCAGACACAACCACGCTAGCCGCTGTGTGGTGGGGGATCTAAACCCCAGGCCTCGGGCTTCCTAGGCAAGCATCCTGGTCACTCAGCTATGCTTCAAGTCAGAGTTTCTGAATTTTTAGGAGGAAAACAGATCATTAGACCAGAGCTAACACCACGTGTACTAGGAGAAAGCTGTCTAACAGTTAACTGGCTTAAAGTCTAATTGCTAATTAATGGAACCACCCTTGGGAGCTCACAGAACGCTGTATGTTCAAAGCAAGAGAGTGTCGGCTCCTTCAGAGGTTTGCTCTTGGGCTGGAGGAATGGCTCAGCCGTTAAAGCGCTGCCTAGCAAGAGCTCAATCAAGCGCTAAGTACCCGGGTTCGATTCCACAGCATCACATAAGCCAGGTGTGGTGGCGCATGCCTGTCATCCCAGCACTCAGAGATTGAGACGAGGATTGTCCTGAGTCCAAGGCCATCCTGGGCTCCATCCTGAGTTCAGAACCCGCCTGGGCTACAGAGCAAGACCCTGTCTCGAAGAAAAAGATGTTTGCTCTTGACAATGCTGTTGTGCGCAGGTAGAGGGGCGAAGTGACCATTTTAAGTGTAGGAATAAGATGGTCCAATTTTGTAGCTAGCTTACAGGTGAGACACTTGAGTTAAAACGTCTGGGAACCTCATTGGTATGGTTATCTTTTGGAGAGGACTGTACGACCCTGCCACTTAGTAGCCCAGGTGCACTAGAGGGCGCCATTCCAGCCTGGCTGCACCGCCAGAGCCCTGGGATCCTTGTTTACCAGGGAAACAAGCCCTCTAGTCAGCATCGCTTTCTAAAAGCCTCAGGTGGTGCAAGAGAGAGAGCTGGAAGTCAGGTAAGGCGGGGGGTGAGGGGGGGCCATCCCAGTGCTCGTCCAGTGCGTGCCAGAGGTGGCCAGGACTTTGGGGAGCAATCCTAGGAGTACCTGGCTGTCTACAGGTGAGCCTTCCATGGTCCTCCTGCACACATGGGACCCGAACCGCCCAGGGAAGGCCGGTGCTTACTCAGGGACGATAGACAGTGGCCGACACAGGCCGCAGTCCCTGACCCCCTGAGCCTCCGCTCACCTCTCCAGGCAGTGGTGACTTTCACAGGTGTTCAGGCTTCAGATGGTGCCAAGAGCCGTGTGTGGGGTGTGAGCATCCAACAGTGGGACGGCAGCCACGGTCCTGTCCCTGTCCACACGCCTTGGACTCACGGCCCTGCCCGTGTCCGCACACCAGTGTCTGTTCCAGTTACCATCCATTTCAATTCGATTTATGCAGAAGATGCTCTATAAATATTTGACACAGACCTCCAAGTGTGAGCTTCTCATCTGGTTTTTATTACAAGATTGCATGTATGCAAGACTGAGACAGGAGTCAGCCCTCCTGGCCCTCAGCAACCAGGCCTGCATGTGGAGGGTGGGATAAACATGCCCTGGGTCCCAACTCAGCCCTGAAGGTACGGCATGAGGCACACATGTGCCAGGTCCCCATTGGCCTTGGAGGAGAGCTCTGGGGTACACATTGCCTCAGGCTCCCATCCAGGTGTGGCAAGGGCTGAGCAGTAGGCAGCAGCACCGTGCAGACCCATTCCCAGGAAGGTGAGGATTGGCAGGGAGGATATCAGTGTCCCACACGCTGGGATTCCAGGCAGCAAGGTTGATGCTGTGGGAACTGGGCAGACAATCGGAAGAAAGGTGTAGCTGGAAGACGGTAAAGGAAACTGTTCACTATAAAACCAAAAGGTCACTGCGGTGATCGGCGAGAGCCTGAGCCCCACTTGGGGGACTGTGCATCAGTGCCCCTTCCCACACGAACAGTCTCCAGAGAAGCCGCCATCCACACGGGGCCCAAGGGGGTCACACCTCAGCCAGCACATGAGCACGATGGCACCTTTCACTCTTCAACTTGGGAACCAGTTTTCAGTCTAATTTTGTTCATTTACATGTTGTGACTTATGTTCTGAGAAGTCCAAATTACCACAAAGAAATCTTCCAAAAGCTCCAGCCTCTACCTCGGGACTCTCATCCGTGTCCCCGGATCCATCTGTTTATTTATTTTTACTTTTTATCTTACATTGTAGCAGGTGTACATACAGACCTGTCCACCCAATAGAAGACAGCGGGACTCCCCAGTGCTTCTACATGATGCGCTCATCTGTCTCAGGACACCTCAGAGTACAGCACCCACCTGAACGTGTGTGCAGAACAGCGTGTGCACCCTCAGGACCTGCATCCTGGGCAGTGCGTCCACCCTCGGGATGCTGTGTCCTGGGTGGCATGCCCCCCCCTTGGGAAGCCATGTCCTAGATGGTGTGGCCACCCTCAGGATGAGCGCTGCTGTCCCCCAGAAGTCTCGTGTATTTGAATTATCTATGGAACCATGTGCTGTTGGGAGATTGGGGCCTGGTCTGGAGCGGTGGATTATAGCCATGTGGTGGAAGACAGGCACGAGGACTGGATTACAGGTGTGTGGTGAGGGCTTAAACCTTGAAGGGGCAGAACACTAAGGCTGGACCCAGAACGGTTGGATCATTGAAATAGGACCTGACAGGATATATGGTGCTTCCTGCCTTCTTTCTGGACTTACTGGGTCAGACTGGACTGGATTTGGCTTCCTGTTTGCAATGCTGTGAGGAGTGGACCCCGCCTCTGCCCCCACCGTTTGTTTCCGCTGTTGCCGGCTGCCTATGGATTGACAATAACCTGAAACTGTGAGCAAAAATACTTCTCCTCCCACTTTGTGCGTGTCAGGTATTTTGTCACAGAAGCAAAAAAGTGAGGAAGACTGGTGCTGGTGTGCCACGTCCACCCTCATGATGCATGTCCTGGGTGGCATGTCCGCGCTCGAGAAGCCGCGTCCTGGGTGGTGTGCTCACCATCCAGAGGAGTGTCGTGGGTGGAGCGGGCCCCTCAGATACGTGTCGGTGGGTGTCCCCCCCATCAGGAAGCCCTCCCTGCCACGGCTCTCTGACATCAGTGCAGCCAGACTCTTCCTTCTCTGTCCACAGTTACCAGTCACCAGGCTGTTTGGGACAACACCGTGTCTCTTCACAGGATTCCCTTGGCTTCCACACCAAAACCCTGTTTTGGGCAGCACCAGTGTGGGTCCTCCTGCCATGCCTGTGTCCAGGCACCCCACACCCTTCGGGCGCTGAGCTCCACCAGCACCGTCCACCTCTTTCTTGGCTCTTGAAGAGTCTAAACTTGCTGCCATTTGGCAGAAATTTCACGTTCAGCTTTAAACTTTACATGACAAAGAGTATAAAGTTAGGTACTAATTTCAGCTACTAAATGTGCTTTTCAAACGTGAGAGAACATACAGCTAAGTGCTCTTTTCCCAGTGGTAACAGAGCAGTCATGGACGCACGGCTGCTGCAGAAGGCACAGTGAGGCACCACAGCAGGCGTGGCGCCGCAGATACCCATCCAGTGTTGGGGCCGGGCTTCCCCCACAGGCTTGACCTGGGACCCGGGCCCGGGAAGAGAGGCCTGGAAGGAGGGGCACCCCCAGCAGAGCATCTGATTGGAAGGAGCAGCAGTTCAGAAAGTACCCAAATCCCATGGAAGTCCCAGAGGAGCCAGGGCCCAGGAGGTAGGCTTGTATGGAGGTGGGCTTGTATGAAGGAGGTGGGTCTGAAAGTGTCCACCCCTGCTAATCCTTCCCCCAGGTGGAGTCCCTCCCCATCCTACCCCAGCCCCACCCTGGACCCGCTTAGACCTCCAGAAAAGAGCTGCCCCTAGGTAGCACCTGACACTGGTGACCTGCACTGTGGTGGGTGGAGCTCAGGATGGCCCGCCTGAGGAAGGAGTGCACTCCTCACAAAACACTATGGCCACTTTGCACGGGACAAAAATTCTTCCAAACCTGAGCAACTGAAATATGAAAAGAGGATTTGAGCAAGTTTTCTTTTTCAGATTGAGAGGAAATTCCTAAAATTCCTAGGTGGTAAATCCAAGCCCTCACGCTGGCTCCACTGGTGCAGACTTGACGGTGGGGATGGCAGCGAGGGATGTCTGGGGAGGAGAGCGGCAGGTGAGTGTGGCCCTGCAGCCAGGGCACCAGGCCCCTCCATCCCCACTCCCACCGCGCCCCTGTTGCCCCTGCGACCCACTCGCACCCGGGATCCCTCCCAGGAGGTCCTCAGCTAATCATTCCCCAAGGCCCAGGAGAAGCACCCTTGCCCTGCAGGGGGAAGCATGCCACTGCCGAAGGAATCCCCACTGTCATGCTGATTCACTCAGCATCCACCTGTTGTCACAGGTTCCTGTGATCATTTTCAGCTTGAAAGGAACTTCTTACGCGCAGAGAAGTGGCTGCCTGAAGGGAGGTGCGGAGAATCGCAGCTGCTGGATCAGGCCAGTGCTACCACCAGCCATGGGCATTTGGGCTGGGACACAGGCACACATGTGAGGTCATGCACAGTCACATACACACTTGCATATAGACACTTGCACACACAGACACATGTAGGCTCACAGACATAGTTACGTGCACACATGTATACAACCGCGCACAGTTATGTGCACACACACATGCAGAATCTTGCACACATGTTCAACCCTTAGTACCACATAAACACTTTAAAGATTAAAATCTTAATTTGTTACATAATTTATTTCACTGGCAATAACAGCAGTGTATAGAATGACACTGTGGGCATTCTCATTCCTGGGGTCTGCTCTGCTCCTGGCCTGTCAGTGGGCCCAGTGGACCCACTTGGTGCTGTGAGGACCAGGCATGTTGCTGCACAGAGGTAACACCATCTGGGGCCTGGGCTTTGCTCTTGTCACCAGGGCTGTACCTTGCAGTGTCCTCCATGGGATGAGTGGAGAGCTACCAAGCTCACGCAGGGCACACGTGATTGCCATGTCTGGGATTCCATGGGCATGGTGAGGGCTCTGACTCGACCAATGGGAACAGCACAGCCTCCAGTCTGAGGGGGAAGGAGAGGCCATTCTGGCTGCTCAGGATTGAGGGGCTAAGGACCTTAGGGCCACCACTTTGCCCACCAACATATAGCTGCAGTTGGTGTGTCCTCTCCTACCCGGGAAGATTGGCACCAGACATGGCACAGGACTTGAAACAGAGGCTCACAGGGCTGCCGTGGGGGACAGCAACTAGCCCAGCACAGCCAGGTGGGCATGAGAACCCTGAGCAGCCTGATCAGAGCCCCGGAAGGCCAGAGGCAGCTGTGGATTGGTCAGGAGGCAGCAGCATGGCCTGTGGCATTTATGGCTGCATTTTCCTCGTGTATGGTAAGTTTTAGTCATCACAGTCCTTGTTAGGAAAATGGCCTTCCAAAGAGCCTGTGTGCCCGTGGACCCAGGACACACTCAGGACCGTGCGTCCTCTCCACAGGCGCACCAGACCGGCTTCTTTCCAGAGGCAGTGCTGCCAGCCCCAGCAGAGCAGAGAACCCCAGGGAGGCAGGCCCACACTCAGAGAACCCCACCACTCACTGCGGTCACCCGGTCACGCAGTGCTAGGCTGGGGGGCCATGAGGTCCCTGGAGGCCCAGGAAGGGCCGCCATCTTCAGACGGGAGGTGAGGTCTCCCCAAGTGAAGGGAGGTGTGTGATTGCAGACGCTCACAGGGGTGGAAAGAATTTGGTAATTGGAGTCATGGACCTTTAGAAACCTCAGGAATCCCGTTTTCAGGAAATGTCTTTTTTCCTCATCCCAGAATCACTGAGAAATGGAATCTTGAACTGCACTGAGCCCAAATCCATTGGCAGCTCAGGCCTGGGCACAAGGAGGGCTCGGATCTAAGGGCCATGGGGCATGGGAGGCCCCCTGGGGTGTAAGGAAAGTGCGGTGCCCAAGGGAGCCAGAACCCAGGTGGAGAGAACAGGCTCAGTCCACAGGTAACTGAGTTCTACCTGCACCAACTCTGGGTGCAGCCAGGCAGGAGAGGCAGGCCAAGGGGGTGGGCAGCCCAATTCTGTAGCCCATGGCTCCCCCCACCCCTCTGCCGACCCTGCCCAGGCCCAAGCAGGGCTGCCCAGCTTTGCGAGGGGATGACTCAACATGTCGCCCATGCAAGGGCTGGCCTTGATGACTCGCAGTCCCTGTCCTGTGAGTGTCCAGGCTGCCAGGAGGGGAAGAGCAAGGGCCTGAGTCTCACACCCCCAGCACCAGTGGTCATGGCAGATTCGACCAGGGATTCGCAGGTACTGGAGTCAGCCAGAACCAGGGAAGCCACGTGTTCTTTCCTGGGGCTTCCAGGTTTGGGAAACTGAGGCCCTGCTCCGGGCACAGCCACATAGCTGTAGCCACCTCTCCAGAGAGGCCTTCCACAGGGTCCTCTGCTCTGAGTGTGTGGACTTACCTCTCCAGGCCCTGACCTCTCCTGACCCCTCAGGGCCCAGCGGCCCATGTTCTGCACACTAGCCGCCCAGGCTTGAGGCAGCATGGGGATTGCGCCACTTGTCCTGCTCTGTGCACACTCCTGACGTGTGTATGTATGCATGTGTTGTGTCCAGCCCCTGCTGAGGTCCCTGTGAATCCCAGCTTTCGAGAGGTGAAGGACACGGGAAGGAGCCGTCCGGGACCAGGAAGCAGTGAGTCTTGCTGGTCACCCACTGGCCTCCTCCTACCCAGGAAGGTCGGCCTGGTGTTGTGTCCTGGGTCACACAGGCAGGGAGGGCCCTGCTGCATGCCCAGGGACTCTGGGCCAGTACGACCAGGCTGGTAGATCACACACACTCCCTGCAAGGCAGGAAAGGAGCGTGTGTGGTGCTCAGTCCTGGCTGCAGCCCATCATAGAAGTCCTGTTTCTCCACGTGGCTCACTTAGTCACGCGCAGGCTTGGTGCTGCTGATGTCGCCCACCACACAGCAGAACTCTCCAGCCAGGGCCAGGCTTCTGGAGCCAGGCCCCACATGAGGACGGACACTGGCAGGGTGAGCACCAGCCCCAGCATCACTGTTGGCTTTCTGTGCAGAGATGAGCCCTGGAATCCCAGCAGCCCTCCCAGCAGGCGGTGTGGAGGGAGGCGGGCCCAGCATCCACACCGCTCCTGGGACCGTAATGCGAGACGGGGCATCAAGTTCTGCATTGTACAAAGCACAAAGGCGCAGCCTGGAGAGCCTTGTTCACACGGCCCCCCGGGGGCCAGGGTCACCTCGGAGCTGCTTCTGGTGGGACAGGCAAAAGCCCTACACCCCGGGGGGAGCCAGAACTCACCCTGACATCCAGAACCCACCAGAGCCCCAACCTTACTGTCTCAGCCAGCTCAAGTGGACTAGGGGCCGAGAATCCAGAGTGTGGAAGGCATGCTACCCGGGTCCCCACTCAGTGTACTCACCACCCTAGCTCCTGCCCCCAGGAATGCCCTCCATGGGCAGCCTGGCTCCCAAACACTGGGAGCTCAAGTCTGATCCTCTAAGCCATTTCTAAGTGTCACAGGGGGCCTCCTGTACAACTGGGGTGCAGCCTAGGGGAGCCAGGGCCCGAGACCCAGAGGGCACTCTAGGTCTGTTGAGCTCATCAAAGTCTGTCCTCTGCTGCCCAAAGAGGATTGACAACCATCAGGCTTATGCTGGGGATGGTAGGCAGCACAAGCTGTCATCCCTGGCTTGGGGGTTCTGGCATTGCAGGACATGCCCACAGTGCGCTGTGTGGGCACCATGAAACCCTCTGTCCCTGGACAAGAGGAAGACCATCCCTGTGCCCACTACACACACACTGCTTGGCCCCACGTTGATTATCCCCAGAGACCTGGTCTCCCTGTGAGTGAGGGACTTAGGGATCCCAGTCTGAAGTGGTCCCCCCATGCACGTGTGCACAGGCACAAGAGCAGGATGTGCACATGCATGCTTACACGTGTGTTAAGCCTCTATTCCACACGTTACAGCCTTCCGGAAGAGTTGGGAACCCACGTAGAACTTGCAGCTGCGTGAGCCTCTGCTTCCTGCTGGTGAGACCTTACGTAGGCTGGGCCTGTCCTGTGGCCACATGTGAGGCACTTTGGTTTGGATCTGAAGTGTCCGTCCAAAGTCTCACGTATGTAGAACCTGGTGCCGTGGGAGGCAGGGCCTGGCGGGGAGGGCAGGTGCTCAGGCCTTGGCCTGGCGGGGTTATGTCAATTTGTTGAGATCGAAGGACAACCAGGGCAAAGCTTTCAGGCCTGTGCTGTTGATTTGTGGGCCAGGAAGTGAGGGAGGGCACCCGCCTGGGTGTGGGGCCCCAGCTGGCAGCTTGAGGTAAGGAAGGAAGGGAGAAGAAACATTGTTACGGCTGCTTCTGGGCGGAGCTCCAGCCTTGCCTGAGTCTCCAGACATGGACTTAGCCCTGCCCGACTCGGCGTCTGTCTGCAGTGCACCCACCTCTGCCATGGGCTTCCACTGTGGCCAGTGGCTTACCAGTGGACTGTGTGAGGCCTTCTGAAACTGCCAGCCAAATAATCTTTCTTCCCTTAAATTGTGGATGTTGGATATTCTATAACAGCACCAAGGAAGTAACTAAGCCACAGGCCACTGTGTGTAATATGCAGAACAGCACCCGGAAGACATGCCTGTGGGGAAGGGGCTCGTGGCCTGGGCACAGATTGGCTTGCGACCTGCCCCCTCCATGCTCCCCAGTGTGGGCATGTGAGTGACCACCCAGGACAGGTTTCTCAGGAATTGCCCCTCTGGTTCCAGGCCACGGGTCTCAGTTTCCCTGCGTCCTTCGATCTGGGTATGGGGCCCTGAGTGCTCATCTAGGTGCCAGGGGATCAGTATCCTTTGACCAGGTTAAACAAAGCATCTCTGCCAGAAACGTGGTGTCTTCCACTCTGCCTACCAACGCTCACCCCTCCTGATGGAACAGCCTGTCCTCACAGAGCAGGCCAGGTGGAGGCGACAGCTACCTGGTGAGCTACCTGGTTTTTGTGTTTGTTTGCTTGTTTGTTTGCAGTACTACTAGGGATTGAACCCAGAGCCTTTGTGCTGAGCTACATCACCAGCCCTTTTTTATTTTTCATTTTGAGACAGGATCTCACTAGGCTGCTAGTAAATTGCCCATTCTGGGCTTCAATGTGTGACCCTCCTGCTTCAGGCTCCCAGAGTGCTGGAACTGTAGGCCTGTACCGCTGAGCCTGGCTCACCGGCAGTTCTTAAGCAGCATGGAGCCAACACTCAAAACGAGCCATTTGCTGGGGGGTATCAGCAGGCGCCAGAACCAGTGGCACCTGCTCACACAGAGACCCCTTGGCCTCCCCTCCGGAGCCCAGCAGCTTGGCGGGTCACCTGGGCTGGCTGGCGCCTGTCACCAAGTCCTCCCCATCCACTGGGTGTTCTCACAGGAATCCAGGCATACAAAGTGTGCAGGAAGGGCACCAGAGGGCAGGCGCAGGGCAAGCACGTACACCTGAGGCCCCCGCCAAGCCCTAAAGGGGCCGCAGCCAAGAGCTGTGACAGCCTCCTCCTCCCAGGTGCCCTCACGCTGAGACCCCCACCCCGATGCACCAGCAGAGAGGGACGCGTGCGTTGCGACAGCCCACAGTCGTCCTGCACACCCTCACCACCTATAGGTGGGCGGGCCTGAAGATCTTGTCCCCAGGAAGCCCACTGCATCCCGCACCCTGCCGCCGACGGGCCCAGGACAAGCACCGCTGGCACGCAGCCCCGGCCCGCGCCAGCTGCTGGACTCAGAGGCAGTAGCCGAGCTATGTGATGTTTGTGGAGAAATCAAACAAGCGGCAGCCCTTTGAACCCTCCACTGCTGGCACCAGCCAGGGCCCCAGAAGGTCCCGATGCCCAGGTAGGTCCCCATCCTGACCCCACCAGTACCACCTCAGGTCACAGCCAGAGGCCCCACTGCTAGTACGGGGTCTGTGCCCACCCCAGACTCAGACCCCCAGTCCTCAGCCCACAGCACTGTTTTCTAGTGAACACTGTCATTTGGGACAGACATGACCACTGGCTCCTGGGAATGTGAGGTCTCCAGGTCTTGAGGTCCCAGGTAACAACTCCCGTCCAAGGCAACCTGGGCCTGGATGCTTGGGTGCCATGAACAGTGTGTGTGTCTTGGTGCGTGCTGGAGCCACACAGCCACACGCAGTTCACCAAGGGACACTGGTGACAGTACTGGAGTCACTGCAGGTTGAGCTCCGCCTTAGATAGAATGGTTCAAAATGATTGGTAGTGGACTGGGGTCTTAGAACACTCACCTGACAAGCGTAAGGCCCTGGGTTTGATCCTTTAGCACCGCTCAAGCCTGCTATGGTGGCACACATCTGTAATTCCAGCACTCTGGAGGCTAGGGCAGGAAGATTGCCATGTGTTCGAGGCCAGCCTGGGCTATACAGCGAGTTCATTTTTTAGATTCTGTGTCAAGAAGGTTCACTACTCCTGTAGGGAACGCTGACAGGGAGGACTGGCTGTGCCTGCAGCTCCACCCCAGCCAGTACAGCTATCCCCCCCTCCCCACTCCCGAGGAGTCTGAGTCTTGGAGCCTTCTTTAGGATGTCTAGGGTCTGACGGCAGGTTTAGAGGACAGCCAGCTCATCCAGGACTCCTGGTGCCAGCCCTGCACCCTGTCCCTTTACCTCGAGGTGGGGCAACTGCCTTCCCAGCCAGGAAGGGAGGAGAGGTCAGCTGGGCCCAGCCCTGGGATGTACCCAGTACAGGTCCCCCCTGGCTCTGGTGGCTCCTGATGAGCCTGGTACTGGCACAGCAGGGAGGCAGGCCCACACTCAGACAACTACGCTCATCACAGAGCCAGGAGCTTCAGACTCAGGCCTTAGGTAGGTGCCATATGGAAGCCTCTCAGGGAAGCAGGTGGCCAGGACCCCTGCCCTGGGGCTAGATAGCCAGGAGAGAGGCGAAGCAGGCCTGTGTGGACAGGTCAGCCAGATACACAGGCCAGGCCAGGCCAGGGGAGGTGGAAACCCCTTCTCAGGTTGGGGGTCTGCGGGCCCAGTGCTGCCCCCGGCTGGAAGGTACCAGCCCATGTCGCCCTGGGAGCACTCCAGCCATTCCGACCTGGATGACCTTCCCCTGTAGGGAACTGGCCATTCCTGGCCCAGGCGCCCGTTCTAGTTACCTGTTCATCTCCCCAGGTGGCTGGGCCCTCCTGCCTGGGGAGGGGCCCCAGGATGCAGGGCTCCATCTGGCCTCCATGACAGAGTCCCGGAGATGGCCTGTTCCAACCCTAAGCCTGACTTCTGGGATGAGATGACAGTCATATCCCTTCCTACTCCAGGCAGGCGTTAGGCCCAGACCGTGCCCAGGAGTTCAGCACAAAGACAGAAGTCTGTCCTCCAGGGCAGGTAACACCAAAACCTCTTATGTCCTGGTGAGGCAGTCCCCTTGGTACAGGCCTGGTGGAGAATGGGCTGGCCAGCATCAAAACCTGGCCTTGCTCAGCAGTCTGCCTGAAAAGGCGCCATTCAGCGATAAGCATCGGGTCAGACCAGGGGCTCCAGAGCTCGGCTTGCAGCACAGATGCGTCTGAGGGAGGAAGGAGGTGCAGCAGCCTCCCAGCTGCCCTCACTGGGCCTGCTCCGGAGACCCCAGGGCAGCCTTGTCCCCCAGGGTGGCCATGAGCACTCGGGCACTGAGTGGATGCTGGGCCTAAAAGAGGCTTTGCTGAGACCCCCCCCACCCCAGCCTCCCAGAAAGGAGGGGCAGCAGGACCTTGAGGTCACCCCCACCGCCACACTCACACCTGGGCATGCACACTGGCACGTGTACTTGTTTACACGCATTCCATCAGCAGCAGAGGAGGCGGTGCTCTGAGATGTGCCACTAAAAGACTAGCCCAGTTGGGGATCCGCGCCAAGGTGGGGGCCTGCCACCACAGTGGCGCCCCAAGGTGCTGCTGCAGGAGTGGCTGGTCTCCAGGTTCCAGGGCACCTGTCCCTGCCAGACCCCTGCCTGGCCACTACCCACCTCTTCCGATACAGACCTGGGACCAGCGGGACAGAGAGCCAGGGGGAAGGGGGGCAGGAGCAGCGCAAATGGGGCCTCCAAAGCCCCACGCGAACAGACAGGAGCCCAGACCACGCACTGTCCCCGGGTGCACCCCGGATTTTCATCGAGGGCCAGGAGGGGCACTGGCAGCCTGCCTTACCCTGCAGCCCTGACCTCCAAGCTTCATGGGCACCAGCCTGGACCCACCTGGGGGAGCAGAACGGCCAGCCTCCCCCCACCAGGACCCTGCTGCTCTGTGGGGTGGGCCCCAGCAGATGGGCCTGGATGGACCTGGGGAGCAGAAGGGCACCCCTAGGGCCCCTCTTTGCCTTTAAGGTGGGCCCCGGCAGCCCGGCCTGCCTCCCGGGGAGGGCTGCTGGCTGGCGCTTCTCTCATTTCCTCTTGGCCTACAGGCTCGGCTGCTTTGGGAACAAAGGGTGGATTGTGCCTCCTAAGGGCTGCTGGCTGTCCTGGCCTGGGATGCTCCCCGCCAGCCACTGCCCCCGTGGGGGCCTGTGCACTATGGCTGTGCTTCCAGACCAGCGGGGCTTCCCTGGCCGACTCTAAGGTTTCCAGGAGCTGGGGGCCTGTCGGATGCTTGCACACATCCAGGGTGGTGACCAGGCCTCGCCCACTCTGCCTGTGCAGAGCCCGGCCTTGCGCATGGCCGCCTGTCCCCCAGCTCAGCCCCATCCCGCTCCATGCCCTAGGCTCCCTCCATCTCCCTTCCCCCTTGGACCAGGAGCCAAGGAGGTCCTGCTGCCATTCCTGGCCCGGTCTCCCGGGCCCAGGGAACTTGGGGGTGCCCTGTGCCCAGTGCTGGCTATAGAGAGCCAAGGAAAACCGAAGAGATGGAGTCTCTGCTCCCAGGAGACAGGGTGGGCACAGCCCATGCTTGCTCCCAGCAGTACAGCCCTTCTCTGATGGGACCCTGAGGGGCGTCACTGTGGGCAGGCCTGCCGAGCAAGGAGGCGCTTCCCAGAGCCAGGACCCTTCTCTGGGGACTGCAGAGGCTCGGAGGTGGTCCAGTCCTCAGTGGGGCACAACTGACGACGGTCTTGGGGTGGCCCTAGAGTCCCGTCCTTCGAGGCAGGCTGGCTGTGGGTGCCAGTGACAGGGCTCTAAGACCACCCCAGACAGGAAGGAGCTCAGCTATCGGACCCCCTTCCAGGTCCACGGCAGCCCAGCCCCCAGCGGACCCAGACCATCCCAGGCTCTGCAGAGGACGCCCCAGGTCCATCTCCGAAGTCTGTCCCCCGCCCGAGCTGCCAGTGGCCGCCCGCCACTCCCACCCGCCTACTGTTGGTTTAGCTCCCTCCGCTGCCGTCAAAAGGGCTTTGTGGGCCGCTGAGCAGAGCCGGGTGCCGATTGTCTTGGAGGGGCTCCAGGAAGGAACCGCGGCGGACGGCTTTTGGAAGAAAGAGGAAAAAAAATAGAGGAAAAAGCTGTGAACGGAGAAGGAATTTGCCTCTGTACAGCCTGGCGCCGCTGGGCCACCTCTGCCTCCCTGGGCTCCCTTCCTGTCCCTGGGTTCCCACCCTCTCCTGCCACCCCCTGCCCAGGTGAGGACACCATATCCCTGGGGCTGGGAGGCTACCCTGGGCCCCGTGTGCAGGGGCTGGCCATCCCGGAGGACCGGGCTCTGAACCCTGTGTGAAAGCCACCGTGGATACTGGCCAGGCCAGACGCGGGGTGCTGAGGGTAGAGGCTGCCGCCTCCCGGCTGCAGCCCAGGCCAGGCCCCAGCACTCCCCACCTCCCTACCACATCAGAATGTCAGTGCCGGGGCCAGGCACAGCTGCCTGGGTGATGGCTAGCCCTAGGAGCTGACTCCAACCCCAGTGCCGGGTCACACGGCATGAGTGCCTGAGCTGGCAGAATGCTGTGTCACCAGGGAGACCTGACGCAGGTGGCCTAGCCAGTAGGAAGAGCCATCTGGTCTCTGTTACAGGGTCCTGCCTGGAGACGTGCCCCTACCTGAGTCCATAGGCCCTGCTGCTGGAGGAGGAGTCTTCCTAAAATGGTTGCTGAGATGTTGCTGGGGCTAGCGGCACAGGAGTCAGTGGTCCCCAGGAAGACCCTGCCTCTGCTTGGCCAGGTGGGAGATCTGTCTGCAGAGACGCCGGGCCCAGGAGTGTGACAATATCCAGGAAGGCATGAGGCCCGGGGACAAGGGGACATCACTTCTTCCAGGGATGCAGTGTGAGGGACTGCAGGGGCTTAGGGTGACTCATTCCACAGGCCCAGCTGATCCATCCTGAGACCTGGAAGAGGCTGGTGCTACCCCTCTAGCCAGCTGTTAGGAGCTGTCACCACCCCCAGCATGGGACCAGATGCTTGGTGGCTGCAGGGAAAAGTAATGTAAGACACACAGCTGCCTGGGGCATGGGGTTCTGCTATGGCTGCCTCCCCTACCCTCCCCCGGACCCCGGCCAGGTCCCCACCCCAGGCACAGGCAGAATATGGCCCCACTGACCCCTGTCTGGCTAGGTGGGAGACCTTCCTGGCGCCGATGGGGCAGGCACATCTCTGCTCTGTACTCACGCTGCGTCTCCTCCTCCCAGCGCTGCGTCAGCTCACTGAGCCTGAGAGGCCTGCAGGGGGTGAGACCTGGGTAAAGTGGGGCTGGAAGAACAGGGTTCTTGTGGGGAGTGGGTCCCTGCGAGTCACTGCGGGTCAGCAGGGCGCGTCCCTGATCGACTCCAGAGCCAAGACCCCCTAAAGGATAAACGAGGAGTTGCTTCTGTTCCCCAAGCCTGTGAGACCAGGCCTGGGGGGGGGGGGGGCCAGTGTCCTGAGCCACAACAGCACACCCACCCTGAGCTGGGAAAGACAGGAACACCGGGGTTACAGACAGATGACCAGTGGCCACAAGGTGCAGCGTGGCCCACAGTGACTCAGGACACAGCAGGTCCCCTGCTTGCCCTCCACGCCCAGGCTTGCTGTGCAAAGTGGAAGGTAAGGCCCCTGTGGCTGTGCCCAGGCAGCACTCCCAGAGGCAGGGACCAGCATCCACCTTCTCCCCAGCTGGGCTAGCAGCCTCCATGTCCCCATTTTCTGTGTGTGGAGACAGTGACAGGTTTCTCCTGCAGGCCTTTCACCAGCACCGGACACCACGAAGCCCAGCATGCTGGCCTTGGTCCAGGCTGAGGTTCTAGGGGTCACCCTCGGTACCATGGGGCAGGAAGCCTCAGAACCACATCCAGGTAGGCGCCCTGCCCCTGCAGTTGCTGCCCTCCACGTCTTCACTCAGCTGGTCCATTCTGCTGGGTCCCCGAAGCACGCTGGCCTTGTGACTGCACAAGTCACAAGGCTGCAGACACCCCAGGACCAGGTGAGCTTGCAGCTTCAGTGGAGACAGTCTTCTGTGTGAAGGGCTGGTGTGCGGAAAGAGCCACAGATGGGATCAGGCCCCAGAGACGATTAGGCTGGCTGTCATGACCTGTGAAGCCAGAGGGCAGGGTGTCCAAGGTGACCAGGGTGCCAGATGAGAGAGAGAGGCCTGCCCATGGGTTGCAAGAAGCCCAGGACATGACAGAGGAGCCTTTGCCCTAGGGAGACCACACCCCAGGCCTGGGACCCACCGCCCACCAGATGGGCCCAATCCTGGGGCCAGTCAACATGTCTCCACCGAGAGCTCCCTCACCTCCAGATCCCAGAGCCAGCGTGGGAGGGGGCCCGGTGGCAAGGTCCCTCCCTGGGAGCTTCCACTGCTGACCACGACCACAGCTGGCCACTCTAGCCCAGAACTGTTGCTTGGTCAGCAAGGACGGGGAGAGAGTAGCCGTAGAGGAAGTAGATGGAGACCAGGAAAACCTCAGGTCAGCCCCAAGCTAGGCAAAGACAGTCCTGTGGGCGCAGAGTGCAAACCTGCAACACCATGCCCCAAGCTCTGGGAATGAGCCAGCGTGCCCCTACCCATGGCTCTTGCCCCCGAGTAGAGCAGCCTTCCTGCCCCTGCCTGAGGCAGGCTCACCACCCCATCTACTGGGACTTGGAGGTTTCGCACACCTGACCCCGGGAAAGCCAAGCATAGGCAGCTCCCACTCCCCAGCCCATCACCCACACATCTACCCCCATGTGTCCCTGCCTGTCCCCAAGACCTACATGCTACTCGGGGCAAGGTCATACCGTCAGCGCGACTTCAGCATCCCCCAGCCTCTGACCAGACCAGGCCTTAGGCTGCACTGGGACTTGGGGCAGCTCTGCTAACTCTGCCCAGTACTGGACCCCACATTTACAGCCCCAATTCCCTGCTACAGGAGTGTCCCCACCCTGTGTCCTCACACCCATGTCCCAGGTCCTTGGTGTCCCTGTCCTGGGCGGGACAAGACTCTAATCTCCAGCGGGCCCTATGACTCACGGCGGGGTAGGGCTGTCCTAGGTCCCCTCGTCAATGCCTCTCACCACCATCCCTGGGACACAGGCTCAGCCCCACCCCCATCCTGGGAGACAGCTGCAGGCCGGCTCACGGGCATCCTTTGAAGCCAAGAGGGCTGGGGTGGGGAGCGGTCACACCCAAGTGTGTCAGAGCCTGGCCTGCCCTTTCAAGTTCCTGGCCCTTACGGGGGACAGCTTATCACTGCCCAGGACGCAGGTCAGAGGAAGAGCAGCAGGTTGGCATCATGCCCAGCCATGCCCACCGATCCTCCTGGTCCCCCAGGCCCTCTCCAACGGCCTGGCCTGTGGAGTCACTCTAAGGACACCCTCCTCTGACCCCTAGCTAGGTCCCTTAGAGCTGGCGGGGCTGGGCGCACAGGCTCGGGCCTTAGCCCATCTCATATCCTGGTGGCTGCCTGTCAACCTTGTGGGGCCCAAGGGCAGCTGGGACCTGGCCATACCCACATGGAGGGGCCTTCTCCCCACCCACAGCCCTTGGCCCAGCCCTGGAGCAGCTGGCCCTCTGCATGTCTACCCCTGCCAGGCTTGGAGTCCTCAGAGCAGGCACAGGGACCTGGGTGGGACAGGGCGAGTACCCGCCACAAGCCCCACCCAGCCCTTCGGGAACATGCAGGCACAGTGGCCCAGGCCTGTTGTTCCCGTGCTTTGGGAGGCCAAAGCAAGAGGAGCACACATTCGAGCCACAGCGGGCGACGTGGGCCCTTCGTGACATCTGTCTCGACAGTCTCGACACCAGACTACACTGTGTGAGGGATGAAGCTGACGCAGCTCAGCGTGAAGTCCGGCCGGCCCCTCGGCGCACGCCAGGCCCCCGTGTCCCCACCCCTGCACGTGTCCAGAGGGTGACACGCAGCTCGGCCCTTGGAATAGCACAGGTGCTGCACAGCAGGGCACACGGTAGGGGACTACTGTGTCCCCGGCAAGGGAGCTGGGATGCGGCACAGGCGGGCAGGTCCTGCCAGCCGGGGTGGAGACCCTCCAGAATCACAGCCTGAGGGACGTGGGAGCAGCCGGGGCCGCAGGCAAGGCCGGCTGAGCCGCCAGCCGGCCAGCGGCCCCTCCCTCAAGAGCCATAACGTAGGGGGACCAGAGCCTAGCTCAGCACCCCACAAAGACACAAATGGGGCAGCCCAGTACCCACCGACCCTCCCGATGTTCCCTGCAGAGCCTGGTCTGTTTTGGAAAAACGCCCAAGCTCTGGACTACGCCAGGCTATCATGCCCACGTACCAGTACCCATCCCCGACTAGGAAGGTGCAGGCCTGGGGCCAAGCCCATCTGCCCAGCTGTTCGGGGTCAAGCTCACGGCACCACCCCTGGCTGCTTTCCCACATCCCCTACAGAGCCCCTGCCCCAGGTTTCCTACCACCTGAGGTCTCCGGCACCTCAGGGTCCCTCTCCCAGCCCTTTCTCTGCTTCCAGCTGAAACCCGACCAGGGGCAGCCACCTGTCCCCTCCTCTCCTGTCTGGGGAACATCTCTTTGCCCCCAGATCTCACAGCTCCAGATGCCTGGAGTCCCACAAGCCCCTGGCCACTGCAGCTGGCCGTGGATGGCCCTGTCACCCACAGAGGTGGAGCACTGCCTCCTCTAGGGCTAGCTCACGTCCTGGAGACAGGAGCCAAGTGCCGTCCAGTGCTGTCTGAGGTTCCCAGCAGGGAGCAGCTCTGTCTACATCATTTGTGGACCAAGGGACACTGCCATCAGGGCCTGGTCCTGAGAACCACAGTGTTGAGTAGTTCCGATGCACCAGCAGGACCACGGCCCCTAGCAATGGCATCTTTTCCATGCAGGAAGGCACCTTGCCTTGGATGTGGTTGGGAGAACTGAGTCTTGGGCTCCGAACCGAGGTGAGCAGGACACTCAGCTGGAGCCCTGAGGATAGAGGTGACAGTGACCCGAGCCAGGGCCCACCCAGCTCCCAGACACTGACCATGGAACCCTGCAAGGCAGGGCGGGGATAAGGCACAGGCCCGGCATCAGGTGGGGTGCCAGGGTGCCACAGCACTAGACACTTGAGGACAGGCCCTGGGACACCAGGCCATAAGCCCATGGAAGGGACAACTGTTGGGAGTCTCCCCAAAAGGACACATACATGCACGCATGCACAACACACCAGCACACGGGTGCACATGGGAATGACACATCTTCACCTGTCTGCACAGGCAGGCACACAGACAGAAGCCGAGCTGAGAAAGGACACACACTTTCTTGTTTAACAAAATAAATTAAATATACGAGGCTTCAGCTCAAACTCTATATAAAATTACAGGGACGAGGGCAGCTGTGGGCAGGGGTGATGTGTGCCCAGCCCCATGGGTTGTGGACATCTGGCATGGCTGTAAGTCTCAGCAGGGCCTGGGCCCAGGGATAGGCCAGAGTCGTTGCGACCGGCCTTCCTCTAGTATTCTCTTCATTCCTTAAATATAAATATCCTGGCCCCTTCTCTGCGGCAGTGGGAAGGGTGGATCCCCTCTGACCAGTACCAGGTCCCGGGCCCAGGCTGCTGGTGGGGTCCTGGATGCCCAGGGCAGGCCACAGGCCGAGCAAGGACACAGGCACAGGGCGGCAAGCAGCCACGGCCCCAGGAGGCCCCACAGGCTGGGAGTTCCTTCATCTACTAGCCCATTGCTACATGTCACAGCAAAGTCACGACACAAGTCTTCCTGAGGGCATCTCAGTCTGTCTCTGCAACGTGTGTGTGTGTGTGTGTGTGTGTGTGTGTTTCCAGCCGTCTGTGTGGCAGTATGCTGGTATCTACAGCCAAGCTTGCATGTGCCTCACACTGGCCTCCCTCAGCCTCTGACCTCCATCTCCAGCTCTGTTCTCCCGTGCCCACCCTATGGCACATGGCACGCAGAGGGGTTGCTGACACCTAGCACTGGTAGTGCACGTGCTGGTGGACCTTGCCCTCCACATGTGAGTGCATGTGTGAGTGCATGTGTGTATGTGTGTGCACATCTGTGTAGAGCTTAGGGTACAGCTTGGGCCCAGTGGCCGAGCCCAGCAGGTGCTGGGGGGCTGGAGGGGGCCCGTGCTCCTCAAACAGCCCCACAGTCAGTGCAGGCAGATCCTTGTCCCCACTGCGGTCTCGGGTGGCAGCCAGGGGCCGGTGCCCAGAAGCAGGTGGTGTGGGCACTTGGGCACATGGCTTCTTCTTGGCCTGGCAAAGCCAGAGCAGCATAGTGCCCAGGATGAAAACGGCGCCAGCTGGGATGCCTATGACCACAGGCCACGGGAGGCTCGCGGTTGAGGATGAGGGTGGCACAGGAGGCCCCGGAGGCTTAGGGTCTGCAAGAGACGAGGGCAGGGGTAGGGAGGGGAACACGGCTGTGCAGACAAGGGAGCCCGTCCTGTGTAGGCAGCGTGGGCAACCCCTCTGCTCCTGCGGGGGCCGGGGCAGGGGGGAGCGGCACCGCAGGAAAGCCGGGCGGCAGGCACGCACCTGGCAGCACAGTGAGGAAGGCGCTGCGGAAGCTATACCCCATGGTGTTGGCACCCAGGCAGATGTACATGCCGGCATCATCCTGGCGGGCGCGGGAGATGAGCAGCTTGTTGAGGTAGGAGCCATCGGGCCGCGACCACACGTCGCCCGTGGGCAGCACCACGAACTTCTGGCCGCCCACATCGATGGTGGAGTTGTGGCGGCCCTCAGCGCCGTACTCCACCCTCTTCAGCCACTGGATCACGGGCTTGACGTCGCTGCGCACCTTGCACTGGAACGATGTCGTGCCCCCGAAGTCCACCGTGGTGTTCACCGGGTGAGTACCCGTGAGCACCGGCTTGGAGCGCGTCCGCTCTGTGTGTGCGTGGGGGGGGACGGGGTGTCAGCGCGGCCCCGGGAGCCCCTGGCTGCCCTGCCGCCCCCCAGCCCAGCCAGCACGCACGGATGACATCCACTTTGTAGGTGGCGTTGATGGCGCCTGCCCGGTTTGACACGCGGCACGTGTACTTCCCGCTGTCCTCAGGCCGTAGGTTCTTCAGGCTCAACGTCCACTTCTTCCTGCGCTCACCAGCCTCTGGGCGTGTCAGGGCCTGGTCGTCTTTCGTCCACGTAATGTCAGGCCGTGGGTGCCCACTGGCCACACACTTGAGTCGCACGGAGCTACCCACGGGACGAGCAATCACCCGGCGCCGCATCTTGGAGGGCTGCGTGAAGCGGGGCCGGGCTGCGGGGCAGGGCAGGGTGGGGGCACGGGTCAGCAGGGTCTGTGGGCACCAGAACGGAGGACGGGGACGTTCTGTTCCATGCTCACCCCACGGCTGGCCGGCTGGGTCCTCACGGCCTCCCGAGGAGCTGCCCGGTCCTGAGCTCTCCTTCCCGCGGCTGACGTCATCTGCAGGGAAGGGCACCCGCAGGAGACAGTGAGGGGCCCCAGAGCTCCTTGCAGGTCTCCAAATGGCCCCCACGGGGTCAGCCCGGACCAGAACAAGGCCATGGATACTCCCATGTCTCAGGATCAAGGACAGCTGGGCAAGGGACTCCTGCCAGCCCTGCCCCCAGTGCAGGTGACACTCGCAGACATGGGTACAACTGGAAGGCCACCCCCAGGCTCCGGGGGGTCTGCAGGGTGGGAGGGGGGGCCCGGCGGGCTAGCAGCTGCGGTAACCCTAGCCCACATCAAGGGGCCGAGGGCTGGTGGCAGACACGGCTCACATACCGCCTGCTCATCACCCCCTTTGAAAGAACTGCTGGGGGGGGGGCAGCCACAGTACTCCCATTCCATCACCCAGAGAAGACCCTGGGGGCCCACCCGGGGTTGTGCGGGAGGCAGGGCGGCTGAGAAATGCCCCCCACTGCCCTGAGACCACAGGCCAGCCCCTCACACTGCCACTCCAAACCTCAAGCTGCCTGGGCCCCATGCACAGAGCCAGGCAGAGTGGAAACACACTGGTGCCACCATACAGAGGGTGTCACCAGTGACACCTGTCCACTCCCAGTGCCCAGGCCCCTGGGTGGGACAGAACAGAAGGGCACTGGCCTCCGGCGGCCCCTCAGAACTCTGAAACCTGAGCCTCAAAGCTGCAGCAATGCCAGGGTGTACCATGACAAGCCCATGGTGGCCCACACCCTTCATGGGACCACCGTCTGGCCTCATGTGCCTGCTCCTGCCCTGGGAAGTGGGCGATGAGGCTGGGCTGGGGGTGTGGGGCCAGGCTGGAGTGGACAGGTCAGGCCCTCTGGGACCGTGCCTACATTGGCGCCAGGCACAAGCTGAGTGGTAGGAGGACACTGGATGTCTGCGATTGACCTGCCCCGGGTGGGCACCCGCGCCCCACTGACCCATCACGATGAGAGTGTAGTTGACACTGAGGCTGCCGAATCCGTTGGTGGCCTTGCACACGTACACACCCGCATCCTCGGGCTCCACGGCCTTCACCTTCAGCCCCTGCGGCAGCACGCGGAAGCGGCTCCAGCCGCCATGGATGGTGCGGCCGTCCTTGGTCCACATGGTCAGGGGCGGCGGGTCCCCCTCCACCGGGCACTGCAGCCGCACAGTGCGGCCTAGCCGGGCCACCTGCCGTGGGGCCACTTTGTCTGCCATCCTCGGGGGGCCTGCAGGAGTCAGAGGGCTCAGTCGGCGGAGACAGTGGTGAGGGGAGCAGCGACTGGAAACTGGTGCCAGTAGCTCAGGCTGCCCCTGCCCGGCCCACTGGGACCCACGGGGGATGCCCACGTGGCCAGGCGGGGGAGGCATGAGCACCGATCTCCTCCCCAGGCCAGCGCCCAGGCGTTGTGCCCAGCTGCCCTCATAGGCAGCCTCCCTCTAGGACCCGGAAGCACTGGGACACAACCTACTGGATTATGCTTTTATTTTTTTAAAAAAAATTATATATTGACACAGGGTCTTACTCTGTAGTCAAGGCTGGTCCTGAACTCACTATGGAGCCGAGGCTGGCCTAGAACTCATGGCAGTCTTCCTGCCTCAGCCTCCCCAGTGCTGGGATGACAGGCGTGCGCCACCACGCCTGGCTATTACTGTGTGGCACTGGAGGACCAAACGCAGGGACCGGTGCCTCCCAGGCCAGCTCTGTAGTCACCAGGCACTCCCGGCCCTGAGACAACGCCTTGAATGGTTACGTGGAGAAAATGGGGCCAGCTGGGGGCGATGTCACAGGCCTGCAGCCCGGGTCTTCTGGGAGGCCACGGCAGGAGGGTCACAGGCTCAAGCTCAGCACAGCCGACTCACTACAGCCCCATCTCAAAATACATGGAATGAGCCGGGGACCAGCTCAGTGTGAGGGTCCTAGGTCCAACCCAGGGCACTACAGCCAGAGAGAGAGAGACAGGGCCACCCCTGGGCCACACAGGTCCCAAACGAAGGCGGCCCCGATGTGGCGCCTCCAGCGGGGTCCCTCGCTCTAGCGCACGTCTCCCACCAGGCCTTCTCTCAGGTTGGGGACCACCCACTCCACCTTCTGCCCTCCACCCCCCACGAACTCAGGGTGCAGCAGCCCGAGGACGAGCACAGCAATCCTAGAGGCCCTGCACACGGATGGCACGCAGTCAGCAGGGCCACCACAAAGGTGGGCAGCAGGTGCATGGACACTGTGCACATCTGGGCAGCAGACCATCTGTCGGCACACCAAAGCTTTTGTGTGTGTGTGTGTGCGCGCGCACGTGCACACACGCGAGTCTGTGTGTCCTGCCTGTGCATGCTTCATCTAAGTCGGCCCAGGGAGGTCGGACCAAGGATGCTTGACCAAAGCGCACAGGGGCATGAGCCCACGGCCCTGAGGGCAGAGGGAAGGGCACATGTCTGGACGGGGCTTGGTGGACCACCCTGGGGGCTGGCAGTCCCTAGGCCACAGAGCCACCTCCACGCAGCTCCTATGGGAGAGGTCCTCTGCAGATGCTGCCTACCCCAGGGAGAGGCTGAACCCTGGACCAGGTGCTCCTCACCGCCCAGTCTAGACTCTTCCCTCCCACCTTCCCTGCCCTGGCAAGGTGTCCTGGGCTAGAGCACAGGGACAGGTACCCAGGACTGGTGGGCAGCCAGTGGCCGATGGGTTGGGAAGGAGGGTCCAGTACACAAGACCCTCTCCGGTGTCGGCACTGTGTGCAGGCTCCTGGGAAAGAGGCTGAGGTGAGACAGGGCAGCGGCCACTGCTCTGGACCAATGTGACAGCATGCCTTCCCACCGTGCCACCTCTGCGGGTGCCCTGGGCACAGTGCCCCGGCTGGCTGCTCAGAGGCGGCTCATCAGCGGCGCTGCTGTAGTCGGGACCAAGTGGAGCTCGTCGCTGGGCATGGGGTGTCGCCTTTGCTGTGGGCATCCTGTCTCCGCAGCAGCTCTGTGCTGACCTCACAGGGCCACGCCCCGTCCGGGGGCACAGAAGCAGCCCACACATGGGCACAGGGTTGCCAGCCCTGCCGAGGCCTCTGAGGATTCTTGCCTGATTCTGGGATATCATGGCAGCCCTGCAGAGAGCTGGACTAGGGCCATGGGAGAGAGGCTCCTCCCGGCCCTACCATCCCGCCTTCTGAGAACCCTCCTCTGACTCCCATCTCCCTGTCTGCCTGAGTCTGCCCCACCACGTGCCCTGAGCCAGGACCAGCTCAAGCCCCAAGAATGTCCCCTTGCTTTGCCAGCCTGGACCCCTAGAGGGGAGAGAGCTCAGAAGGGCTACGGGGTCGCCAGCTCCTTCCCTCTTGTCCTCTCTCTCTCTCTGAGGACTCAGGCCCCAGGGCACAGCTGTCCCAGGGCCCTCAGCACCCACTCAGCTCAGTGGGAGGGGCTGCTGGTCCCACAGGCACATGAGCCTCCTGAGACCCCTCCCCAACCTTCCCAGGTCCCGGCTCAATTCCCAGGCTGATCCTGTCCGCCACCTGTCACTGTCTGAAATTCTACCATTCGCAGGGCCTCCCAGGCTGCAGGACCAGGGAGGAGCTAGTCTTGACCCAGCCTGTGGCGCCCTGTGGCTGGTGCCCAGCCCCCTGGACAGGCACCCTCAACTTGATCCCACACATGTGCAGATGCATGGACATACACAGCTGCCCAGAGGGACCTGGGTGGGCACTGCTAGGAGCTGCCTGAGACCAGGTGCGCCCACTCAGAAGGAAAAGAGGCCTGGGGGAGGGGCAGTGAGCACAGGAGGGGGCAAGGACCCTGCTCACACCGCTGCTCAGGAAAGGTGCAGAGCCGAGTGACCACCAGATGGCCGGAAACATGGCTCCAGGGCCAGCTGCAAACAACACAGGCGGACAGGCTGGCAGCAGCCCGGCCCAAGGAGCCAGCCTTATCCTAAAGCAAATAGCATTCCACCAGCCCTGCCCCCCACTGTCACCCGGCCACCCTGTACTCAGTGGCTGCACAGCCAGAGGTGCACGCGAGGACCCGCCAGCAGGAGGACGTCCCCTCCCAGATTCAGTGTGGCCGCCCCAGCTTACCCACCAGTGAGGGAACCGAGGCTGCACCCGAGTCCGCAGGCAGAGGGCACCGGCTGCGCTGCTATCCCGTTGGGGCGGGGGGGGGGGGGGGTAACCTGGCAGGGAGGCAGCTCTGGGCCAAGGCTAGCTAGGAGCCCTGCCTCAGTCTTCTGCAGAACATCTCTCCTTGGCCCAGCCCTTGCCGAGGATACCCAGGACCCCTGACCCACCCATGTCCTGGCCACTACGCTGGCAAGGCCCAGGCAGGCAGGGTGCAGATGGCCACACAGCTGGAATTCACAAGGACAAAATGACGCTGGAGCCAGTGGGGATGAGAGCTTGGGGTGCTGGGGCCCAGAGCACAGAGCCTCTTCTCCCCTTTCCTTCCAAGTGGCCCCTCTGGTGGGCCCTGGCTCCAGTGTGAGTGCCGGGGGGACTCGCCCAGAACACAGCCCACCTGCGAAGGCCCTCTCCGTCAGCACCAGGAAAGGGTGAGCCACGGTGTACCTACCAGCAAGGGAAGAAGGCCTGCCCCAGGAAACAGACACAGAGGCCTGAATCCCACGTTTAGAGCTGTCTGACAGCAGGCAGAACCTGAGGCTGGGGCCCGGTGAGAGCCCTACCTGGCCCAGCGGAGTCTCCCTGAGCCTCCAGGGCTGACCAGCTGGGCTGCTGCCTTGCAGAGCCTCATAGCCCAGGGCAGGTGAGGAGGAATCCTGGCAGAAGGCCTGCGAGATCTGTGAGAGAGCCCTTTCTTGAGAGGCCGATGTGGCCAAAGCACCCGGGCCAGCCACAAGACGTGTCAGGAGGGACAGGCCACCTTAAACTGGGAGTCCACAGCAGGTGCCACTGACACTGGGGAACCTGGTCTTACAGCTGCCCCACCCCAGACCCCGACTTGATGACCTTGAGGACTCTTCCCCAGGGGCTGGTTTGGGTGCTGGCTGGCAGCTGACCTTGGACACGAGGTGTGTGAGCGTGCAGGAACCACCCGGTTGGCCCAGCCCAGCCCCCAGCAAGGCCTGCATGCCCCAGGAATTTCCGGCCTGAGAGGAATTCTCTGGCCAGGCGGTGGGCCTGGCAATGCGGTGGGAGCAGCCAGCCAGGAGCCACTGGCCTGCAGCCCACCCCCTGGAGAAGTGGAATGGCCTGGTGGGGACTCGGAGGACAGTGTGTTAACCCCAATAAGAAGGTTGGCCTTGGAGGGCACAGGGAGAGCCAGACCCAGCAGGTTCCCAAGACGTCTTCAAGGGTTGAAGGGTAACAGACCAGCCAGATGCTGAGTCTTCTGTGAGCAGCACCCCAACTCCCAAGCCACTGACCAGCCCCAACCACTGGAAGCAGATGTAGACTCACAACACAGCCAGATGCAACAGGGCGCCAGGCCCACAGTGGCCCCACCACAGGGCTAAAAGGAGGAATGCCAGAGACAGGGCCCCAGGGGTCATACCCTTCCCAATAGACCACAGAGCCTGGGGACATGGGCAAGGACAACCTTGGTGTCAAAGGTATAGCTGGGCCCCAGATTGGAGAGGCCCTGACGCTTGCAAGGGCATACATAGCTCATGGCAGCTAGGTCCCGGGCACACATGGCCACCTGGTAGCCCAAGGCACACCACAGATCCACAGCGGACGTGGCATCGCAGGGCCTGAGGGACGGATGGCTACCACAGAAACCAGGCCATTCTAGATGTGTTCCGCGGACTTGGCCCTGCAAACTGGAGGAGTGGGGGAACCCTGAGGACACATCTGTGTCCTTGCCAAGGGGCTGTCACGTGACTGTAGCTTTCTGGTTCTCACAAGCTCCCCCTCCATACACATACAGCAGGCACCAGTGTCACCAGACAGGGCCATCATGGCAGGGGAGACACCTTCACACCACCCCAGCAGGTGGTAATCACTGCAGGCCCCAAAGAGCAGGGCGCTCCCTACCCACTGCTGGACCTCATCAGGCCTGCCGATGCCAGCCACGCTGCAGCCCCCACCACCAACCCTAAATCTCACAAACACAATCCAATGAGCGCACAGCCTCCCACAGGGACCCTACCCTCTCTACAGGCCCTGACCCATGGCCTCTGCAGCCCTTGGCACCTGGAAGTGTAAACAAGGCCACTTCCGGAGCCGGTGCCCCAGGGCCAGAGGTCGGGCTGAGCTGAACTGCATTCTCTATAGACCCTTCAGTCCCAATTGGGACAGCCTGACCCACCATGCCACCCCAACACACAGGGCTCCATGGGGCTCCACAGAGCCAGGGAGCCCTGGACTCGCCACACAGCGGGGGTCTCAAGGAAGGGGCTGAAGCTGGGACAGTGCTGGGCATGCGAGCTGCCTGCAGCTGTGTGTGGACAGGCTCCGGCCCAAGCCCCCCGGGGGCTGCCGGGGCAGAGGGCAGCCGGGAGCCACTGCCAGCGACCCTAGACAGGGAACTATCCCCATTCCCAGAATGCCTGCTGTTCTCATGCCCACTGGCACCACACCTGAGACAGGGCAGCACATGGCTCTCCCCAAACCACTGCTGAGGACTCCTTCACATACACCTGGGCAGCCTGAGTAAACCTCCCGAGAAATAAACTCTCGTGGTGGGAAGAAGAGGGGTTGTATTTCCTGCCACACGGGAAGCCCTCCTGTCCCAGCAGTGCCCCCCGGGACCACCTCTCCAAGGCCTGCCTGGCCTGGCTGTGTAAAGGATCCCCCCTTCCCCAGCCCACAAGCCATCTTAACTGTGGACCCCAGGGGCTACAGTCCCAAGGCCTGGCCAGGAGCATATGGTAATCCTGCTACAAGAACAGGTGACAATGGGAGGGAGACAGTGGCCTGGGCACACCTTTCCCTCTGCCCACAGGGGCTGTCACCTAGACATAACCAGGGCTAGAATCTCCTCAGTACAGAACGTGAGAAAGGCAGCCAGCTTGGGGCCGGCACCAGGCCCAGCCACACAGCAGGCAGGTGGCCAGCACCGGGGGGCGAGCCTGCCGGGCCACATCCCACTGCCCCTAGCACAGTCAGCACTGCCCAGGCCAGGGCTAGACCGGCCAGAGGCTGGAGGCCTTGGCTGGGGAAAAACCAACATTTCCCCTCGTCAGGGCCATGGCACAGGGCAGGCAGGCTGAAAGGCAACTTTGAGAGCCCAGGGGCCCATTGATTCCAGCACAAAGGATAAAGGAGCCTGTGGTCGGCTTTCCAGGCCCAGCCAAAGACGACTTTGTTCGCGCTCCCCCCTCCTCCCCCAGGGGACAGTGATTTATTTTCCCTTGCAGGAGTGTAGGCCCCAGAAGTGAGGGGGGGGCGATGCTGCTTCCCACCCCCACCTCACAGTGCCCGGGCTGGCCACCTCAGCCCCGGCTGCACACCATTCAGCCACTGCAGCCTGGCCGAGCCCAAGGTCAGCATCTCACACGTCACGCTGGCTACCACTCCCTACTCGTCAGCCTCAGCCCCCTGCCTAATCCTGTAGCTACAGTGCATTATCCCAAGCACACGGTGGCTCCGTGGCCTGGGTCAACCACACCAGGCACGCAGGGTGGGAACTACCTACCCGTGCAGCAAGCTGGGTGCAGAGGACAGGGGAAGGACCCTGTGGCTGGCCACTCAGGCTGACCCTCGGGCCAACCCTGCCAAAGCTCCCTGGCTCCCCATCTCAGAGACCCCAGCAGCTTGTTCCCAAAGCTGTCTGTCTACTGGAGAAGGGTATTCTGCCCAGAACCATTCAAGTTACCACTGTGAGAAGTAAAACAGGACAGAAAGAGCCAAGGACTATCATTTTCAGATTAAAAAAAAAAAAAAAGCCTAGGACAAACTCACCAAGATTGTGAAACTTTGGGTAAAGGGGAACTTTTAAAACATGATCCGGATCTAGAGGTACCAACTCCAGAAATTGCGAGGCCCCAGGGAAATGTCTTTCAAAACAGCCCAAACTCTGTGTGTGGTTCTCTGGTCCCCCAGGGTCCGAGCTAGGCCTGCTCTGGGGAGCAACAGTACATTTGGAAGAACTCTGCCGCTCCAGCCAGGGTTGGGCCTGGAGACGGCAGCACAGCTCAGGAAGCTGTTCCTCCACCTCCACCCCAAACCGCAGAGGCCCTTGCCCTTGGATCGTGGCTCCCTCACGCTCCCCAGTGCCCCCAGGGCCTTTGGCCGGCAGAGCTCAGTGGGAGACTAGGTGCAGCTCCAAGACTGCAGCCAAGGGGACTGGGCAGAGGGGGCAGCCTTACCAGGGCCCCTCACCCAAGGGGCAGGCCCTACCTAGCTGCTGCTGTCCACCAGCGGCCTCAAGGCCCAGCCAGGGACGATGTAGGGCAGAGGCCTTGACAGCCTCTCTGGCCAAATGACCAGAGAAGAGGCAGGTGCAGGGATGGGGGCGTCCGCGCAGACGAAAGAGGCATCAGGGTCCGGTACGCCGGCTATGATGGGGCTCACCCGGCATGGCCAAGTACCCACAGTGCCCAGGACGCTGCCCAGCCTGGCCACGTTGGTCAGCCCCCACCCTCCAGCCAGCCAGTCACAGGCATGTGGCGGGCGGCAGGGGGCGGGGTACGGTGGCATAAGGCCCACCTGGGCCGCCGCCCGCCGCCCAACACCCGAACGTGGCCATATAAGGCTAGATTGGGCTCAGTGTGCTCAGTGGGGGAGGACTGGTGGACACAGAACGGTCGATCCTGAGTGGTCAACACGACCAAAGGGCCGGCCTGGCTACAGGTCCCGCCTAACCATGGGGAGGCCAGCATTGTACCCTCCTGACCCTGGAACATGGCGGGCAGGCGTCCGCTGTCCATATCACCCGGCCACTACGGAAGGCTCTCGCTGAGGCTGTATCTAAGAGCAGGGTTGCCCACCTGGACATCAGGACATCAGTGGCTCTGACACTCAGGGGCTAGCCTAGAAACCAGCTCCCGTGGCGCAGCGAGCCCTGCTTGGGGCCATCTCCCAGCTTCTACACCATGAGCCTGCTAGGATGGCCAGGCCAGACCGAGGCCCAAGGACACCACCAATGCCTTCCACATCTGAGCCTGGCCACCTGGGGTCTCGACAAGCTCCCAGGGACCCAACTAGGTCTCTGTGGCCACAAACAGCCCACTCCCCACAAATCCACAGGCTGACAGCTTCCCTCCACTGCTGGCATGTGTATGCCAGGCTACAGGTGGGTCTTAGGGCAGCCGAAGGTGGAACACAAGCCCACCTGCCACCTAGCAAGGTGAGCTGAGGTGTCTGAGCGAGCCTGTGGATGTCGGCAGGTCAGCGGGAGAACCTCACACGGGAGCTGGAGGCACAGGGGTGAAAACTGGGGCTATCACTCCCTGGTGACCCGGTGGTACTCTGCAGGTAAACTGGGGGTAGCCCACAGATGAGCTGTAGGTACCCAGGGCTTGGGGGTACTGGGGACTCCACGGTTGGGCAGGGGGTACCTCCAAGGTGAGCCAGCGAGTGAGCTAAGGTTACTTCACGATGAGCTGCGGAGACCAGAGGGTGAGCTGGAAAACTCGGGTGCGGGGGCCCTGCAGAGGCGGGGCCAGCGGGAGCCCGAGGCGCGTGCCAGGCGGGCACTATGGCAGGGGTCAGGGTTCAGGGCTGGCGGGAAAGGGGCGGCGCCGCGCAGGCCGGGGCGCGGGCCGGGCGCCAGGACTCACCTCGCGCGGCGGCGGCCGGCGGGAGGGCCCCCAGAAGCAGCAGCAGGAGAGCGGGGCTGGGCGACATCTCAGACCGGGGAGGGGGCGCGGTCCCCGGCGCGGGGCAGGGGCAGCCCCGGCGCCGCGCTCCGGGCGGGAGGAGCTGCGCTATCAAAGGCAGACAAAGGGTTTGCACTAATTACGGCCGCCCCCGCCCCGCCGCGGCGCGGACACCGGGCCCTGCCCGCGGGCGCAGCTCACCGCGCCGCCCGCGGATAATCGCCTGCGCCATTAGCTGACAAATTGGTGCGGGGGCCCACGTGGGGCGCGGGGCGGGGCGGTGACGCGACCCGGGGCCCCTCGCTGCGCCCGCGCCCCCCCGACGCTCCCGGCCCGCCCCCGGGGTCCCTGGAGGGCAGCGGGCTCACCTCGGCGAGGTCGGCGGGTCAGGGCCGGGCCTGCGGGCGTCGCGCCGCGGCCGTCGCCGCCCTGGGGCGCCACATCCCGCCCCCCGCGCCCCCGGGCCGGGCCTGGGGCGGGGCGGCGCTACCTGGGCGCGGGCGGCGCGGGCTGGGGCCGGGTTGGGGCACAGGGCTCCCGGCGTAGCGTCCCGGTGGGCCGGCGGCGGGCCGGTGCGCAGGCGGGCGGAGGCGCGGGGCGGCGGGGCTGGGGGCCCGGGGCGCCGCGCCGCGAGGCGTCCTTCCCTGCGGGGCTTTGTCAACTCTCCCGGAGCGAGCGCCGAGCCGCCGCGCGCCCCGCCCCGCGAGCCGTCCAGCCAATCCACGCGCGGCGCTACGCCCCTATCCCCGCCCCTCACGCCTGACTGCCAATCCGCACTTGCCGGCCCTCCCAGCGCCCCGCCCCGTGCCGAAACTTCGTTCCAATCAGAGCGCGCGCCCTCCGGGCTCCCGGCTTAACCCTCGCCGTGCGGCGGCCCCGGGCGGGCGGCTCCCGAGGGCTCCCGACAGCCTGGTCGCATCCCGGGGCCTCTGCTGGGGATCGCTGGACCCACCACACCCAGGCGCAGGCCCGGGATCTCGCTCCAGCTCCCCCAGGTCCCCAGGGCAGCCTTCGAATCCCCGTCCCTGGCCGGGCTGCTTTTCGGGCGCCCCAGAAGGCGTCTAAGTGAACACCCGCGGGGCTCTCCTGGACGTGAGATGTGCTCCCCAGGGAGCCATGGGAGCGGGTGGGGGTCCCCGAGCTGCTCTGGAACGGAGCAGGAGCGAATCCTGGTGCCCCACTGGAGCGACTCACCTGGAGGCCTCCCGCTGCCAACCTCTGCAGGTGGTGGTCACGAGGGCTGGCACAATGCTACCAGACGGCGCTCACTTTTACCCTCAATACCAGACAGGTTTCTGGCTGTCCCTGGAGAACCAGGGCACCGCGGAGACGGGTGACTTACCCCGCACTGGCACCACCTGCATCCCCACCGGACACCACCGAAGCAGGAGCCCTCCTAGCACCCTTGCACTGTCTCCCCTGAGTGGCCCGCCAGCCTGCCCACGGCGTCCCCCGCCACCATGTTCGCGGGCTCCCCGCATCCTTCGGTAACCGCGCTGAGAGCCGGGGCTTGGATCCTGGGGTCTCTCCCCAGTAAGACCTCCGCTCCCCGGAACGCTCAATCCGGGACAACTCCCCCAGACCAGCCTCTCAGGGCTCAGCAGCCTCTCTCCCAGGCAATCCTGGGCCTGCGCTTGGCGTCCCAGCCCCAGTGGGCACTGTGCAGGGAGGGTCCTGCCATCTCTGCCCTGGGTGATGGACCAGGCTGTGAGGGCCACCTGAGGATGCAGGTCTGGGGCGGGGGTCACAGGCAGGTGGGGAGGCTTGAGTCCTGAGGAAGCAGGCCCAAACGTCACCCAGGCGTGAAGAGCCCTGACAGGTGTGCGTGCCAAGGGCAGGTGCGCACAAAGGTGGCCCGGGAGTGCGGGAGGTCAGCCGCAGAAGGCCGGCGCCGGGGAGGACGGGACAGGGACAGAGGGGCCGTGTGCATGCGCAGCCAGGGAGCCGGCCGGTCCCTGTGCGCACAGCCGCCCCCTCCCCCCCGCTGTCGCTCCCGTGGCCACTGACTCCAGACCCCACGATTCTCCCCGTCGCCCCCATCGCCGCGTCCCTCCTGCTCACCTAGCCTCCGTCTCCCTGCCCCTGCCACAAACGAGCGTGTACCATACACATACATACGCACACACACGCACGCACGCACGGGGGCGCGCTGCCCCCTGGCGGAGGCGCGGAGGCCGCGCGGGCCCCGCCCCGCCACGTCCAGCCACCGCCCGGAAGCCGCCCGCTGCGGCTGGACACCAGACCCAGTCTTGCGCGTCCCGCCGGCGCCGGCGCCGGGATGCGCTCCCCGGGCGGCGTGGGGAGCGGGGTCCCCCGGCCTGCGCTCCGTGCGTGACCAGACCAGGGATCCGAACGGCTGGGTGAAAGCTCTGACCCCCGCAGAGAAGCCTGGGGCGGCGACAGGTCCAGATCCTGGCAAGACTGCAGAGCTTGTCCGAATTCCCGCCGCGCTCCCGGGTGAGCCCCAGCAAGTCCGAGGTCGCTCTTCCAGTGATCTCACCTCGCAGGGACGCCGAGCCCCCCCACCCCCGGCCTGTGTGGCCCCGAGACCGCAGACGCGGAAGTGGGCTCCCACAGGTGTGGACTTGGCGAAAAAGTGCCAAGGAATTGTAACAAACCGGGTTCGTACTCTGAAAGGAACCAGCAGCAGCTACGCTGAAAGCTCCCGACGCTGGGCATGCAGCCCAGGGCCGCCTTTGGGGCCGTCCCCGCGCAGGCCCAGGTGTGGGGCGCGGGGCCCCAGATGGCACCGAGGCGTCCCTGAGGGGTCAGTGAGGAAGCAGCTGCCCGAGCGAGGCGAAAACACAGGAGAGAAGCCAGCCAGGAGCCTCCAGACGCGCGTGTGCAGGTAGGGAGACCGGGAGGCTCGGGGGAGGAAAGGCTACCACCTAAGCGTGGACAGGTGGCCTGGGGGTCGCTCCGCCTGCCAGTGCCTCGGGCAGGAATGTTAACAGGAATGCGAAGCGGCACGATGCCACTGGCCCGGTGCAATGATCAGGCTTCAAGGAGCAGAAAATTACAGTCCACACAAAGGGCTCCATCCAGAGTGACCCGGAAGAGAGGGGCCCGAGCTGCGGGAGCACGCCATACACACCATCGGAGATCGGTGACTGCTTGGCGGCTGAGGCTCGCTGTGCAGCTGGGCGTGGTGGCGCACCTGTAATGCCGGCACTCTGGGAGGCTGAGGCGGGAGGATTGCCTTGAGTTCAAAGCCAGCCCGGGCTACATCGTGAGTTCAGAACCAGCCTGGGCTACGGAGCAAGACCCTGTCTCAAAAAAAAAAAAAAAATGAATAAATAAAATTTAAAAATAAAACATGGAGGAGGGCTGGAGGAGTGGCTCAGTGGTTAAAGCGCTCACCTAGCGAGTGCTAAGTACCCAGGTTCAATTCCCCAGCACCACATAAGCTGGGCGTGGTGGCACATGCCTGCAAACCCAGCACTTGGCAGGAGGACTGGACTCCATGATGATTTCAGGACCAACCTCGGCTACAGAGTGAGAGCCAGTCTCAAATAAAATAAAATAAAAATCAAATATGGGCTGGGGAAGTCCTGGATTCAATTCCTAGTACTGAGAGGGAAAAAAATAAAGACCCTAAAGCAACTATTAAAATAACAAAGAATTTCCATTTAATGAAAGGAGTTGAAGAGGTTTCGTGTATGTATTTCAAGACAGGGTCTTGCTCGAAGGTCCAGGCAGGTCCTGACCTCACCCTGTCTCCCAGGGCTGGCCTAGAGCACACCACAAATCCCCCTTCCTCAGCCTCCCTGGTGCTGGAATTCCAGAGGTGCGCCTCCATGCCTGGCTTCTGTGCTGCTGGGGACCTTGCACTTCCAAGGCGAGAGCTCGCACCACTCAACTAGGTCCAGGGCGTCACTGAACGCAGTGGTTTGGATCTGGAGTGTCCCCAAGGGCTCATGTATTTGGATGTAGCAGGATACTGTGGAACCAGGTAGTGTTGGGAGGTAGGGCCTGGCTGGAAAGACCTGATGCTTTGGACTTGACTGGGGGGCTTTTTCTCAACTTGTTGAGACTGAGGGTCACCCAGGACAGAGCTTTCAGATTTGCGTTATTGATTTGTGGGCTGGGAAATGAGCTAGGGGCTGCAGGGGAGGAGGTGGGGTTCCACCTGGCAACTTAAACTGGGTAAAAGAAGAAGAAACACCCGGCTTCTTCCTGGGACACTCTGGCCCTGCCAGAGTCTCTAGACATGGACTTGTTCCTGCCTCACCCAGCTTCTGTCCATGAGGGGTGAGCAGCTCCCAGCCTCTGCCACGTGCTCCCACCATTGCCAGCTGCCCCTAAATGGACTGTCTGAGACCCTCTGAAACTAATCCAAAATAAATCTTTCCTCCCCGAAGTCGTGGATGTGGGGTATTTTGTCTCTGCAATAAGGAATACGTAAGACACAGAGAAATTCTACATGTAAGGAGGAGGTGGCACCTGTTCCACAGACACCAGCGGCAAATGAAGACAGGGGACCCGGCTCAGCACGCCTGAGGAAGCCAGAGTCATGACAAGGGAAATCCACAGAACGTAGCTGTCATGAACATAGATGCAAGGTGGTTTTCTATTTCATTTTAGCTCATCATATCCAACACATAAATGAAGGACACCCCCTGTGGTCACACGGGTGTTCCCAGGGCAGCACGAGTCGGCTCATGTGTGACCATCTACCCGTGCTGCTGCCCACATCAGGGACAGAAGATCACCATGATGACCAGTGAGCGACACAGGCAGAGCATGCCAATAGTACCCAGCATGCATTCCTGCTCTGCAAGCCTGCCTCCGCAAGCCGGGAGCAGGAGAGATCTTCCTCAGATGCCAATTAGAAGCCACTGTAGTTCCTGTCACAGTGTGAGCGCCAGCTAACGGGAGCAGGGCACGTTTTTCAGACAAAGATGGTAGATCTTTCAATTTTGCACACTTTTACCTGACCAGGTGACTAGGCAAAGAGGAGGAAGGGGGAGGAGAGATAAAGGTCATGCCACAGTGACTGACTTGACCTTGACCCAACACCTTAGATCTTATCGGGAAGATTGTGCATCCTGCCACCAGGTGAAAGGCAGGGGGAGGGACTTGCGATTTAGGTTAAAATCTCCATCCACCATACCTTCTGTGTGCTTTCTTTACCTGCATGGAGGGATGTCACCTCTTTTTGCAAAAAGATCATTAAATCCTCCCATGTCCATCCTTTGTTTGGACAGGCGAACTCCTGCGAGCCGTTTCTCAGTTTGGGGGCTCGTTCGGGATTTACACACCTACTGGAGGAGGACACCCCGAGCAGAGGACAGGCATCTAGTCTAGTTTTCTAGGTGGCCTGCTTTGCCGGGGGGGAGGGGGGGGGTCTAATCTCTCATGGAGCCATGAGAAGTTAACATGATCCCACCTGAGTTGGTTCACATTTGGAGACAGTAAGGATGATGCTAAAAGAAGAATAGAAAACTGTGGTTGGTCAGGAAAACTTCTCCTGCAGACCAAGGTAGGAAGGTTGCGGAAGGTTAATCTACAGAGTACTGCCTTGTCGACCAGGAAATAGCCTCAGTAATGGGGGATAATGCTGGAGTTTGTAAGAAACCTCTAGTATAAGGGGTTGAGCATTCTCCAAATAAAAGGCTCAGACTCAATTTGTTTTGGAATGAGAGGTAAGTATTCTAGGCCTAGTGAGGAAACAGATTCCCTTGAAGATCAGAATTCTCTCAAATTCCCTGTATAGTCTACTGGGGTGAATACTGAAATTCTGGGAGGATCATTATATAAATGAGGGATAAGGTGGAGAAAAACTAAATGCGCCTTTGCTGGTGCAGCAGAGGAGCAGAGGGGAGTTATAAGTATCAGCATTAGGAAAACGCCAAGTACTGCCACTCAGAACTATAAGAAAGACGTGCCTTGAGGATATCCTGAAAGTTAACAAGACCCCACCTTTGCCAACTCAGGGTGGAGAGGCCGAAGACTTTGAGAAGTGTAACCTAGGCTGGATTAATGACTACTAGGAGAGTGTCTTATTCAAGAGGAAGAAAGGGGCCTGCTGGAAGGGAGAGCCTCCTCCACACCGTCTAGGCCAGTCAGATGAAAGCGAACACCCTAATGCCATCCTGGCTGGAATAATGATCCTGAGGACAGGGCTCAAATGTGAGAACTCAGGGAGTTAATTATAAAGGGGTAGGAAAGTAGCTCCCAGGGTCCCAGAATGTTGCTTAAATGCCCAGTCCCTATAAGTAACCTGAGGCTTCCATTTGATCACGAAGAGAAGAAAGATTCATGATTAAATAGTCAGACTTTCAATTTCCAGGTTGGCAGCTGGGGAAGCTCCTGAAAGAGTCTCATACTGGGAATGCAAAAGAAAGCAGTGAAGCATGAGCCCTTTGTTACCAGATAGTGGGGAAAATAAACACCTGTGGGTGCTGGAGTTCTCACTGATAACCCAGGAGAAGGAAAATGGAGGAAGGAGGCCCGGAGCTTCTTGCGGCACCAGGAGGTAACCAAAGGTGATCTGGCTTTTATATGGCTTTTACATGGCTTCCTGTCCCAGGGTTAAAGAACACTTACTTGGTCTAGAGCCCCAGTTGTTGTCCCTGGAAAGGAGGCGCGGGGTCTCCTACTGGGTCCCATTTACCCTCACCTCAGCAGGACGGAACCTCAGGCAACATCGGATGTGGCAGGACTAATGAGGCCTCTTGTTCTATTCCTTCCTCTTAGGAAGTTGGCCTGTGGACCACGTGGGGTTTGAGTATGCACAGAATTTCAGTGATTGGAGGCTTTTGAACTACACCAGAGGGAGGGTCACACCCAAGGACTTCTGCAGCAGCTCCAGGATCAAATGAGGAAATATTCGGGTTTGAATTGTGAGGATGAAGTAGGTGAAGGCCTCCTAAAAGTTAACTTTGTCACCAGGAGTTGGCCAGATAGATATATAGTGTTTTTTGGGTTTTTTTGTTTTTGTTTTGTTTTTTTGGGGGGGTTTTGTTTTTGTTTTTGTTTTTGCTTTTGTTTTTTTGTTTTGTTTTGTTTTCTTTTTAACAAAATTTGGATGGATAGAATGAAAAGCCTATGGAAGAGCTCTTAAGGGAGGCTCGGAAGTGTGTGCGGGACGGGGTGGACAGAAACAAGCAGCATGGCTCACTGTTGCCACTGGAGAAAAGGTGGCAGATAGCGGGGGCGGCCCATGCCCCTAGGAAGGCTGGGCAGTCCATTAGAGAAAGGCAGAGCCGGAAGGGGCCTGGGAAGGGGGAGGAAATGCTGTGAATGTGGAAAGCTGGGCTCCCCTAAGAGGGAAGGCCCCCTCTGGGGAAAGGAGGGAAAGCAAGGTGCTAGGGGTCCCCCCAGTCAAGTCCCCAGGAGCTCCTGATAAATCTAAGGATTGATCTTTTACAGTTTGTGGGTGATTTATTGCTATCAGGTGAAACTCAACCTCAAGTTTCAAGGGCTACAGTAAGCCTGCTAAATTTTCAGGGCCAAAAGGGGTTACGTGTCTCAAAAAGTAGGTTACAATGTACTGGAAGGGAAGTCAGATGTTCAGGTCACCTTAATGGTGAGGAAGGGTGAAGGGGGTCCAGAAAGGCCCCCGGGGAATTATGCGTTACCCCGGACCAAAGACAAAGAAGGGACTCTGAAGACTCCTACGGCTGGTGGGCTAGGGCAGACTCGGGATTGACTCTTCTGCTCATAAAACTACAGACCTTTTTCTTAAGCTGCCCCTCTTCAATGGACCACAGAAAAGGTAAACATGTTGGAAGAGCTTAGATGATCTCTCGTTACAGGCCCAGTTCTAGCACTCCCACCTCTTGAGAAACCCTTCCACCTGTTTGTTTCTACATAGTACTGCCATGTGGGTCAAGGCACAGCAGTTGGGGAACTCACTCAGGACCGGGAAGGGAAAAGGCAGCCAGTGGCATTTATGTAAAAAATTATTAGATCCAGTTTCAAGGGGTTGGTCTGAATGGGTACAAGCCATAGCAGCCACGGCTTTACTGGTGAGGGAAAACAAAAAGCTCACCTTCGGGTGTGACTTTAAGGTGAGCACTCCCAATCAAGTCTGAGCCATCCAAAACCAACAAGCTGGACACTGGGTAACAGATCAATGAGTTTTAAGGTATGAAGCAACACTATTGGAAAAGGATGATTTACTTTGACCACTGATGCTTGTTTAAATCCAGTTAACTCTCTGGTCTCAAAAAATAATTATGTGATCCACTCTTTAGTAACACAATAATAGCATGGACATTATGGAGTATCAGACCAAGGTCCAGCAAGATTTGAGTGAAAAGCCACTCCCAGGAGAAGTCAAATTGTTTCTGGAAGGTACTTCCCAAGTTTTGGAAGGTAAAAGGCACAATGGATATACAGTAATAGATGGAGAAAGCTTACTTGTCGTAGAAAAAGGGAGACTGCCTAACACGTGCTCAGTCTTTGCCCCTACTCAGGCCGTAATGCTGCCCTTCGACACCGAAGGGGCTTTTCCCCAACACCGCCTCCTGAGTTCCCAGCACCTTGACCTGGTGCTAATCGAGACCTGGAAAGAAGGCCAACTTCAACCTAACTGGGAAGGGCCCTAAAGGTGATTATGACCACCGAGACCACAGCACAGGTGGCAGAAAAAGGTTGGACTCCTTACCTAGAGTTAAAGGCATTCAGCCCGTTAGCCAAGAGAAGCAATGGACATCAAGCCACACATCCCAATGCCATAAAATTAGCCCCCATAGGTCGCAGTACTACTTATGAGTTTTATAAGGGCTATTTTCTTTTTTGAGACAGGGTCTCGCTCCGTAGCCCAAGCTGGTTCTGAACTCACTACTGTGGAACCCAGGCTGGCCCTGGACTCACGGCAATCGTCCTGCCTCAGCCTGCCCAGTGCTGGGATTACAGGCGTGCGCCACCATGCCTGGCTTAGGTGGGGCCTGGGAATTGAACTCCAGTACTTAGCACTTGCTGCTGTGCTTGCTAGACAAGCACTTTAAGCCGTTCCTCCAGCTTCTCTAGTGGTTCCTTTGACCCCTATATCAGGGGGTCACTGAGATGTTTTTCAATAGATTCAGTGCTGGAAGCCACACAATCACAGGATTTGAGTTAACATTATGGCTCCTGGCTAACACAGACACATGCTGGGTGAGTGGTATTTACTGTAGCTGACAAAAATGTACTCATCACACGAGGGGTGCTGTCAAGCACATTAAACAACTAGATGCAGCTAGTAGGATGACATGGGAAAAGCAGGTTAACGTCAGACAAGATACTAGCGAACAAGAGGGGAGCTCGCGCTACATCAATACTGGCTTAAAGAGACGGGAAGAGCAGTGACTCCCACCTCAGCCCCCCTGGCCATCAGGGCTGGGCACGGTAGCACACGCTGCCAGCGTACTGGGAGGCTGAGGCAGGAGGATCAGAAGCCCAACCTGAGCGTCTTGTCAACACAGCGAAAGCCAGTGTCAAGAAGAGAGAGAGAAATGAGAAACGAACTAGGGGTGCAGCTCAGTATGAGGGCCCTGCGCACAACTGCTGATACTGAAAAAAAAGAGAAAAAAGACCAAGTTGAGTGAGAGAGGGCCTCCCGTGGGCTAGGCGGCCGCTGACCTGGACGCCTGAGCTGTGAGCGTGGGTCGTTTCAGATTGCGCAACCGACCAGTGGGCCTGTTTCTCTGGTGGCTCCAGCCCCCAGGTTCCCCATCCTAGCAGCTGCTCTGGCCCTCGACTGGAGGGACAGTGACGGCGGTTTAGGGGCTGTGAATTACCTGTCATACTGGAAGGCAGCAGCCCCAGACTGCAGCTGCTGTTTCGGCTGAGTGATTCTCTCCAGGTCTCTGCATTGATCCTGACTCCAGGGGGTGGCTTGTGGTGCAGTGGCCTTTGGGAGGGGTTGGGGTCACCTAAGGCTGCAAGGCCCATGATCAGGCTACTGTGCTCCTCATAGCAGCAGATCAGAGCCTGGGGCCGTGAGGGGACACAGCTGCCTGGGCAGGCGGCCTTGCTGTGCGGACCCCTCACCTCGGACTTTGGAGCTGTGAACGGTCAGTGTGTTATGACAGCCAGGCTGGGTGGGACGAGGCCTTTCTGAAGGTCAGCTTTCCTGCAGGTTCAGAGGGCTGCGTGACTTAGTCCTGCACCACAGCTTGCCCCAGAATGTGACCAGAGCTCCTGGTTAGGCTTCTGGGCAGCATACAGTCTGGGCTCACACCTCCTGCATGACCATGCCCTGGATGTACACCATGGCAGAGGCAGCCCCCTGCCCAAGGCCAGCGGGGGTGGGTGCGACCCCCTTGCTGTCCTCGTCCCCAAGCTGTTCCTCCTGCTCACCAGAGCGGGGCTCCAGAAAGGCTTCAGCCAGGGTAGGGGTAGGAGAAGGGCCAGCCCCACTGCCCACTTGGACTTGAAAGAATTGCCGTTCTATTAGCCAGGTGCCAAGGACCAGGAGAAAGTGCTAGTGGGGTCACTGGAGCTGCAGGTAGAGGTGTCCACAGCTGGAGCGTTAAGCTCACTCAAATGGGACCCTTGACGGAGGCTGTGAGAGGGTCCTGACCTGCAGCTCAGGGGCTCAGGCCCAGCAGAGACAGCTTCTCCACCAGAGGCCGAAAGAGGGCCCCACCTGGGGCTGAAGTGTCAAACTCCCCCAGGAGGCACTAGGCCTGATCCCGCGTGGCCCTGTCCAGGCAGAGGTAGAGCGCGGGAAGAGGCAGAGCTCAGGGTATGTCCAGGTCCTTGGCCGAGCCAGGCTAGATCCTACCTACAGTCCCCAGGAGTCCTGGTGAGCCACCGGGCTGGTGCCAGCCAGCGGTCCTGCCGCGCTGAGGGATCCGGCTGGGACGGCTCTTCCCCACCCACTCTGACTGGGCCCAGAAGGCACCATCACGAATGCAGCCCGGACAGGAGCCTCCAAAAGGAGCTCAGAGGCCGGGCGGATATTCTGAGACCTGGGGGAGGGGGTGCTGACGGCAGTGACAGGACTCTCAAGACTGGGCTCCCCCTCTCTCCCTCCAAACAGAAAAGGGGACAGGGCAGGGCAGCACCCCTCCCGAGCCGTTGGCGGGCCCAGGACGGCTCTACGTGGGCAGCCTCGCCGAAGGCCTCACTGCGGTGTCCACGGGCTGAGGGGGGCACTCTGTGGGGAAGGGAGGCTCCCGAATCCATGTGCCACCGCTCTTGCTACCTCCCCAGGCCAGCCCCCAGTGTGGCCAAGAGAGAGGGAGCACAGGGGAGAATTTGCTGGTCAAAGGCCAGCACTTCGCTGTCCAGGGCAGCCGCAGGGCCTCTGAGCAATGTGTTGGCCGAGCACCTGGAATAGCATGGGGTCAAGGGCCAGGCTGCCTGCCACAGGGACAGCGGCAGCACCTTGGGCTTGCCAGAACTGCCATGTTCCCCACAGCAGGTACCAAGTGGGGCCTGTGCTCCAACCAGAGAACATTACTTCTGGGGCCGCGTGCCCTCAGGAAGTCTGTGCCACCGAGACAACCAGTGACATGAGAGCCTGGAGAGCATCGGGGGACAGAGGCCAGCAGGGGGCAGGTCTGCGGGCACCACACTAACACTGGGTCATTGAGCTAAGCCACCGAGCCACTTTGTGACCCAGAGCCCGGGACAGGAGGAGCTGGGTACCCCAGGGCGGGATCCGGCAAAGTCATGGCTCGCGCACAGGTGTGTGAGGATTCCGGGTGACACTGCCTGGAGAGGGGGAGGCATGTGCCCCCAGCTCCACGTTTTCCAGGGGTTGCGGCCTGGGAAGGGGTAGACACCAGGCTCTGATGGCTCCACTCCTCTCCTGGAAACCACATCATCTGCTCAGAGTTGGGGCCAGAGGCCCTGGCAGTGGACAGAGTTGGACTCTCTGCAAGACCCTTTCTACAGGTGCCCCACTGGTCCCAGCACGCAGCATGGGGAGGCCCCGGAGGGGTCCCTCCAGTGTCCTGTGTAAAAGGGGTACTTGTTGGACCATCACAACCTCAGCTATTGCTCGGGAGGCAAGCTGGGCCCGTGCCTAACACGCAACTGTCATGCCGAAGCTTTCCTTCTCATCCTCATCAAGAAGGCACGTCAGGCCCAGCGGCTGCAGGTCTATAATCCCAGCACCCTGGGAGGCTGAGACAGGCGGATTGCGAGTTTGAGCCCAGTCTAGGCTACCTAGGGGCTTAGTAAGACTGTGTTGAAATTTCAAAAAAGCTGAGCGAGGTGGCGCACACCTGTCATCCCAGCACTCGGGAGGCTGAGGTAGGAAGGTTGTCTTGAGCCCAAGGCCAGCCTGGGCTCCACAGTGAGTTCAGGACCAGCCTGGGCTGCAGAGCGAGACCCTGTCTCAAAAACCAAACCAAATCAAAACACTAGGGAAATAGCTCAAGGCTCTGGGTTCCACCTTCTCTGCTGAAAAAAAAAAAGAAAGAAAAGAAAAGAAAAAACTAAATAAAGGAAGGAAAGCCAGACAGAGCTCAACTTCACATGACAGAAACATCAGCACAACTTTATGGGGTTTTGGTGACATGCACCCTGCCCCAGTCCACTACACTCCAGCAAGGTTGCATGTGTGTGCAGTCCTCACACTGAGCTACACATCTCCAGCCCTTTTTATTTGTTAAATTTTGAGACAGGGTCTCATTAAGTTGGTAAGTTACCCGGGCTAAGCTTAAACTTGCGATCCTCCTGCCTTAGCTTTGCGGAGATATGTCCATAGCACCTTGATCATGCAAACTGGACTTGACAGGGAAGAGATGACGCAGTGAGACACAGGCTTCCCACAGAACAGAGATGAACCCCAGTGAGCCGGGAATCTCCAGGGAAGTGTACAGGATCCAAGGGGTCTGAGGTGTAGTGGGAAATCCCGTTCAAGGTGAGATGCCCTCAGGCCTGACTCCATCCACTTCTAAAAAGCCAAAGGCCAATGGGACTCTGGGTGCACCACGTCTGAGTGTCCCTCCCTGATCCCCAACAGGAACTGAATACTATGTGCTCACTGTGCTGCCAGGTGCAGACATGAGACCAATGCTGCCAGAAGCAGCAGAGAACTGCCACCAAGGCCACGTCCTCCTGTCACACCTGATTCTCCCCTGGAAAAGCAACCGTAGACTCACTGCTGGGCCCTGATGGAGGCCCGACACCCGTCACTACCATGTAACTCAGCTGCCCACAGGGCCAGGGCCGAGTGTACTCAGTGTCCCCTTCTGGGCCCCGGGCACTTCCAGAAAGGGAGGCTGGAGTGCCTCCTAAGCCAGTCCTCACAAAATGCTGCCTCCCCAGACCCAGGCTTGAAGTGGTCTATGAACATTCACAGCCAACGGGTCACCTGAAGGGGTCAGCAGCTCTGTCGTAGCTCTGGGAGACGGAGGTGTCCTCCTAGAAGACGGAACCCAGGTAGCACGTGTAGCCCAGGCAGGCTCTTCAACAAACAGCGTCTCCAAGGTCCACTGTGGGCAGCCGCAGAGGACAAACGTAAGAAGGCGAGCATGCGGGCTTCCCAAGCGGCCAGCAGGGGCCCTGCCCACCCGAGGGCTGCTGGTCCCCGGAGATACGCACAAGTGGGATGGCAGGCACAACGCTCCTCCAGCCATGGCCACAGGGACAGCACAGGCTCATTGGCTCGTGGCAAAGCTGGAAGCCTGGCAAAGGCCAAAGCCTACCCAGAAGCACCCTGAAGCCAACATCACAATGAAGACAGTGGCAGTCTCAGGGTCGGGGTGGCACGGCAGCCGTTCTGCCAGCACCACTTGTGGGCATGGGGTGGGGGTGTGCTACGATTTGGATCTGGAATGTCCCCCAAAGGATCATGTACTTGGACGCTATGGAGTACCTGGGGAACCGTGTGCTGTTAAGAGGCGGGGCCTAGTCAGAACGGGTGGAGCACTGGGGCTTGACCCGGAAGGATCTATGTTAGCGCCACCCTTCCTGGCCCATCTGTGTTCCTAGTTGCCCGCCATGAGCAGCTTGGCTCGGTCAGGGCCTCTGCTGTGTGCTTCCACTGCCCGCCACTCATGAATGAAGTAAGACCTTCTGAAACCGTGAGCTAAAATAAGCCTTTCCTTCCTGGGGATGTTGGGTATTCTGTCCTAGCAACTGAAAAGTCAGGAAGACAGAAATGGACATGAGTTTGGCATTAAGACGAAACATAGGAAGATGCAGAGAAGCTACGAACTGGACCCACATCCCCGCCCAACTTAAGCCACAGGATAGTGACCTTCAGGAAAGAGGGTAGAGTCTCAGGTCTCTGTCCTCAGCTGAGGCCATGCCATGCGTCCAGAGTCAACCCTGGTGAGTGCTGGAGCGCGGGGAGAAATGTGAAGCAGAGCCCTGGGCTGAGGCTCCCGCTGGGGGAACCCAGAGACTCACGGGTGGGCTCTCTCCACGCCTTCTCTGTCACCTGGCCCTTCTGCCCTGGGATGTAGCTCTGCCCACCCCCTCAGTTTTGCCGACACCAGCCTGTATCTTTACCGACAGCCTCAGCATGCGTCCTGTGTCCTTCTGGGCCCAGATAGGGAACCAGGATAACCACAGAGGCAGACATGGACCGTCGTGGGCACTGCCAGTCTCTGCTGCTGTTAGCCATAGTCTAGCTGGGCGGGACTGCGGAGTGCCCCTGGGCCCCTCCAGTGGTTCCACCCGGGGGAGAGGGGGGACGGCCTCCGGTCAGGAAGTGGGAGAGAGTGCTGCAAATAGGTCTTTACTATCCCCACCCTTTTCCCTCAGCCCACTGTCCGCCAAGGGCCTATGCACAGAGGCTGACGCTGAGACTGACAGGCAGAAGGGCACTTATTTTATTTATTAATTTAGAGACACAGTCTTGCTCTGTAGTCCAGGCTGGCCCTGAACTCACTAGGTAGTCCAATCTGGTTTCAAACTCACAGCAATCCTCCCGCCCCAGCCTCCCTTAGTGCTGGGATTACAGGTGTGTGCCGCCACGCCTGGCTTACACGGTGCTGGGGAGTGGAACTCAGGGCCTTGGGCTTACTAGGCAAGCCCTCTAACGGCTGCGCGATTCCTCCGGCCCTATTTATCTACTGCAGTACTGAGGATTGAGCCCAGGGCCTTCACACTGAGATACATTCCCAGCTCATTTTCATTTTGATTCTGAGACAGGGTTTTGCTAACTCACTAAGTGTCCCGAGCTGGGCTTGAAATTTGCAATCCTCCTGACTCAGCCTCCCAGGGTATGAGGAATACAGGCCTGCACCACCAGACTGGCGGAAAGGTACTAAAGGCCGGGGCGCACGTACTAATAAAAGAATGGAGGAAAAGAGAACAGGAATGGAGGTGGGTGGCAACAGAAGGAGCCAGCAGCTCGCCGACTGGCCAGTGGCAATTCAGCCTACGGGGTCTTGGCTGGCCAACCAGGACCTGGTGGCCCTCACGAGGGAGGGACCTCCAGGTACGGCAAGGGGTCTGAGAAGGGTCCTGGCCGGGCCCAGTAGTCCAGTGCTCGCACGCGGTAGGAGCCAGAGACGACAGCCGTGTCTGCAGACACACAAGTACGAGTGGTTTCTAGCATACACCCACCTTACCTACCCACCCCGTAAGGCCTTGGACCCACCCACCCAGGGCCGGCCGTGAGCGCACCTGGGCTGAACACGAAGAGGTTAAAGGTCGAAGGCTTCCTATGGACTGGGCGGTACACCTTGCCATCCTGCGAGAACTGGATCTCGTATGTCCACAGGCACCTGGGGAGGTTAGGGTAAGGACTGAGGGCAGGAGGCCTCACGACCTGGGGGGATGGGAGGATGGACCCACAGCCCTGCTGGCTCCGGCCCCCTTCCTGACACTGCTGTGTCCCTGGGCTAAGGCCTGGTGACTAAGGGGCGGCGGGAGCCTAGCCGTGGCTCCTGCTGCCTCCTGCTCGTGGCCCACTCCCCAGGCAAGGCCAGCCAGCACTGCAGTGGTCTACAGCATGCTTGCGTAGAGGTAAAGGAGGGACTTGCACCCTGGCAGGTGGAGAACGGGGTGGGCCAAGGCGCAGGGCAGATGGCACACGCACGTACTTGGAGCCTACGTGCTCATCAGACCAGACCAGGACCACCTGCCCCTGGGTCAGGGGCAGCACTCGGAGCCGGGTGACCTGGTGGGGGAGGAACAGCCGTCACGGGGTGCGGGGTGAACAGGGCCCTGCGGGCGAGGTCGGGTGGAGTCACTTGCCTGGCCCGGTGGCTCCTCTGGGCGGGCACACACGTGTACCAGCAGCAAGGAGGGCAGGGCCAGATTGCGGTGCAGTATCAGAAGGCCCTCAGAGGGGAAAGGGTGCGGCTTTGTGGCCACAGGGTCCTGGGGTCAGCAGAAGGGGTCAGGCTCACCAACCTCCCTTCCCCTCCGCCCCACTGGCTGGCCCCTGGCGGGAGGGTTCCCCCTGCCGCAGGCTGGCCCGCGAACCTCTGCCGTGCGCATGCGTCGGAACTGTTCCGCAGAAGGGAAGACGGGGGACCCCTCACGCAGCCACTCGGCATAGGGGCTGCTGAGCTGGTTGTCCAGGTAGCGTGTGGTGTAGACAAGACCTACACAGTGGATGCTGAGTTTGCCTCCCGCCTGCCCATCTGGGTGGGCCCACAGGCCCCCACCCGCAGGGCCAGCCCCGGCCTGTCTCACCCGGGCCAGGAGGCACCCCCTGCAGACGCACGGTCACCGGGAGGCTGTGGTTGGGGTGGGCAGAGGTGTCGTCACTCGCATAGATCAGCAGGGTGGCGCGCCAGACGTCAGCGGGGCTCTCCGGGTGGTGGGCGCTGGCCAGGACGCCCAGCGTGTGGCTGCTGTCCGTCACCATACCTGCTCGCGACACTTGGGCCCAGAGCTGCTCTCCATCTGCAGCCGGATGGGGCTGTCAGCACACGGCAGGTGCCCTTCCCCTCCAGAGCCTACTTCTCCCCGTCGGCACCCCACGTTTTGGCTAGGGAGCTCGGGGGCTGGCAGATCGGACAACCACTCGGCCACACAGCCGGGGTGGGGCGAGAGGAGGAGTGAGGAGCACCCCTAGGAATCGCGCACCGCGCGATGACGCTACTCCCGGGCCTGGAACGCGTGGTGATTCCGAGCCCGCTGGGACACCACCCAAGCGGGCTTTTCCCTACCGCTGCCCAGGGCGGGCCGGCCGCTCCTCACCCAGCAGGGCCAGCAGCCCCATGGCCGTGAGCACCGGCTTGCGCAGCAGCTGCACGTGCGGCGGGCGCGTGTTGTTCACCTGGAAGCGCGCCGTCAGCGTGCGCTGGGAAAACGGGTGCGGGTGGTAGCTCAGGAAGGCGTTGTCGTTGCTCAGCAACGCGTAGCCGCAGCTGGCGTTGGCGACTAGCAGGTTCTGGTGCTGCACGATGACCTGCAGGAGGGACGGCCGGCGCTGAGACCCGAGGGCGCCTTCCTGCCCCCCAGCCCCGCCGGGACGCCGGGACGCCGGGACGCCGGGACGCCAGGACGCCAGGACGCCGGGCACGGGCCCGCGCACCTTCACCACCATGGCCGCGTAGGTCACGTCAGCCCGCCAGGCCTGCGGCCGCGACCAGCCCACCAGCGGGTCCGCCTCGTCGTTGTACACGGGCGTGCTCCTGAGCTCGGGGAAGAGCTGTCGGATCCGCCCCACGACCTCGGCCTCCTGCTCCAGGATGGACATGGAACTGCCGGCACCCTGCGGCCGCGCTCGGTCAGCCCGGCGGCCAGCCCCGCGGCGGCGGCGGCAGCGGGCGCGGGGTGGGCGAGCTCCTCACCTTCCGGTGCAGCGAGATGAAGTCCAGGCGCACGCCGCGCGCGCCCGTGAAGAAGTTGGTGCCGCGGGCGCAGTGCCGCAGCAGGGCCCAGCTCCGCGGGGAGGCCGGCGGCGCGCGGAAGGAGTCGCCGGGGCCGCCCAGCGCCAGCGCGGCACTGGCCGCGCGCAGGCCCTCGGAGCAGGCATCGTAGTAGTTCAGAAAGCCTGGGGGGCAGACAGGGGACCCCGGGGTCTCAGCGAGCAGCTCCCCCCCCCCCGCCCGCCGTGTCAGTGGCACCCTACAGGCGCCGCCCACCTTGCACCGTCATGGACACGTTGTCGAAGTCGCGGTGGTCCGGCTCATTCCACGTCTCGAAGTTCCACCTGGAAACCTGCGCCAGCCCGTACCTACCTGCAGAGCGTCGCTGCTATAGCGCCCCGCCACCCTTGGAACTGGGACGGCCGAACTTCTAGAAGTTTCCTGTGTGATCGGTGCCTAACGGGAGGCGGGCCCGCCCCCCACCAGGAAGCCACCTTCCCGCAGGGATCCCCAGCTGAGACCCACCCACACACACACACACAGAGGACAGCCTGCTGGGGGGCCCCATGGTTCCCCATAGCCTGCAGGAGACCCGGACACACACACACACATGCACGCACGCACGCACACACGAGAGCGTGCTGGGGAGCCCCCCACAGCCCGCAGGAGGCCCTCCCCAAGCACCGATGTATCTCCGGGCCAAGACGGAGACCAGCTCCTTCCACTCATACACCTGCTGCTTGTCCTCGAAGTCTGTGAAGTGTCCAGAAGGGCTGCCCATCAGCTCAAATCCTGCTTCGTGGTAAACAAACGGCTGCCTGTTGTCCACTGCCCGCCCAGCCCGAGCTCCCCCTCCCTGGCACCCCCAGTCCTGAGCACATCGCGGCCGGCGAAGCCCTACGGGGGAGAGGATGGAGGGACAGACGGCGGACAGGCAGGGGCTGCAGCTCACCAGGGTGGAGCTGGTTCTCCGCAAGCAGATCCAGGTACGCGTCCAGGTGGGTGAAATTGTAGGTCAGGCCCTGCCCCGCTGACCTCCTGCTGAGTGAGAGGCAGTCGGTACCAGCGGAGCAGCTGGGACTGTGACCACCTTCAAGGCAAAGGGTGCCTGCCCAGAGCCCCACCAGGGACCCAGGCTTCCCAGAGGGCCGTCTCTGGAAAATACCAACAGCATGGACGCCCCCGCCACTTGGAACCCAGTATGAGCTAGTCAGTATGTGAAACCCCATCCCTGAACCTCGGGAGACGGAAGACTTGGGGAGGGGTCTCAGACGCTGGGGTGGGTCAGAAGACACTGTCCCCTAGTGGGCCGGTCCCCTTGGAGCTCACGCTCTGAGGAAGAGGCGCCATCAAGCAAGTGCCTGTGTCTGTAACCGAGCACCACATGCTTAGCGGAGGCTGTGACGGGCATCCCACCGGACCCCAGGGCAAGCGGGCCCGCCTGCCTCGGCACCCTGGGATGCAGAGCGGGGGTAGGGGGTGGGGGCACCCCAGCAGTCTCGGAAGCCGAGGAAGCCCACTCGGAGCGCTCCCCCACCCGTGGCCGCTGGGAAAGGGATCTGAAAGGCCTCAGCTGGGGATGGGAAGGTGCCAGTAAGGTGAGGAAGGTAGCCCGCCCAGAACCCCCTGCGGAGCGGAGGCCCCGACGCACTCAGGGCCGCGGACCAGCGCAGCCCTGGCCTCGGCGAGTCTCCTCCACCAGGACAAGGGTCCATTCACGGCGCGCCAGCCGCCCGCGGGGCCGCGCGCACCCGGATGGTCCGGCGGCGGCGAGCGGGAGAGTGCGGGTGCACGACGCGGGAGAGAAGCAGCACGCGCGAGGATGGGCCGCGCTTGCTGGAGAAGGTGCGCGGGGCCGGGTCCGCGCGCGGCCCCGAGCGCGCACAGGGCGGGGCGGGCCTGGGGGCGTGAGGGGGGCGGCAGCGCGCGCGCGGACGCTGGAGGGGGCCGGGTGGCGCCGCGCGGGCACGGGTGGCGCGCGGGAGGGCGGAGCGCAGCCAAGGCAACCGAGCGAGCGCGGGCAGATGCACCGGCTACCCCGCGCCGGGGTGGGGGGTGGGAGGGGCGGAGTCGCGCAGGTGGGCTGAAGGCGAAGCCCGCGTGTGCGTGAGGGGGGGATGACAGTGGTACGGCGGAAAACACAGAAGGGGCGGCGGGACCAGGACAGGGACTCTGTGTCCTTGTCGAGTAAACGCATGCCACATTTAAATGGTGGATTCACAGATATGAGCCCAGGTCCCTGCCCAGCAAGAACAGCGTGGAGACCAAGGAGTCCGCAGCTCAATGCAGGCAAGGGGAGGGGGCCTGGTCACACTGCATGCCTCAGTGCCCACAGGGAAACGGAGGCCGAGGGGCAAGGCATGGTGGGGTGGGCACAGCCTCCACCGCATGTCCTCACCAGACCGGACTACCCACACTGGGCAAGGTCTGGCATAAAGGCAATCCCCAAGCCTGGGAGTGACCCCCACCTGTCCTGCACCACTGCTGCCCTGCACACTCCCACTCTGCGGGCTTAGGGTCCCCTGGGCACAGCTGGGGACCCCCTGGAGTGGTGCAGTCCCTGCAGTCTCCCAGGCTTCTCGGCTGCTCCTCTGCAGCTGAGCCGGCAGGCCACTGAGTCACGAGGCCCTCAACAGTTGCTTCCTGGCATGCGGGGAAGTGTTTACCTGCCTCAGGAACCCCTTTCTGTCCACACCACACCCACTGGTAAACAGCTCCTTCCAGCCACAGATGCTAACCGCTAGGCACACAGTGCCCCACCCAGGACTGGGTGAGAGGAGGAGGCATCAGATCCGGGAGACATGCGAACAAAGGTTGGGGCAAGGTCGGGTCCTTGTGTGGCCTCCACCCCTGCCTGGTCGCATCCTCACACATACCAGCCCCCTTCTGTCCCCAAGTAGGGCTCCTGGGCTGCCAAGAGCCAGGTAGGATACAGGAGACCACTGGGAAGAGGTGCCCACATGAGCCCCCCTCTGAGGACCTGGCCTGCATCCCCCTCCTCCCTGACCTGCGGCCCCAGAATCCCAGCCGGTTCTGCAACACATGTTGACCCTGAGTCCTCCGTCGGGAAGCCAGAGGACGGGAAAGCAGGGGCGCTGGCTTTGCCGTGCCCGGGGCCCATATTGGACTGTGGCTCATGTGGGGCTTCCAGGGACAGCAGGCAGGCCTGCTCAGCTAGCCAAAGGAGCCCACCACACCCTACAGGACCCCCTTCCAGGATGAGAGAGCACCTGAGCTGAAGTCACATACAGACAGGCACTAAGCACCTGGGGTTGGAAACTCATCACCCTCTTTCAGATGGTGCCCAAAGCCATGGGCCACTTACAAACAGCAGCTTACCCTCAGCTATGAGCCAGGCCATATGGGTCCGGGTCTAGTTTAATGGCTTTGAAAGACCACTGATGTTCAAGCCAGCCCTACAAGGCAGGCACTGTTGGGCCTACCATGCCGCAGAGATATAAGAGGGACCAGATACCTTACCACAGGCCAGTCAGCTGTGGAGCTGGGCTGCAACCCAGGACCCCTGCTGCCAGGGGCAGGAAAGGCATACAGGTCTCCATGTGTGGCAGCCCCTCACGTGTGAGCATGCATGTATACACATGGCAAGCCCTGTGCTTGCTTTCCAGGAAGGGCATGGTGCCCAGCCAGCTGTTACGGCCCCCATCCCCCACTCCAGCTTTGACCAGACCAGGCTCCGCATCCAGCACCCGGTCAACAACCGGCCTCCCTCTGTCCACCTCCTGGGGCGGGGGTGGGACCTCAGAGCCCAAGGGTTGCTGGGTGCTGGTACTCAGCCCCGCCTCCCGAGGCCCCAACCCCCAAGCACCCTGCTCCAGCACTCATGCCCCTACCCTGTCCCTCTGCACCTGGAGCCCCCTCCAGGAGGCAGGAGCTTATCAGGGGCCTCAGAGCTGTAATTATTTGTGAGCCTCTGATTACAGTACAACTTGTGGGATTAGCTCACCAGCTTAGCCGCTCAGGTAACACTCTCTCGTTGGGCAAAAGCCATGACTCAGCTCTCTTTGGGGTAAATAATTTAACTATAGGCCCAGCACACACAGTGCTCCCTGAGGGTGAGCGTCAGACCCTTCACTGACCCTTCTGTCCCACTGCTAACAGAAGCCAGACGACTTGAAGATCCACCAGCCAGCAGGCTCCGGCCCTCATAGCCTGGGAGGCATATCGCAGGTAAGACTCATCCCTGTACCCTGGACAGCCCTGCCAGAGCAGAGGCAACCGAGTGGGAAGGCGGCAGCAGAAACGCCCAGATTCTTCTGTTTCTTTGACGGATACTCAGGCACAAAGCAAGTGACATGTATGGTCCTGGTCCTCTGCCCTGACCCACACTTGGGATGAGCTTACAGCACCTAGGGTGCCCTGTGTGGTAGAACTCAGAGCCTCAGGCAGAGGCTATGTGGTGGGGTCTCTGGGAGAAGGGATCAGGTTCTCAGGACATTTCTACAGAGCTAGGACCACCAGCCCACTTTCCCAAGAAGCCCACAGGTATCCTACGGGGATGGGTAGTGGGGTATTCTGGGATCCAAGGAGACAGAGCATTTACTTAAATTAGTTGTGAAGGAAAATTTTGGAGGGCGTGGGGGGAGGAGACAGGGTCTTGTTCTGTAGTCCAGGCTTGTCCTGATCTCACTGTGTAGCCTCGGCGGGCCTCGAACTCATAGCAATAGTTTTAGCCTCCCCAGTGCTAGGATTTACAGATGTTTGCCATCATGCCCAGTTTAAAACTGCTGTGCTGGAGAGTAGAACCCAGGGTCTTGTGCTTGATAGACAAGTGCTCTAGCCCCTCTGCAGTTCCCCCAGTCCATCAAGAGAGGAACTTTTAAAAATGAGAACTTTGGAGCCTGAAACAGGACAGCTTGTAAGCCCCAAGGCCACATGTGGTCAGTGTGGCCTCCGAGTGCTGCCTCCCTGACGCCCACAGCACTCTGTGCCAGACGAGGTCAGGAGGTGCTCAGGTGGCCAGGCCAGCTGTCTGCAGCGCAGCACACTGACCCATGGCACACGGGACACTGGGAAGGGCCCATGTCCCGGACACCCTGACAAGACACGTGCCTACCACGCCAACTCTGTTCCCAGCAACAGTCAGTCTGCCTCAGAGGGCTGGATCAGGAAGGTACAAATCTGGGGCCCCTGCATTCACAGCGAGCAGTTGTTGGGGTGGGGAAGGAGACAGGACTCTGGTGTGGGTGCTGGGCAGGTACCAAGGCCCTGTGCCAAACCAGATAGCCAGGGGGTGAGTGGGCACAGCTTGAGCTCGGGCTCTGTGCAAGTTCCACTCCTCTGGGACACTGTGTGCTGGTGGAGGCCGAGCCAGTTCCCTCTCCCTTGGGGAAGGGAGTCAAGATGCCTTAGAGCAGACTTCAGGGAGAAGCTGCGGAGCCCACAGGCTGGCCCTGCGCCCTGACTAAACATCTATCTATCCAGGCCCCTAAGCTCACACAGCCTAAGGTAGGCGGCTAAGTTACTGTAAGCACCATCTCCAAGACTGGGTGCTGGAACTCAACATTTCCATCAGGAGGGGCAGGCAGTGGAGTCCACTGCCACCAGCGACCTCGTCTGCAGCTGGCTCCTAGGCTTCAAGTGAGCCGGGGCTCCTGACTATGCCCACTCTCCTCTGCAGGTTGGTGTGGGCACTTGGTGCTGCAGGATGGAAGTGTCGTCTGAGCCCCGACAGCAGAGCAGGGGCCTGGTGCTGGTCCGGCGGCAGCTCCCCAAGCCCCAAGGCCTCCTGGAGATGCTGAAGGCCAAGCTGCAGAAGAGCTGCATCTGCAGCGGTCCACGGGTCCGGGCGCTGGTACAGGACCTGGTCCCTGCCACACACTGGCTGCAGCAGTACCGGCCCCGTGAATACCTGGCAGGTGACATCATGTCCGGGCTGGTCATTGGCATCATCCTGGTGCCGCAGGCCATCGCCTACTCGTTGTTGGCCGGGCTGCAGCCCATCTACTGCCTCTACACATCCTTCTTTGCCAATCTCATTTACTTTCTCATGGGCACATCGCGCCACGTGTCCGTGGGCATCTTCAGCTTGCTGTGCCTCATGGTGGGGCAGGTGGTGGACCGCGAGCTCCAGCTCGCTGGCTTTGACCTCTCCCAGGACAGCCCAGGACCCAGGGACAACGGCAGCACCCTTAACAGCTCAGCTGCCACGCCAGTGCTGGGGTCCCAGGACTGTGGGAGGGACTGCTACGCCATCCGCGTGGCCACAGCCCTCACACTCATGGCTGGCATTTACCAGGTGAGGGACTGCTGCTCGCTAGGCAGGGCCGCCTCCGGTGCTTGTCGTCCCCGCCCCCTAGGACACCTGGAGGTGCCTGAAGGTCAGAGTTCAGCCCAGAGCAGGGCCTCAGGCAGGGCAAAGGACTGGAGCATGGGGACAGAGGGGACAGACTGGGGTAGCTGGCCTGGCCAGGACCAAGGGGACGTGTTATGGCTCAGCTGGCCCCCTGACCCAGCAGGACCGTGGGCAGGCTGCCTCCTGTGGCCATCACACCCGTCTCCTGCTTCAACTGTCGACCCAGCCCTCCCTGGTCCCAGCCGGCATGGGAGGGAACCGGGGTGGGGGCGACAGTGGCATGCAAGACGCAGGAGGGAGGGGCTGCTTTCTGACGCCCAGTGCCCAGCTCTGAAAGGATCCCTGCCCAAGTGAGGTGGGGAGAGGTGAGCACCTGCAGGCAGGACCGATGAGCCGTGTCTCCTGCCACGTGTGCATAAAATGTGGGTCGCAGGAGTCCAATTCAGGGGGCTGGAGGAACAGCACAGCATCTAAAGCACTCGCCTTGCAAGCACAAAGTCCTGAGCTGGCTTCCCCAGCACCACATAAAGCCAGGCGTGGAGGGGCACACCTGTCATCCCAGCACTCAGGAGGCTGAGGCGGGCGGACTGTCCTGAGTCCAAGGCCAGCCTGGGCTACACCAGTGAGTTCAGGACCAGCCTGGGCGACACAGCAAGACCCTGTCTCATTTAAAAAAAAAAAAAAAGAAAGAAAGAAAGAAAAAGAAAAGAAAGAAAGGAAAAGAAAAAGGGTCCAATTTGGGAAATGCACAGCAGCAGCCTTGGGCCAGCAGGCTGTGTGCCGTGACCACGCCCCTTGAGCTGGGCTGGTGCTGGTGACACGGAGCCTGGCGCTAAGACAGCACTGTGCCCACAGGTCCTCATGGGTCTCCTCCGGCTGGGCTTCGTGTCTGCCTACCTCTCACAGCCCCTGCTTGACGGATTCGCCATGGGGGCCTCCGTGACCATCCTGACCTCGCAGCTCCGGCACCTGCTGGGCGTGCGGGTGCCCCGACACCAGGGCCCCGGCATGGTGGTGAGCACATGGTTAAGCCTGCTGTACAACTTGAGGCAGGCCAACGTGTGCGACGTGGTCACCAGTGCCGTGTGCCTGGCAGTTCTGCTGGCAGCCAAGGAGGTCTCAGACCGCTGCCGGCACCGCCTGAGGGTACCGCTGCCCACGGAACTACTGGTCATCGTGGTAGCCACACTTGCATCCCACCTTGGCCAGCTCCAGAGGCGCTTCGGATCAAGCGTGGCTGGTGACATTCCCACTGGCTTTATCCCCCCGCAAGTGCCAGACCCAGTGCTGATGCAGCGCGTGGCTCTGGACGCAGCGTCCCTGGCGCTTGTGGGTTCGGCTTTCTCCATCTCCTTGGCGGAGATGTTTGCCCGCAGCCATGGCTACTCTGTCCGTGCCAACCAGGAGCTGCTGGCTGTGGGCTTCTGCAACGTGCTGCCTGCCTTCTTCCACTGCTTTGCCACCAGTGCTGCCCTGGCCAAGAGCCTGGTGAAGACGGCCACGGGCTGCCGCACACAGCTGTCCAGCGTGGTAAGCGCGGCTGTGGTGCTGTTAGTGCTGTTGGTGCTGGCGCCCCTGTTCCGAGACCTGCAGCGGAGCGTGCTGGCCTGTGTCATTGTTGTCAGCCTGCGGGGCGCCCTGCGCAAGGTGAGAGACGTCCCGCGGCTGTGGCAGGTAAGCCCAGCTGACGCACTGGTGTGGGTGGCCACTGCAGCCACCTGCGTGCTGGTCAGTGTCGAGGTGGGGCTGCTGGCCGGGGTGCTGCTCTCGCTGCTCAGCCTGGTCGGCCGCACTCAGCGCCCACGGGCCGCCCTGCTTGCGCGCATTGGGGACTCAGCCTTCTATGAGGATGCTGCAGAATTTGAGGGCCTGGTGCCCCCCACGGGTGTGCAGGTGTTCCGCTTTGCAGGGCCACTCTGCTATGCCAACAAGGCCTCCTTCCTGCGGTCCCTCTACAGCCTCACGGGGCTGGATGCAGGGCACTCAGCCGCCAAGAGGAAGGGGCGGGGCTCAGAAGCAGGGACCGGCAAGGTCGAGGACCCCCACTCACCAAGCAGCAGCGCCAGGCTGGTACCCGTGGAAGCTGGCTTCCACACGGTGGTCATTGACTGCGGGCCCCTGCTGTTCCTGGATGCAGCTGGCATGGCCACGCTGCAGGACCTGCGCCGAGACTACGAGACCCTGGGGGTCACCTTGCTCCTGGCCTGCTGCAGCCCCTCAGTGAGGGACGCTCTGAGAAGGGGGGGCTTTCTTGGCGAGGCCCAAGGGGCTGAGGATGGGCAACTGTTCCCCAGTGTGCACACTGCCGTCGAGGCAGCCCAGGCCCACCGCAGAGAGCAGCTGGTTGCCAACTCTGCCCTCTAGCACAGCCAGGGGCCTCCCGGGGCCTGAGGTAGCTCTCGGAAAGCGATCACCGAGCTCCTTCCTGGGGGTGAAACGAGGGCTGAGTCACCCAAGGGACTCATCCTGCTCTGGAAAAGCCTGGAAACTTCAACTTGGGAAGGGTGGTGGCACTCTGCACACCCGAGGACGCCAACACGAAGTGATTAAGAGCTCTACCTCAGGGACAAGCACTGGCCTCCCGGTGTCATCACGTGTCCACGTGGCCCACCTGACCTGCCCACACGGGCCATGCTTACTTAGACACCACACTGCCACTGTATCAGGACACAAAGTCTGAAAGTCATGAGGCCACAAGTGCCAAAGGGGACCCTTGGTTCCAGAACCTGCCCAGCACTGCCCTGTGGCCAGGGGCATGAGGACCTGTGTCCTGAAAGGCCACCTCACCCAAGTGCGCCTCACCACTTGCACTCATCCCTGAGGGGACCTCAAAGGGCAGGTGTTGCTCTGTGGCAGCAGCAGGGCCAAAGGTCATGTGCCCAGTACCATGTCAGCCTGACCCCACATGTTGTGCCCACAAAGCCAAGTGCAGTGGGCACGCAGTGTGACCCTGGCCCTCCAAGATGACCCCAGGTGGACGCCAAACTGTGCCCATCCAAGACTTCCCAACACAGCCAGCCAGGATGACTCCCCAGGCCCGATGGGATGCTCTGACCAGGTGTGGGGAGCACGTGTCCTCAGATCAGGCCCCAGCCCTGTGCTGACTTCCACATCCGAACCCATGAGACCAGGCCCAGGGTGCCTACCTGGCGGTGATGAGGTCCAGCAGCCAGTGTGTCCGGACCTGCTCGATGCCGCCATGGGGGACGGCGCCCACGTAGGCAAGATTGAGCTGCTGGTCCCAGCTGAGGTCATAACGGTCAGCCTGGTCATGGGGCAGTGGGGGGCTGAAGAGAGGAGAAGGAAGGGCTGTGATGGTTCTGAAGGGAGCTGGGGCACAGCGATACTAACCTTGTGGCATTTACATGGGCTTGCGAGAAAAATAAAACCACCTGTCTCTTCCAGGAACGCGCAGCCTGGTCTCTGGCGGGGGTAGGGCTCTAGGACAGAATCCTATCAAGCCGGGCACCTGCCCTGCTACAGCAGAGGGTCTCAGCAGTCCACACCACCCGACCGCCCCCTGGACGCCCCTGGTAAACAGGAACAGCCACATCCGGGATCCCTAGCCTCGAAACAGGGGAGCCAACGGGCTCTTCAGCCTCCAGGGGCCTGGGACGAGCTGGGGGGGGGGGGCTCAGACCTCCCTACCGGGATGCTCGCTCAGATAGGCAACCCCCGAAACACCCAAATGCGGTGTGGCCGGCGTGGGGGAACCCCTGCCCGAGGGACGGGGAAGCCAGGCCCTCACTACTGAGCTACGGCGCCACGACGTCCCCGGACGCGAGCGGGGGATCCGCGCAGCCCAGCTCCGCTCCCCCGCGGGACGCTCACCAGAAGCCGGTGCTCCTCCAGAAGGGGCGCAGCGGCCGCAGCACGCGGGCCGCGTCCACGTGCACTAGGTGCGGGGCGCCAGCCAGCACCACGCAGGGCGCGCGTGGACGCGCTGCCAGGAGCACGGCCAGGAGCGCGGCCAGGAGCGCGGAGCGCCGGCGCATGGCGAGCCGGGGCGCAGGGCCACCGCCGACCTTCTCCGGGCCCGGGCCTCCGCGGGTTCCGCCTCCGGACGCCCCACGTGACCGTGGGCGGGGCGAGGGCGGGGGGCCGCCGGGCCTGGCCGGCTGCACCCCGACGAGCGGTGCTACGCAGCCGGCGCCCGAGCCGCGGAGCCGGAGCCCCGCCCCGAGCACTGGCCTTCAGCATTCTGACTGCTCCTGAGTGGTGCCAGGACCGCTAGCTCCAGTGGCCCCGGCGCGGAGCAGGGCGGCGGGACAGGGCCGGGCGGGGCCGGCTGGGCGTGGGGGATTCGGAAGGGCCGAGCTCCGGGCTGTGCCGCTTCCGGAAACGGGCCGGCGTGAAACACAGCGTCGCTGGATTTGAGGAGCCAAGTGGCCACTTGGAACGGACGGCTGATGGCCGGGCCTGGCCCACCGCGGAGGCGGGATCAGGGGTGTGCACGGCTTTTATTTGTGCGCGCTTGGTGTACGGCAACGGGCCGCTGGGCGACCGAGTTTGGTCGCTGGGTGAGAACCCCGCCCCGCCCCGCCCGCACGTGTGACCAGTTCCTGGGGTGGTGATTTTCAGCCCCTCATCGGGAGGCTGCTGGTCAGGAAGGAGGGCTTACCCTCAGAGACCAGGAAGGCCCAGGACCAAGGCCCCAGGGAGCAGCCTGTGCGCCTGCTCTACAGCGCGGTGCTTACTGAAAGTGAGCTCCGTGCCCGCGGCGGACAGGCTGGGCATGAGCCTGGGGGTCCCCGGCCACTGGGCAATGGCCTGTTAGGAGCCAGCCACTCAGCAGAGGCGGTGGGAGGTGTGTGGAGCTGTGTTTATAAGGGCTCCCCGTCCCAGCAGGGCCACTTCCGTTCAGATCCTTGGATGAGCAGGAGCCCTGCGACCTGCCGGGCCGGCCGGGGCTCGGGTTGTGCACTCCTTGTGGGAATCCAGTATCTGGTGATCCGAGACAGAGCACCACCCTCAGCCTCCATTTGCGGAAAAGTATCTTCCACTTCCATGAAACTGGTCCCTGGTACCAAAAGAGTGCAATCTGAAGCTTACCCAGAAGCAGCCAAGCGCTAAGAAAGTCCTATGGGCACGTGAAGAGGCCTGGAGAGTGAAACCCAAGCTTCTACTTGGAGGCCCCGACGAAGCCTAGGGCAGGAGTGGTGAATGCCAATGGGGCAGTTCATGGTAATCCTGAGCTCGGAGCACACATAGTCCTGAGCAGAGTAAGTAAGAAGGAAGCTGGCCTGGCCCGGTGGTGCAGGCCTGGGATCCCAGCACTCTGGGAGGCTGAGACAGGAGGATCACAGTTCAAGCCCAACCTGGGCAACTTTATATTTGGGATATCTGTGAGACAGACTTCTGGGGTTCTCTACGCAGAAGGGGACAGCTTTTCTCCTACGTGTGAAAATGGCCCATTAGCTGGCCAGGGCTGCTAAGACTTGGGCCTTGAGTCTGGCTGGTCTAGCCTTTTTGGGCCTGATCTGTCCTGGGGCTCCAGATGGATGTCAGCCCGCCAGGGGCTCTCAGGAGAAGACTCTCATGGTGGTGTTTGTATGGTCCACAGGGCCCCTGCTTGCAGATCCCTCAGGATTCCTGCAGGGTCCAGCTCCAGCACCTAGGCCCTGATAGCACCGGGTGGGGCAATTGCCCATTCCTGCGTGTGGCACAGGCTACAGGGCCTGGGTCTTTCTCTGACCCGTCTTCAGAAGGCTGGTCTGTGGACAGTGGTACGGGGTCAGGCCCACAGTCCAGAGGGCCTTGAGGGTGTCACTCAGAAGCTGAGTCGTGACAGCAGGAGGAGCTGGCTTTTTACTTTGGTGCTTTACCCTTGAAGAAGGAATTCAGTCGAGACACATAAATGGCCATACCAAAGCACAGGTAGAAATAAATGTTCAGAGGACAGACTTAACCTTCAAGGGAGGAGGTGGCAGGGACCTGAAAGCATCTGGGTTGAGTGTACACAGGAGCTAGTTCTGGTATACAGGAACTAGGGTAATTATGATGCCTGCCAGCATTTTCCCTTAGGATTTACTTTGGAATACCAGGACATTGTCATGTGCTGTTCAGGAATCCTGTGTCCTCCAGGAGCCTTAATCACGAGGGAGACTTGGGACGGAAAATTAGGAGAGGTAAGTTTTTATTCTGAACCAGGAACCAGCCCAGTGTGGGAGGGTCTTTAAGGAACATTTTCCTTCCCGGTGTCGCTGGGCCCCAGGCTATGCTGCCCACCTGGCTCTGGAGCTGGAGGCCCCACCTCTGGGTAGGGCAGCCAGGAATGGCCATGTGGGTCTGAGGACTAATCTGTAGGCTTCGCGTGCCTTTAAGGGATTTGGAGGTGATGGGCCTGAAAGAACAGCAGAACATAAACAGGCAAGGAGATAAATCCAAGTGGCTTTGTTTCCTGAAGTTGGAGTTTTCCTTACTGTTCGTTTATTCTATTGTGTCTTGTGCCACTGCGAATTAAACCCGGGTCTTCACACGAAGCTATATCCCCAGCCCTTTTTTTTTTTTTCTTTTTCTTTTTGATTTCCACAGAGAGTCTCACTAAGATACTGAGTTGCTCAGGCTAGACTCAAACTTATGATCACCCCACCTCAAACTCCCAGGATGCTGGGATTATATGGCTGTACCACTGCCACTTGCAGTCTTCTTAAAGTACAGTGCTTTATCTGTGACTTTCACTGTCTCCTTTCTACCTGAATTTATTTCTTCTTTCCCTCTCAGAGTACCCAGTAGGTGCCGCGGCACGTGCTGTTCTAATGGCTCATGCATGAGGCAAAGGAGCTCCAGCCCAGGACTCCAGGCCACAGCAGGAGAGGTCCCACAGCCACTGTGGTGAAGGACTGAGGACGATGAGGATGTGACAGTGGATGCAGATTCTGGGTAAAATTTGTGAATGAGAAATATGTTGCCAGGGTAACCTAAACACAACCAGGAGGGGTGGAACTTGAGTGTCTGGAATGACTATGTCATATTTAGTGTCTGAGGTGTATGGGTTATGAGGTCACATTCACTGCTGGGAAGGGGCTGCCTTGGAGAGGTGGCCTATCCTGTCCCCACCCCGGAAGGCTGGCTGATGGTGGCTGATAACCAGCTGCTACAAGGGACACAGTGACTGCTGAATATTAGGCCCAAGATATAGGACAGACATAGTGAGCCACTAGGAGGCCATTAGGCACCCTTTTATTTTCCAGGTAAAAGAAGTCAAAACGGGTTTCCTCTCCCTACCCATGGTGGGTATTGAAATGTCAACACAAGCCACAGCCTTTACCTCAAGGAGTATTGTGGTTTGAATCTGGACTGTCCCCAAAAGCCTCATGTTCCGATGGGTACTGTGTACTGTTGGGAGGTGGGGCCTGGCTAGAAAGGGGAGATGCTTGGAGCTTGACCCAGAGGGGCACGAGCTGGCTCCACCCTTCCTATCCTGGACTTGGCTCTGCCCTGCAATGCTGTGCGGATCTCTGGCTCTAGCAACAGCCCCACCATGTGATTCCACCATTTTCCAGCCGCCCACCCATGAGTGGACTGTGACCTAAGGAAACTAAGCTACAGTAAGTCTTTCCTCCCTAAGCTGTGGATGTTGGGTATTGAGTCATAGCAATGAAAAAGTAACTAAGACAGAAACTGAGACCAGGAGTGGGGTTGTCGCTGTGAGTTTAACTGATCATGTGATTTGGAAGCCTTTCAAACCGGTTTGTGGGAGGAATTTGGAAAGGTACTGTCTGGAGATGCCGTAGAGCTCTTTGAGCTGAGCTTGATGGGAGATTCTGGTCAGAGCCAAGAAAACCAAAATGCTGGTAAAAGTATGGATTGGGAAGACCAGGCTCAAGAAGTTTCAGATGGGAAGGAGGACGGTATTGACAAGTGGTCTAAAAGCTATGTGTGCTACACTCTGGCAGAAAGTTTGTCAGCATTTTATCCTTGTGCAGAGACTGCCTGAATTTCAGATTAAGGGTGGCAGATTGCTTGCTCTGGTGGAGGAAATCTCACAGCAGACTGATCTTCAAACTGTTACATGGCTGCTGTTTGCATCCTTCAGCCAAGTCTGTGGTGAAGGACAGAAAAAAATGGCAGAGAAAAATCGTATCAAAGGTTTGCAGTGCCAGCCCAAAATGGCATGCGATGATGGGGCCAAAGAGCACAGGGAAGTTAAAGAGATTAGCGTTAAAAAAAAAAGCCAAGTACTTACAATCAGGACTATAAGGAAGATGCCTTTAGGGTATCTCACAAGTCATCAAGACCCCACCCTCAATGCCAGGGTGAAAAGGCAAAAGATTTTGCTCTGAGAAGTGCATCCACAGCCAAAGGAACAAAAAGCCTGCTGGAGTCCAGCGGCCTGGAGTCCAACCATCTAATAACTCGGATACCTTAGCAGTGTTTGTCCAGGGGGCTGAGCTGTTGCTCAGGCCACTGGCACACCTGGGCAGTGGCCATGTGGTCCTGGCTTTACAGAGTGCTGGAGGTGTGGGTTCATCGAGGCCTCCCCCCAGATTTCAGAGGAAGGCCCCGGAGGCCAGGCAGAAGCCAGGAGCGTGGGTCATCTGCTGAGGCAAGCTGCAGGCGTGAGTGAATCCAGCCCAAAGAAGAGAAAGTGGAAGCTGCAGCCAGCAGCCGTGCTGCAAGGACGGGGCCACCCGGGCCCTTTGCAGTCCAAGTCTCGCAGCAGTCTAATCCCAGGTGCTGGACTTGGGACTTCAGGATTTAATCCTTGCCCTACTGGGTTTGTGAATTATTTTGGTCCTATTGCCACTTATCCTTCTTTTCCTCCCTTTTAGAATGGGAACGTTGACCCTGTGTCATTCATTGTGTGTTGGTTTCCACAGGAGCTCACAGCTGAGAGTTTACCTCGTATCCCAGAGGAGACTTTGGACTTGGACTCTTTTTTTAAGAGCGCTGGAACTGTTGGGACTTTGGCAACTCTTGGAGGAGGACCAAATGCCTTTTGCTTAAGGGTGTAGACATGAGTCTTTTGAGGGCCAGACACAGAATGTTTGTGGTTTGGATGTGGAGTGTCCCCAAAAGCACTCCAGGAAGTGGGGCCTGGCTGGACGCGGCAGATGCTCGGGGCTGGACGTGCAGGGGCATGTGCTGGTTCTGCCTTTCCTCCCGGCTTGGCTGTGCCCTGCAATGTTGTGAGGGTCTCTGTCTCTGCGGCTCTGGCTCTGGCTCTGGTTCTAGCTGCGACCTCGCCATGTGATTCCACCATTTTCCAGCTGCCCACCTGTGAATGGACTGTGACCTTCTGAAACTGTAAACTGGCACACATCTTTCCTTTCTAAGATGTGGATGTTGGGTATTGAGTCACAGTGATGAAATGTAACTGAGACAAAGAGAATAAGACACAGTTTATTCTGAAGCTGAATTTGGCAGACATAGAATCACATATCCTCTGTAGTATATTCCCGCATTTCAACAGTTCCACAAAGATTTTATAGTGACAGAACAATGGAAGGTCGGAAATTAAGGTAATTTTAAGTACACTGGCGATAGCATCAGGCCGGCCCTATAGGAAGAAGCACTGCGGGCCTTGTCCGTTTTTAGCTTTTGGGTTGGTGAGAGTCAAGGGCGTCTATTCTGTACATTTTTAAAGGATTTATCACAGGACAGTGAGTTCAGACACAGAGATGAGGGACAGCCGATGCAGCCATCAAAAGGGCTAAAATGGTCCCTGACAATTCGATTGTGAAACAAGTCACGTCCCAGCCTCCCCATACATCACCACGATGTGCCCCCTTCTGATTAGGAGAAGCTTTAGCCCTTTCTCCCCACCCATCCTTTCTTCCCCCTCTCTAATTTTCCCAATAAAGTGTTCTGTTCACAACCTATGAAAAAAATCACTGAGATTCTAATTAGTCAGTTTATAGGATATTTGATAAAAGTGCAGCTGCTTCTGGGAAGTTTAGTTCACAGAGCCTACAGACTAGGAAAGTAGTCTACCACTGAGCCACACCCTAGCCCCTAGGACAGGGTCTCACTAAGTTGCCCAAACTGGCCTCCAACCCTCCGGCACCAGCCTCCTACGTAGCTGGGGTCCCGAGCATGTGCCACCATGCCTGGCCCACACTGGGCTTTGATTTGGCCCCTCACGACCAGGTTTTATTATTTCTCTCGTTCCATGTCCTCCACCCAGCACTCACCTGTGTTTCTAATTTTACCTTTTAGCCACGCCAAGCTGGAGCTGTTAGGATTTGTTAGCTCCTGTCTTCCAGTATGGGCAGATCCTAGGAAAGGGGAGGGAATGGCTCACCAGCTGCCCCCGGCGGGCCTCCAGCCAGGCTCTGTCCTGGATGTCTGGCTGCTTGCCCTCTTTTTTCCCCTCCCTAACAAAATTGGGTTTTTCTCTTAAGTAGAATCTGGCTTACATCTCTACGTGGGTACGTTTTCCCTTGCCTGTCCTGACTGTGTTCACGATATGGCGTCCCTTTCTGAGTTCTTGACGCTCTGCGCATTGGAGACCTCGTCCCGGACAGGCACCTGGACCTCGGAAGATCCCCCAGGCCGACGAGGCCCTGCGATGCGCAGGCTGAGCAGCAGGAGCCGCAGCCATCTCCTCCACCATTCTCCAGACTCCACTCACTGCTGCCTGTTCACACCGTCCAACTCCGGGCTCCTCCCCTCCCCAGGGACTCCCCGGTAAAGGCCACAACCCTCCGTCCGTCTCTCAGGCAGCTGTCTGAGCTGGTACCTGGCCCCACCTGGCCAGAACCTCCCTGAACACACTGTAGAATGCAGGTGTGGCGGGCTGCCAGTGAAGCTGGAGCCGGGGCCAGGGCCAGAGCGGAGGTAGCTGGGATGGCCAGACCAGGCATCTTTGCGCCTGCAGGGAGCGGATCCTTGGGTACACGGCACGGTTCCTAGATGGAGAATGCGAAGTGCAAGACAGCGAGGCGCTGGCAAAGAGGGACAAAGGATGGGACACAGAGGTCCGTGGGGGGCACAGTTCATGGATCCAGGAGCTTTGGTTACATGGCTGCGTAGCTTTGGAAAAGTTGGTAAGCTATCGTGACCACACGGGGGCGTGGATGGTGGCCATGTGGGCCCACCAGTCTGTGGCTTCCAAAGACGGTGCTGGCTCTGGGGAAGCTGTGGGTGCTTTGGGAGCTGGCCAAGGGGAAGCAGGACTGCGGAAGTGCCAGCTGGGGCTTGGGAGAGTCTAGTCATGTTCCTCCCAACCAGTTCCCTCACAGTGGGGCAAAGGGCAGACATCCTGATGCAGGAAACATCTTCCAGGAACAAGGGGAGTGAATGGCAGGGACTGTTGGAAAGGGAGTAAAGGTCTCGTTGAGCTACCAGGAAGTGATGACGCGGACAGGATAGTGTAGGACCTCAGCACGGAGCAACCGGGACGAGCCATTGCACGGAGGTGTGTGGAAGACAGAATTCAGAAGGAAAAGCAGGCCTCAGTGTACAGCGGCTCCCTGCCACCTTTGCCTGATTGCCTCCGATCAGATCAATAGCATTAGAGTCTCACAGAAGCACATGCCCTACTGTGAACTGCCTGTTCAGGGCTCCAGGTGACATGCTCCTCCGGAGACCTAACGCCTGAATGATCTGAGGTAGTGACGCCAGGGCCATCCCTACCTGCCCCTTCCCATCCCATTTACGGAAAAATGGTCTTCTGTGCAGCTGGGCCCTGGTGCCAGAAAAGTTGGGTACTGCTGTTCCAAAGGGAATGTAGCAAGTTCTGTGAGCTTGTGCGTTACGTGAGTAGTATCCAAGCATGCAGCCGAAGCGCTCGTGAAGCATCATTCCCAACAGTCCACAACTGGTGGGAAGACCAAGCTCACTGACAGCAACATGAAGTTCAGTGTGTGCATACGTGCTGCAGGACAGCAGCACCTTGTGCGGCTGCAGTCGGCAGCAGCAATTCAGCAGCTGGATCCCGGGGGCTGTCAGACAAAACGCAGAGAGAAGGTAGTTGCCAAGCACCTACACTGTGAGCCACGCCTGTGCGCCTCAGCACAAACCAGCATGGCTGTGAGCATCTGGCTTCTCAGGGTTGCAGTTACAATATCTCACTGACTGGGTAGCTTAAGCCATAGAATTTATTGTCTCAGTCCTGGAGGCCGGACGTCAAGTTCAAGATCCAGGCATGCCTGGTCTCTTCCTGGTGCTGCTGGCCATCCTGGGTGTCCCTGGGCTGGTTGAAGTTTTACCCTGACCTCGGCCTTCCTCTTCACACGACGATCTCCTTCATGCATATCCAGGACTAGATTTGTGCTTTGATAAGAACACCAGTCCTTCTGGATCAGGGCTCTCTCATTAGACCCCATTTCCTCATTCTAACTTGATTATCCCTACAAAGCCCCAGTCTCCATGTAAGGTCACATTCTGAGGTGCAGAGAGTTAGGACCCCACGTGAACTTGGGGGTCACAATGTTACCATAATAGTGCACAGTGGCTTCTTTGGGGAGCAATGAAGGAAGTGAGCCCTCCCTCCAGCCCTACCGTGGCAGTGCCCTGCTTTGAACCCCACCTCTGGGACTGGGATAAGGGAAGCCTGTTGTGTAGACTGCTCAAGGCAGGTCCTCTGTTCTGGAGCTGAGCTGAGATGGTGAGGGAGAGTATGGTACTGGTATCTGCATACCACAGAGGTCCAGGTTCTCCAGACCAACAGAATTAACAGGCGCCACAAAAAGTCGTATCAAGAATGCAGCACCCATGTAAGGTCGAGGGCCGGGAAACTCACTGTAGAGTTGCTGGAGTGAGTCGAAACTGGGGGAGAAGGATGTCCCAAGGCGACGGTGAAGACTGGAGCCCTTCCCAAATGGGAAGGCTTCTCTCTTCGTCCCTTTTCTTTTTGTCCAGTCACAAGCCTCTTGGTTGGTGCCACTCAGGTGGGGTGGGCCTTCCCCTTAGTTCTGTGGACCACACGTCAGTCACCACAGCCGCACCCAGGACTGGGCTTCACTGGTCTGCTAGGTGTTTCTCAACCCTTTCAGGTTGCTGTCACGATGAACAGTCACGGGCCTTGGGGGGCCTGTCTGGGAGTCTGCCCCCAGGGGCAACCTCAGACATGTGGGTACCGTTCAACAGGCTGTTAACTGTTCCAGAAAGCTTAAGGGAGAGTGGATGAAGTGCTAGCTGCTGTCCATCTTAATTAACATGCTGGGTCAGAAAACAAACGTCTGTCTGGCTGTGGGGTTTCCTTTTAGAGATTTTCCCCCTGCCCTCTGCTTTCTCCCGAGTGGGGAGAGGAATGCCCCGTGTCTCCCTTGGAAGTCAGTTGCAGGTGGCTGTGGGCACAGGCATGCTGGCTGGGTCAAAGGCCTTTCAGCTGGCTGAGGGTGGGCCAGGGGTGTCTGCCTGAAGCCAATGAGGCAAGAGAGGGCTGCAGGCTGAGGGGCAGTCCTTTGTGAACGGCTCTGGGTGCTACACAGACAGCCCTGAGAAACAGTGCCTGTGTTTTCCTTGGACCTGCGCGGATGCTCTACACCTGCAGCCCTGGCAACTCCAGGCCTCTTTATCCTCCAGTGTGCGGTGTGCCACCCCAGAAGCAACCCAGGAGAGCCGCTTGGGGCCCTGCCACAGGTGAAGGGCAAGTGCAGAGGCCAGCAGGGACAGAGAGCTGAGTATCGCCTCCAGCTTATCAGGGGCCACTCTCTCCTGGACGCCAGCCTCCAGCTCTGCCTCACTAGCTAAGCCTTCCACACACAGGCCTCCCCACCGGCTTCCCAGGCAACAGCAGTCCTGCCCCGGGGACATTATCCCCAGCTGTGCCCTTTCCTGGGACCCTTGCTTCCCTGGACCTGCAGATCTCTGTTCAGCTGGGTGTGGGCCTGGTTGGAGGGCACCGTTGGAGATTCTGCAGGGACCGGGTAGGTCCCCAGGAGGCCCTTGGCCCATGATGCCCCGGAGGGCCCCTCAGTGGATCTATGGCCGAAACCACAAGAACAGGGAGCCTGGGAGTGTTGCCGGCAGTGCGGACAGGGTGACTGTGGATGTGGACCCCAAAAGCCACCAGTCCCACACAGATGTGCTGGCGCTATCGCTCCACGGAGCGCCGGATTAGGGAGCTGGGATTCGGGTAGGGACAGGCTTTTCCATGGGAGATGAGGGGGTTGGGGGGGTGAGGGTCCGGCCCAGCTATCGCTGTCTCTTGGGACCTCCCCTGCTCATATGTGCACCCAGCCATGCCCAGGGGGCAGCGCGGCTCGGTGGCCAGTCTGTGGTGCGGACAGCGTCTGGGCAGGGCGGGGGGAAGTCCATGCCGACTGTGCTTCCCCGGACTCCGCGTGCCGGGGCGGGGGCCCGCCGCCATCACCGCTCTCCTGCCACCTCTCTGGCCCCGGTCCCATTCCGGGAAGCCCAGCCAGGTTCGCGTCTCGCTGGGATCCGTGTCCTGCGTGGGAGGAGCCCATGCGCGCAGCCGCGGGACCCGGCACTGCAGGTACAAAGGCTTCGCGTGGGGTGCTGCGACGCAGCGCAGGGAAACCGGGTCCGGCTGGCGAGGGCAGCGCAGGCTCGCGGGTCTCCCTACACCCGAGGCGGGCGGCTGGGCTCCAGCCCCGCTCTGCAGGCCCCGCCTATCCGGAAGCCCCGCCCCGAAAGCCCCGCCCCCACGCGAGCAGCCCCCGCCAGCTTCGGGCCACGCCCCCGTGGCCCCACCCGTCTATTCCGCGTCCCGAAGCTCAGCAGGCCCCGCCCACTCCCCCTCTGCCCCGCCCCGCGGCGCCTGCGCAGTGGGCGGCGCAGTCGGAAGCCGGGCGCCGGCCGGGCAGCGCGCGGGGTCTCCGGAGCGGTCCCGGACGCCTGCCCGCGGGGCTCGGGCCGCCCGGCGGGGATGGCTGCGGCGGCCGAGCCTGGGGCCCGCGCTTGGCTGGGCGGCGGCTCCCCGCGCCCCGTCAGCCCTGCCGGCAGTCCGGTGCTGGGCTCCGGAGGCCGCACGCGCCCTCGACCGGGGTCGGGTACCGAGCGGGCGGGCGCCAGAGCCCCCGGCCCGGCCGCGCAGGGCCACAGCTTCCGGAAGGTGACACTCACCAAGCCCACGTTCTGTCACTTCTGTTCCGACTTCATCTGGGGGCTGGGCGGCTTCCTGTGCGACGGTGAGCGCGCGCCTGCCCGGCGCAGGACGGCCCCAGACCCCGAGCCCGGCGCAGCGGCCAGGACCTCGCCCCGGGGCAGGCGCTGTGGCGCCGGGCCTCCGTCCGAGGCGTCCCCAGGGCCGATCCTCCTGGCCGTGGGTCCCAGGCTGTGTCGTCGGGGATAGGGGCAGTGTCCCCCAGCGCCGGGCTGCGGGGAAGATGAGCGCAGGGCATCTCAGGGCGACGGGTGGGGTCTGCTGGACCTGGGGCGGGCGCGACTGCCGGGGCCCCAGAGGTGACCGAGCAGGGCGGGTCTGGGCCCCGGTCCTTGTCCTTTCCGTCCTGAGTGCGTGGTGCTGGCTCTGCGCAGACTCAGCTGCGTGGAGATCCAGGCCGAGCCGCCTCCCAGGTGTGGCGCGCTGGGACTGGGCTGGCGCCGTGCAGCGGAGCCGGCCTGGCCGGATGGAGGGTGCCTCCCTCGGTGTGGAGCACGCGGGGCCTTGACACAGCAAGTGTGACCTGGGACTCGAGGTGGAGCGAGCTAGGGTCCTTCGCCTGCTCAGGGACCGGCTTTCTGGGGCATGTTAGCCAGACGGAGCCCGTAAAACAGGGTTGCCTTCCCTCAGGGGAAGCGGAATAGCGGTGGTCACCCTGCCCCCCAGAGGGTCTCGAGGCACCTGGTATAGGGCTTGCACACGCAGGCTGTGTCTGCGCTGGGTCTGAGGCTGTTTCGGAACTCGCCACCGGGAAAGGGGGGACAGCTGGGCTGCAGGCCAAGGGGTGCACTGCGGAGGGTGGATAGAGCTCATGGCCTGAGTCTAGCCCCAGGGAGGTAAAGCTGGTGAAGGCAGACTCCTGGGCAGCCGCTGGACCAAGGCCTGCAGAGTCAAGGCGGCCCTTTCATGCGTGACCTCCGGGGGGCACTCTAGATCGGAGTGTCTCAAGATTCCTCACTTTATCCTGGGTGAAGCAGCACGTGTACCGAGGGGCTGACCTGGTGCTTGGGAGTGGACCTGAGGGTCTTCCCAGTCAGCATCTGTAGAGAACCCGGCTGGGGTCCGGGCAGACAGGACCTGGGCACGGGTGTGGGAAAAAGATGCCTCTGGCCTCCAGGAGCACCCACAGCATGGGGCGTGGGGTGAGCAGGCTGGCCCCCAACAGAGGAGGAAGCTGGGCAGTGCCTTCCAAGCACAGTGAGTGGGAGATGCGTGACCTTCCTCCAGGAAGCTTCCTCCGGAGTAGCCTGTGGCGTAGCTTTGCCCGCCCTCTCCTAGGACTGTGGTGGTGGTGGCACAGCAGGTGGGAGCACCTGCTAGGGCGGCGGGAGAGCAGCCTGCCTGGGACTGGCTGCCTTGAGGGCCCCCGCCCAGTTCCTTTCTAGGCAGTGTTCTCTGCTGTGCAGCCTGGCCTCCCTACCCCGCCTGCGGGACCCAGGTCCCTTGCCCCAGCCTGGCTGCACGTGTGCCAGCACAGGCTCCCCACTGCTCCTTCTCCTGACCCTCCCCCCCCATCCTTTACACAGTTGTCTTCCTACTGGGCTTTGGTTCCTGCCAGGATGGGGGCTGCCGCCTCCTACTGTCCCCGGGCCCTCATGAACTGGCGGCATGCTGCCCTGGTTTAAGCGTACACTGCCTTCTTCCTGCTCATGGAGTCCCCACCTGGCCAGGACCCCCTGCCTCGTGTGGCTCTTGGTCTAAGGCCTGGCAGCAGCATGTGCTAGGGGCTGTCAGGGGTATGTGTTGCTGGGGAGAGGGGACGGTGTCACTGGTGGAGCTGCTGTGGGACATGCATCAAGGTGCCCACTGGTGACCCCATGGCCGCCTCCTACAGAGGTCAGAGCAGAGGTGCAAGGAGGGTGGGCCTGTGTGTGACAGGCAGAGCGCCTCTGGGGTGGCCAGGGTTTAGACATGCTCATCCCATCTCTAGGACGGACACATGGCCAGGTCCCACTGTGCCTCTCAGATGAGAGTAGAGAAAGTGGGGATGTCAGGTGGCCCCTTCAAGGCTTAAGTGGCAGAAGCGGCCTCCCCCTGGCTCAGTGGGACAGTGCTAGGAAACCCCAGTGACTTACCCAGTACAGGAACCACGCCCCAGTGACTGGCAGAGTGGCCCTGCTATGATGGGCACCTGAGCCTTGTCACAGAACATGGGCGCTTCGTCATGGCCCTCAGTCCTGCTGGCTAAGGTGGGACCTCCTGAGCAGAATGGTGGCTGTCTCACGGGACAGTGCCAGCTCACCTGGCTTTCACTCCCACAGTCTGCAACTTCATGTCCCACGAGAAGTGTCTGAGGCATGTGAAGACCCCGTGTGCTGGTGTTGCACCTAGCCTGGTGCGGGTGAGTGAGTCAGCCCTTCTGGGCGGGTGCTAACCCTGGCAGTCCTTCAGCTTTGTCCCACCTGGGCTAAGGAGCCGCTGATGTGTGGGTACCCTGAGCAGTCTGCAGGGATCATGCTGAGAGGCGCCCAAGGGGCACACACTGGGTGACCTGTCTGGGGACCCTGGAAAGGAGGAAGCTGCAGGAGCTTAGGTGGGGAGGTGGCTGTGGCCATGAAGGGTAGCACAGTACATCCTGGGGACAGTGCTTTTCGTCCACTACAGTTTACCTTGACTGTTTATGGCATTCCTGCCTCAGCCTCCTGAGTGCTGGGATGATAAGCATGCACCACCATGCCTGGCTTTATCTTGTGCTGGGTAATCAAACTTAAGGCCTTACCCTTGCGAGGCAAGCGCTTTAACCTCTGTGCCATTCCTCCAGCCCCCACTGATCAGTTTTGCAAGGTGAGACAGGGTCTCATTCTGTGGTTCATGCTAGTCCTGAAGTCATTATGTACCATAGGCTGGCATCAAACTCATGGCAATCCCCCCTGCTCAGCCTCCCAAGTGCTGGGATTACAGGCGTGTGCCACCGTGCCTGGCTGATTTTTATGTGGTGTAGGAGAATCGAACTCAAGTTGTTGTATACGAAAGGCAAGCACCTTAACTACTGAGGTAAACCCCCAGCTTTTCTTTCTGATTTCATGACAGGGTCTTACTAAGTTGCCCGTGCTGTATTCGAACTTGCAACCATCCTGCCTCAGTCTCCCAATGGTTTGGGATTACATGATTGAATCACCAGACCTGCCTCCTCTCTCTTTCATCGTGCATATCTGAACCTCAGTAGCAAGCCGGGGGCAAGAGTCTGTCTCTTGTGAGCTCTCATGGAGCGGTAGCATCCTGGCACATGGTCACTGTAGGGGGTGCCAGGAGCCTTAGACCCTAGGAGGCAGGTGTCTGGCAGTCGGCAGCCTCCCTGGCTGCGGGGGGAAGTGTGGCTTCCTGGTGGGCCCACGTGCACCTGCTGAAGTCATAGGGCCTCCTTGCTCCTGCCCTGCCCTGCCCTTGGCAGGGTCTCCTGAGTGGCACAGCTGGATCAGGGGTCGACAGTCCCAGTGGGGCCTAAGCTACAGAGCTGTGGTGGTGCAGAGGAGGAGTGACCCCTTCTGCCTGCAGTCAGTGGGGCAGCCCTGAGTTGGTCCCAGTGGGCACCGGGGTCAGGTTAAAAGGCCTGGTGATCCGTGGTCTGAGGCTCTGTCCATCCCACAGGTCCCTGTAGCTCACTGCTTCGGCCCCCGTGGGCTCTACAAGCGCAAGTTCTGTGCTGTCTGTCGCAAGGGTCTAGAATCACTGGCTCTCCGCTGTGAAGGTACCATGGCCTGCCCAGCCCACCCTGTCTTACCCAGCAGCCGCCTGGTCTCTGCTGTCTAGGATGGCCCAACTTTTTGTGAGGGGGATAGGTGGGAGGTGCTGAGCTGTCCTGGGAGTGCAGGCAGGGCACAGGGAGGGACAGGGAAGCCAGGTCTGCTGGGCGGGGTCAGGTCGGGCCAGCCCCCGTGGAGAGGCCAGGTTGGAGTGCGGGGTGGGGCGCTGCAAGAGGCCCCTAACCCTGCCCACCCCCCAGTGTGTGAGCTGCACGTTCACCCCGAGTGTGTGCCCTTCGCCTGCAGTGACTGCCGCCAGTGCCACCAGGATGGGTACCAAGACCACGTGAGTGCACGGGGTGGGATGTGAGTGTGGGGTAGGGTGTGGGGTCTGAACCCCTGACTCTGCCCCTCCTCTTCCTCAGGACACTTACCACCACCACTGGCGGGAGGGGAACCTGCCTTCGGGCGCGCGCTGTGAGGTCTGCAAGAAGACCTGCGGTTCCTCAGATGTGCTGGCGGGTGTGCGCTGTGAGTGGTGTGGCATTCAGGTGGGCATGGGGACCAAGTGGGAGGGATGGAGCCCTGGTGGGCACAGGGGCAAGTGGAAGGGGCATGGGGTGGGAGGGGACAGAGACGGGGAGGGGCACAGGGGTGAGAGAGGGTGGGGCCCAGGGTCCGGGTAGGAGGGGGTGGAGCCCAGGTTGGCACAGGGTCAGGAATGGGAAGGGATGGAGCCTAGGTGGCACAGGAGTGGGGTGGGAGCGAGCAGTGCCCAGATGGCACAGGGGTGGGTCAGGGGATGAGAGCCAAGGTGGGCAGTATCTGGATGGGAGACGGTGCACCAGCAGACAGGATGGGGAGCGGCCTGTGCCAGCGTCCTTTCCTTTGTGCTGGGCTGGGGGTCCCTGCCGGCTCTCTCGGGGGCCGGCCCCGCCCCTGCCCGTGTTGGGTGGCAGTGCAGTACAGGTGGCTTCCCGCAGGCCCACTCTGCCTGCGTCTCGGCCCTGGCCCCGGAGTGCAGCTTTGGGCGCCTGCGCCCCCTGCTCCTGCCCCCCGCGTGTGTGCGTCTCAGGTCCCGCAACTTCAGTAAGGCCCACTGCTTCCGCATCCCCGAGAATGCAGTCGAGCTGGGTGAGCAGGTGGCTGGGTGGAGAGGGGCTCCCTGGGCCCGATGAGGCATTAAACGGAGCTGCTTCCTTCCGTCCCGCAGGCGACTGGGATGATAGCACAGATGGGGGCATCCCCGTGGGACTGGGCAGAGAGGCAGCGGGGCCTGAGTCCGGTAAGTCCCCATGTGAGGCCATGCCCGTCGACTGCCCACCAGCCCCTCAGACTCTCACCTGTTCCCCACCTGCCAGGCAAACTGATCTTGAAGATCTTTGACGGCAACGATGCCATCCGGAGGAATCACTTCCGGCTGGTCACGGTCTCCCGCCTGGCCAAGACTGAGGAGGTGCTGGTAAGGGGCGCTGTCCAAAGGTCAAGAGCCAGCTGTGCTCCCCTTTCTTCCCCTGGGCTGCATGCCTGACCCCCACAGCTGGACCTCCTATGCCAGGCCCCACTCTTGACCACACACACACCTCTCCCCCTGCCTTCTCTGCCCACCTGCGCCCCACCTGCTCCCCACACCTAGTCTGACTTTATTGCGTCTGTCTACCTGACCTTCCAACATGAACCCACACCTGCCTCTTCCCTCCTGGCTCCTCCCCTGCTCTCATACCTGGACCCCCCACCTGGCCCCCACCTGCTCCTCTAGACTTGGCACCTCCCACCTAGCTCCTTCCCCGTGCCCTCATGCCTGCCCCCCCAACCTGGCCCGGCACACATGCTCCCCCATCTATCTCACCCTCTCCAGGAGGCCGCACTGCGGGCCTACTATGTCAGTGAGGACCCTCAGAACTTTGAGCTGCAGGCACTGCCCCTGCCTTTATCAGCTGGTGATGCCCAGTCCCTGGAGCCGGCTGAGGAGGAAAGTGGCCGGTACCCTGGGCCCCACGAGTTCACGCCTGAAGCCTGGGTCATCCGGGCCCTCCCCCGCACCCAGGAGGTCCTGAAGATCTACCCTGGCTGGCTCAAGTGAGGCCCAAGGTGCAGGGTCCATGAGACAGAGGGGCTTGTAGGGGGATAGGGTGCCCATGGCCTGAACTCTGAGCCTGTCCCCATAGGGTAGGAGTGGCCTACGTGTCCATCTGCGTGACCCCACAGAGCACAGCGCGCACTGTGGTGCTGGAGGCCCTCCCGCTACTTGGACGCCAGGTGTGTGTGGTGGGCCCATTTGCCCTGCCTAGCTAGGTCACCTCTCCTGGGCGACCCTGGACTTTGGAGGTCAGCCCCAGCCTGATGCCCTGACTCTCCACGCAGGCTGAGTGTCTGGAGGATTTCCAGCTGATGGAGGTGCTCATGGGTAGCAGGCAAGGTGAGTGGGAACCTGGGTCTCACCCCAGCTGCCAGGGGATGTCACACAGGACACCAGGGCCAGACCTGCCCTTACGACTGTCCCTGCTTCTGTGTCCATGGCCCAGGGCTCAGGGTTGCTGCTGGTAGAGGTGAGGAGGGCTGGTGCTGACGGGCTGTGCTCTTGCCCCTGTAGTCCAGCGGACAGTGCTGGCCAGTGAGGAGCCCCTGCTAGACAGGCTTCGGGATGCCCGGCAGGTCAGTGGGTGTGAACTCTGCCGTTATCAGCAAGCTCCCTCTGCCAGAGCGGGCATCCACGGTGCTCTCTGCTCAAGGCACTGCTTATTTCCCAGCGGGCAGTGACTTCCCTGTTGGCAGTTCAGTCCCTGGCCCCAACAGGAGGTCCTTGTGGCAGGTGGGGTCACCTGAGAGGGCAGCTGTGGGATTTCTCCCGCAGACATCCCTGCGGCAAGTGAGCCAGATGCGCTTCTACGTGGCTGAGAGCAGGGCTGTGACGCCTCATGTCTCCCTCTTCGTGGGTGGCTTGCCACCCAGCCTGTCCTCTCAGGAGTATGGCAACCTGCTGCATGAGACCATGGCTACCAAAGGTGTGACCCTGGGCCAGATATGCTTGCTGGCTGGGGCGGGGCCTGATGCAGGCAGTGGGGGCTGTCGTGCCCAGTCCAGGACTTCATCCCCATGCTGCCCAAGTCCCCAGCTCTGACCCCAACCCAGGCAGCCTACTGCCCTTTCCCCAAGGTCCTGGGATCCCTCTGGGCCTTTGACAACGCCAATTCGCTCCCCGTGAGGCCTGCATTTCCAAGGGACAGGGATCATATTCTGGAGTGGGTCTTGACCCCAGAGGTGGGTGGGACTGCCTGAGATGGGCTCTGCAGCCAGAGGTGGGGACCTCTGGCGGGTGATCTGGTGCCCAGCCTGGGTGCCATGCTCCTTGACTACAGTCTTGTCTGTGCAGCTGCTGTGGTGTCCCTGAGTCACGTCTACTCCTCCCAGGGTAAGCCACTCCCCCACAGGTGACCCTGGGTTTGGGAGCACAGGCTGCCCTTCCTCCTGTGCTGCAGCTCTGTGCCTAGAAACACAGCCGAGACGCAGCTGGCTCCCCAAAACCTGTCCTGCTTAGAATTTGCACCTTCTGTTAGGAAGATTTCAAGTGCACCTGTGTCCTCCCTCCTTGTGTGTGCCCTAAGGTGCCCAGACTCATAGCGATGCCTGTGGTCCCCAGCACGGGGTGAGGGGTTGGTCCCAACCTTGCCTGGGTGCACTTCACTGTGGATTCCACCTCTGGTGGCTGAGCCGAGCCGACAGGAACGGGCTGGGCACAGCAGGCGTGGCCAGAATTGTAACCCCGCTGTTGGCAGGTGCAGTGGTGCTGGACATCACCTGCTTCGCGGAGGCGGAGAGGCTGTACATGCTGGGCAGGGACACGACTGTGCAAGGCCGACTGCTGACCACACTGGTGCTCCCAGATGTGCTGGTGAGTGGGCAGTAACAAGGCAGGCATTTCATAGCCCTGAGGGGCAGCACATGCACATCCTTAGCCCTCACAGCTGGCGTCATCTTCTGTCCTCCTCAGCTTTGCCTGGGTGGTAGGCGCCACCTTGGTCATACTTCACAGCAGGCCAGACAGATGGCTACTCCCCATACCAAAGGAGCAGAGTTCAGAGGGTCTACACTTGGCTGAGGTCACCCAGTGATGGAGGACTGTGCCTCCAGGCCCCAGGCCCCTGGCCCCTGTCCCAGAAGTAGGGCCACAAGACTTTGCTCTGGGCTGTGCTAAGAACGTTGGGTCCCTGCAGTGCCACCTGACTAAGGGCAGAGTGTGGAACGACACATGCCTGTGTCCTGTGATCCTGCCCTGGGGCTCTTGGGTCCTGGCTCTACACCTTGCTTGGGCTGCCTGTGGCTGGTAGGTGGCTCCTGACTTTACAGGCTGTCTAGGGCCATAGCATATGGAAGAGCGAGCACCCTCTTCCCATAGCAGCCCAGGGTGAGGGGGTACACCCCTGGGTGGTGGTGGGGGGGCTGGCATTGAGCCCCCACCCTGAGGGTCCCACAAGTCCCTGCCAGGTGTCCATGGCCGTTTGGACTCTGAACTGACCCTTGACCCCGACCTTAGTGCAAGGGAAGCAGTATTAGAGCTCAGGGGTCTGTGGCTGGGATGGGTGACACCTGGGGTCCCCCTTGCTCCATCATCCCTGGTCCTGTACAGGCAGGGAAGATGGGTACTGCCTCCTCTGGAGCAGGATGCAGCTTCTGCAGTTAGGCATCCTGCCTGCCCAGCCCTCGCCCCACTAGCTCTGGGCAGAGCCAGGTCTGAGGCCAACACCGCTTTCTCTCTTCTGTCAGCTGCCCACCTGGGGGCGAGTGGGTAAGTGGTGGGCACCGGTGGCCCTGCTTGCCCAGTGGGTCATGTGACCTAAGTATGTCCCTGCCCCAGCCACGGTCAAGCCGTGTGCCACCACCTGCCCTGTGTCTGCACTGGCGTGTCTGTCTCTGTCACCCTACCCTGTCGCAGGGACCCCAGCCCAGCCTACTGGGTCTAGACTCCTGGGCAGTTTCTGGGGCTCACGTGCAGAGAGATGGGTTTTGTCTATTCTGAGGGGCGTGGGTGGTTGCCTCATGGACTGAGCCCTGCCCCTGGTCACCCTCTGGACTTCCATGGGGCATGTGGGTGGCTCTTTTGAGTCCACCTGGCTGGTGGTGCTGGGCAGCATCCCTGCGGGCCTTTAGCCTGTTGAGCATGGGCCCCTGACATGTCACGATGGGTCTGGTCCCAGCCTTTGTGCTTGGAGCTTAGGTAGCCAGCCGGCCTCCTCACGTCCCACTAGCCAGCTTCCTGGGGTGACATTATGTGGGAAGGGCTGTCCTGAGCCAGGAGTGAGGTGGGGATAAGTGTGTGCCGCCCCAGGCTTGCACGTGGGTACATGGCCATGCCTCGGAGGGGCTACTGCCTGGTGGGCTCAGGGTCCAGGCTGGGCCTTGGGCTTGACCCTACCGGGCCTCCCGCCTCTCAGCACGAGAAGCTGCCCCCTGGCTGCTGCCCGCTCCTCGTTTTTGTGAACCCCAAGAGCGGGGGCCTCAAGGGCCGCGACCTGCTCTGCAGTTTCCGGAAGCTGCTGAACCCTCACCAGGTGTTCGAGCTGACCAATGGAGGACCCCTTCCTGGGTGAGTCTGGGTCTCCACCCCTGTTGAAGGGTCCCTACTTCCCTGCCTGTGGCCCATGGGACTCTGACTGGGACCTGGGCTGGAACCTCTGAGTCTTCCATGTAGTTGAGAAGGAAAGAGCCACCTGGAGCAGGGTAAGTGGGCAGGTTCCTGCCCCGTGGGCCTGGCAACCATGTCCTGTCTGCTGTGGGTCACCCAGCAAAGTGGGAGTTTCGCCTGTCTTCCACTGCAGGTTCCACCTCTTCTCCCAGGTACCCTGCTTCCGGGTACTGGTGTGTGGTGGGGATGGCACTGTGGGCTGGGTGCTCACTGCCCTGGAGGAGACCCGGCACCGGCTGGCCTGCCCAGAGCCATCTGTGGCCATCCTTCCACTGGGCACAGGTAGGTCAGCCATCAGTGGGAGGATGGAGCCCTGGGGGTACTCCTGCCCCAAAGTGTGCTCAGGGCTTAGGGTGGAATCTGCTCCATGGTACCATCTCTGTCCCACGGGTGAGGCCTCTGTCCTGTGGTGACGCTGCCATCTCGTGGTGGGGTCTCCGTCCTGGGGAGGGTCTCTATGTCCATCTTGTGGTGGAGTTTGTGTCCTGGAGTGACATCTCCATCTTGTGCGGGGGTCTTTGTCCTGTGGTAATACCTCAGTCTCATTGTCAGATCTCTGTTCCATGGGGATGTCTGTCTCATGGTAATAACTCCACCCTGGGGTGACATCTGTGTCCTGATGGGGCCTTTGTCTCATGGGGACACCTCTGTCCTGTGCTGAGGTCTCTGTCCATCATGATACCACTGTCCCAGAGTTGGGGTCTCCTTCCTGTGGCGGTGACCTTTCCGTCCTAAGGTGATATATCTGTTCCATAGTGGCATCTTCATCCCATGATGGGTCCCTCCTAGTGTGAGGTCTGTCCCGTGGTGACACTTCCATCCTGAGGGGGTGGGGTGGGGCTGCATTTGGTACTGGAGTCCCTGTCCTTTGGTACCATCTCCATCCCTGTCAGGCCTCTGTCTCACAGCAGTATCTCTGTCTGGTGGTGCCATCTCTGTCTTAGTGATGTCTCAGCCTTAGGGGATGTCTCTGTCCCATGGAGGGTCTCTGTCTTGTGCTGATACCTCTGTCCTGTCATGGGGTCTCCAGTCATCGAGGTTTTTCTCCTATAGCAGTGTGCAGAAGTCACGCTATTTTTTGACTACGTTCCAGGGAATGACCTTGGCCGGGTCCTTCGCTGGGGAGCAGGCTATAGTGGTGAAGACCCGTTCTCTGTGCTGGTATCAGTGGACGAAGCTGATGCTGTGCTTATGGACCGCTGGACCATCCTGCTAGACGCTCACGAGGCTGCTGGTGCAGAAAACAGTATGGTGGATGCGGAGCCCCCCAAGGTATCCAGGTGCCCCTCCTACACCCACTGAAATGCCCAGCTGCCCCTGGGAGTATCCCAACGTCCCCTTTGCACCGAAGGCTGCTGAGGCAGGAGCAGTGGCTAGCTGGTTCGAGTGTCTGTGGGGCTGCAGGGCATGCTGACCTCCTTGGGTGTGGGGCAGTGGAGCAGGAGCCCGGGGGGGGGGGGGCAGCTGTGGCAGTAGCAGCAGAAGGGCTGGAGAAGAGGAAGCTGGGTGCCTGGTGGCTGGCTTGGCTCCTGGAAAGGCTGCTGTCCCCAGATCGTACAGATGAGTAACTACTGTGGCATTGGGATTGATGCCGAGCTCAGCTTGGACTTCCACCAGGCACGGGAGGAGGAGCCTGGCAAGTTTACCAGCAGGTATGGAAGGTGGCCAGGGTTGTGCTGTGCCCCACCCCTACTCCCAGGATGGCGACTGTGATGGTCACTGTTCCCTCTCCACCAGGCTACACAACAAGGGCGTGTACGTGCGAGTTGGGCTGCAGAAGATCAGCCACTCCCGCAGCCTGCACAAGGAGATCCGGCTGCAGGTGGAGCAGCAGGAGGTGGAGCTGCCCAGCATCGAAGGTCTCATCTTTATCAACATCCCCAGGTGCGAGGGCAAGTCCCGGAGGCTGTGTGGTCCTGGGCCTGGCACTGGGCCTGGCACTGGGCCTGACCCAGGATTTCCCTCTCCTCAAGCAGCTGGGGCTCGGGGGCCGACCTCTGGGGCTCTGACAGTGATTCGAGGTTTGAGAAGCCACGAATGGATGATGGGCTGTTGGAGGTGGTAGGTGTGACAGGCGTCATGCACATGGTGAGCACATGTATGCTAGATGCCCTTGTGGCGCCCTGTGACCTGCTAAGCCCCTGCTAAGCCAGCTTCTCTACCCAGGGCCAGGTGCAGGGTGGGCTGCGCTCTGGGATCCGCATCGCCCAGGGATCCTACTTCCGTGTGACGCTCCTCAAGGCCACACCTGTGCAGGTGGATGGGGAGCCCTGGGTCCAGGCCCCTGGGCACATGATCATCTCTGCTGCAGGCCCCAAGGTACAGGACTAGAGCGGGCTGGCTATGGTATGGGGTGGCAGGTGGCCTTGCTGCCCTATGGGCCTGGGCCTTCTCCAAGTCAGGAGGTCACAGGGCTCTCCCAAAGGCTGCTGTGGCACTGTACCTGTGTAACATGGAACTGAGAGGGCATCGGCCACCCTTGGATGCTGGGGCTTTGATCTGGTGTTTTACCCATCCTCTAACCCTTCTGTGCCCATCTTGGGACAGGTCCACATGCTGAGGAAGGCCAAGCAGAAGCCCAGGAAGGCTGGAGCCACCAGGGACCCCCGGGGGGACATCGTGCCTGCCCCTGAGGGCAGTGCTAAGTAGAGCGCAGTGTCGAGGTGGCCCTGGAGCTGTCCATTCATTTCCTTTCTACACCTGTGCAGAGTCTGCACGGTGGTTGGCTGGCAGATGGACACAACTGCAGCAAGGACCAAGGCATCTTCTGAGGGCTTGAACGTCTGCCCAGCCCTTGTCCTCATTCAGTAGCATGCGCAATCTGCTGGTTGGGTGGGTGGTGGCCATTTTCCCCAAGGTCCTGGTGACAGTCCATGGGCTGTGTGAGGGGCAGGCCCCTCCCCTTGTGCACCTACTTCCAAGCCCCACAGCTGGGCAGCAGGGGATGCACAATGCCTGGCGTCCTCTGACCTCATCTGTACTTTTCGGGGATCTCCGGGGTGCCCTGCAGAGCAGTGCCTCCGTGCGGCCTGGGTGCGTTCCTGGGCCAGCACGTGGCCACTTCCCCCCGTCCTGGGAAGGTGTCTTTCCTCATTGCCTGGCCTCATCACCACAGTGAAGACTGGACTGTGGGGAGGGGGTGGCAGAGGCCAGGCAGGGCTGGTGGCCCTCAGGTGACAACCTCACCTGGAAGAGGGGACCTTTGTACATACTAAGACTTGGTGGCCTTAGGTGGCCCCTGGGCGAGCAGCCAGTGTGGGCTAGGCACTAAATGCACCCCCCTGGCTGCTAGAGTGGGGCGCTCAGTGCCGAAAGGGGGCCAGACACAGGGCCGGCCAGTGCCAAGAGGTGTACATGTCAATAACACCTGGCTGTACGGAGAAGCGGATTTAATGCCCTTTCTCAACTGTAGCACTTTAAATGATGCTCTCTGCCAGCGACCTGCGCTTGTGCACGCCAGTGCAGACAGCTTCTACCCAACTTCCATGCTCACCCAGCTCATGTGAATGGAGCTGTTCCATGTGCCCAAGAATTCAGTCACACCTCAGATGCTAAAAGAATCTGACCAAAAACATGTAACTCAGGTGGGAGGTCTCCAGAGGCCCAGACCCTTCCCCTGCACTCAACTGCTAGGGGCCTTGTCCTGACCTTGTAACTCCTGGGGCCTCCAGGCTGTCCATCCTGTCCCTCCCGCTTTTGCCAAAACTGCACCCTAACGCTCTCGGTGGTCTCAGTGTAGATGTCATGTTTCTGCCACTTGTGATCCTCATGTCCTTAGTGGGGTAATTAGCTTTTGCTTTGATTTCGACTTGCAGGAACTGTTTGTAAATGGTGGTCCAAGTGGCTCCTCCTCTATTTAAATGCGACTGTCTGCCAGGAGGGGTGTATCCCTGGGCACTGTCCTCGCCTTGTGACTCACTGCTGCCTGAATGTGACGTAACTTATACCTGGGACAAATACAGTCTGGCTTCTGTCCTGCAGTCCCTCCCACCCGTGTCCTTGTGTCCAGTGGCCTATGCATTTCTAAGGGTGGGAGATGCGGGTGGTCCATTCAGAGCAGCCCTGCAGGTGGCCATGGGTGGGGTTCAGGCAGCAGCCTGTCTGGTGGAGTGCTGCAGGGGGTGGCTGCTCCAGCGCTCAGGCAGGGCTAAGCAGAGGGACCTGGTTGGGCTCACCTGGAGCACCACCTAAACCTGGACCCCAGGGCAGAGACAGGTATTTCCTGGTACTGTGTATGGGGCAGGAGGGAAGTGGACTGGGCAGGAGCAGCGAGTTGGTTTCCATGGAGCTCTCCGCACACAGACATGGGTTTCTCAGTGTGAGTGGGATGAGGGGGAGTGGTGACCCCACCCACCCATCCTCCACGGGCCTTGCTCAGGGCTAGCAGGAAGCAGGCAGGAGCTGGGACTCTGCATCTGCACTGGTCTCACAGGCCTGGCCTGGCCGGTGGTGCACAGACCGCAGGCCCCGCAGGACAGCCAGGGCGAGGCGCACGAGCAGGCGCAGCAGCAGGAAGGCAAAGGGCACGGCGATCTGCATGAGGTGGAAGACGGCCGAGCTGAACCGGCTCAGCAGGCAGGTGGCAGCAAAGGCCAGCAGGCTGGCACAGGGGTACAGCGCCAGCTTGGCAAACATGAAGGCGTGTTCCTGCCCGCCAAAGCGCACAGCCGGCTGCAGAGTCTCTGTCTGGTGCAGCAGGGCTGTGGTCCAGATGGCGAACTGGAAGATGCTGGCAAGGAAGATGATCACACAGCTGACACGCACGCGCTCGAGCTCGTCGTGGGGCTTCTGGGCGAAGGCCGAGGTCTGCTGGTAGGCCAGGGGCAGGCCGCCCACGAAGGCCAGGGACAGGGTGTTGAGCAGCCCCATGACCGGGGTGGCCCTGCGCACGTGCAGGAAGAGTGAGTGGTGGGCAAACCAGAGCAGTCCCACCGTGGCAAAGGAGCCGAAGTATGCCAGGAACTGTGGCCCATACTTGCCCAGGGCTGCCACCAGGCTGCCGTGGAACTCTCCTGTCACCACCGTGGGATCTGGAACACTGTTCTCACTGGGAACATGAAAGATGGTGTTAGTACTGGCCTTCCCGGGGCCCGCGGGCCAAAGGTGACTGAGGTTGCGGCGTGACTTCCTGATGGGAAATGCACCATGTGTCCACACCTGGCACGCTGTGTGGAAGCCACCGTCATTCATCTGAGATGCCCTGAAGGGCCTATGCTGACAGGCAGCCTCCTTGCTGGCCCAAGTGCTCAGGCAGCTGTCTAGGCCGGCTGGGCAGCCCTGCCTCTGTGCCCTTCTCTCCTCATGCTCACGCTAAGCAGCACCAGCAAGGCCTCGGCCTTGAGAACGCCACTGGCTAGGTTGCTACCCTCCAGCCAGCCACAGTCCCGGGTGAAGAAACCTGTGTCATCGGCTGGGTGTAGAGGACACTAGCTCTGTAGGCAGCAGGCAACCCCCCAGAAGGCCAAGAGCACGGAGGGTGAGGAGTGGGGTGAGGGTCCCTGGGTGGGACCTGTGGAACAGCCAGCTGGGCTCTCTGCTCTTCCACAGCCCTTGGCTGCAGGACCTGCTGGAAGCCCTGGTCAGGCAGGCCCCAGTGGAAGGGAGGAGTGAGGGCAGACCCTTCTGGAATGCTCCTTAAATCAAGGCCTCAGGCAGCAATACTAATGAACATTTGCTCCAATTTTTTTAAAAGTTAACAATAGGAAAAGCTACCCAGGGTATCAAGGAAGTCAAACTGTCAGCTAAAGAGCATGCAGCCAGAGGGACTGTTTAACGCAGGAGTGCACTGAGCTGAGAAAGGAAGGAGACTGAGTAGAGGACAGACACATAGAAATGCAAGGGCTGCAGGGCTCAGAGGCCTGAGGGGACGCAGGACTGAGGCTGGGGTGCTGTGCCAGGATGTCCGGCACTGCCTCTGCTTGGCACTCAGGTCCCTGCTCCTGCTCTTGGGCAGGCTGTGAACAGGACTGGGAGCCCGGGGTCCCTGACGCCCTGCCCACCCCCCACCCCGCCCCACCCCGCCCCAGGCAAAGCTGTGGGCTTCCATCCAGAAGGGTGGAGTTGGGTAATGTCTTTCTGGAGTCTGCAGAACAAAACACCATGGACTCAAACTGTTGGACAGAAAGGACAGGGCAGCCCCTAGCAGGGTCCTCACCAAATGTCCAGGATGAGCAGCGTGGCCACAATGGCGTAGACTCCGTCGCTGAAGGCTTCTACCCGCTCCTTGCTAAGTGGCTCGTGCAGGTCCAAAGTGAAGGGCTCCACACTGAGAGCCGGGGGCTCCCTGGGGGCTGAGGGCGTGGCAGGAGAAAGGAGCTGGCTGGGGGCTGTGGGGACAGTACTGCTCTCTTCCCTATGGACCCAGTATGTGATGGCCAGGAAAGGAGGTGCTACAGGATGCTGAGGACTAGGACAGCCGTGACTAGGCCAGGCCAGAGTCGCCACATACTTGTGCCTACCCACACCCCAGATCCTTGCGACCCTCAGTGTAGAACGCTCACAGTGACCTACCCCGGAGCCTGTCTCTGCACCAGCTGGTGGCCTTGCTGATGTAGGGGAGGAAGATGACCGTCACCATCAGCGTGTAGGACTGCAGGGAGACACTGGATCAGGGTCTGCCTCCACAGGGGGGGTAGCAAACCCTGGAGCTACTCCAAAGGGAGGCACAAGTGACCAGGTAAAACAAGGTGCTGTCCGTAGTGGAGATAAAGAATCTGTGTCAAGGGTGCTGCCCCGGAGAAGGGAGAGTGAGGGAAAAGTTCCTAGTTGCACCTGGTAGCCAGTATCCAGAATTTGTGAAGAACGGCTGCCACCCAAAAAAATCCAGCACCCTAGCGGCCTCCAAAACCCAGGGAAGGACGGGGAAAGAGTTCTCCAAAGAAGAGACACACATGTCCAATATGTATGAAACAATGCTGCGTGGGGAAGCACCCCCCACAGCCCAAGGGGCAGCACGTCACCAGTGGAATCCCAGCATGGGCTGCTAAGCAGGTAGGGATGGCAGCCGGTGCTGCTGCTGCGGAGGTAACAGTATGGCGAAGAGTGAGCACGCGCTATAGCGATTCCCCTCCAGATGTGTGCACTCAGAACCAGGACGGAATGCGCACACCTGTGTTCACAGTACCATTCCCCACAGCCCAGTGCCTGTGAGGGATGGCAGTCAGGATACAGCTGGGCCCTCTGTGGATCCTACCCACAAGACACACCTGCCGCACGGACCACTCTGGCCACTCTCTGGAACGTGAGTGTCCACTCACCGAAGCCAGGATGTTGCTTCAGACTGTGAACCCTTACTCCTGTCCGACCTACCTGCCTCGCTGTGGCCCAGCCTTTTCCCTAACCCCACCTGTGCTTCACCACATAGAGCCCCCACATCAGCCGCCTACCCACATCCCTGTCCTGCTCCCGGAGGCACTGTCAAGGATGCCTCTGACCCTGATGTCCTTCCTGTCACGTACAGCCAGAGGCCCTCACTCCTGGTCCCACCCCGGATCTTGTGCCTGTGCCCACATCTTGTCCTTCCTGTTTCATCATCAACGAGGGGTAACTCTGAGGAACCAAGCCTCATGACCAGCCACAAGCCACAACTCATACTGTGGCATCCATTCTCCCCCACGGGTTCTGCTGGGCTGGGTGCTCCCCAACGGCGCTCTGCTCTGAGCTCTCGGACAGCACTCCTTGGGGGAGAGGGACACCTGTTCAAGCCTCCGCCCGTTTTAGACCTGTAATTCTCCTGAAATGCTCCACACACTTCTATCTACCACTCCCTCTGCTCTCAACAGTGTGCATGGACCCAGGGGTCAGAGTCAATAGCTAACATGGGCCCAGAGGTTTACAAGCCTCCTCTGCTCCTGGGTGCAGCAGGACTGACTCCCGTTCTCATGCTGGCTAGGATGAGCTTCTGGCTTTCTTGCTGGTACTGGGGTGTGGGTCCAGGGCCCTTTCAAAGATCAACATCCCTAACCCATTTTTATTTTTGATTTTGAGACAGGGTTTGTCTAAGGTACTAAGTTCTCCAGGCTGGGCTCAAACTTAACCATCTTCCTGCCTCTACCTCCCAGAGTGCTGGTGCTGATGGTTTTAAAAACTAGCTTGTGAGTGTTAGGCCTGAGCTGAACCCTTGTCTGTGGTCATCCCAGCCACTCACCATGGGGAAGAAAAAGAGGGAGAAGGCGGCTGCCACTAAGCAGAGCAAGGGCCCGCGGAGGACGAGGCGCAGGATGTGCTGCCTAGACCGGGCCCTGAGCGGCGAGCTGCGGACCTGCGTGTTCAGCAGGTGAGGGAAGTGGAAGGCGTAGCCCACGATCAGCGCCTGGGGACAGGCAAAGGCAGCTGTGGGTCCATCTGCAGGCAGAGAAGTCTGCGGCCAGCTGTCCCTCGGCCTATCCACGCACACCCCAGGGTCTTGGGAGGGTACCCTGGGGTGCTCTGAGGTTGGCTCGAGTGGAGGATGGGGGAGCCCTGGCCTCGCTTCTCCTGCTCCAGTCAACAGTGTGACAGGAGCTAAGTGCTCCACACCCCTTGCATTCTTGGGCAGCCTGGGACCCACAGCAGTGCAGGTTAGGGACCTGGCATCTCTCTGCCTGCCATCTGGGAATTCCATACACACACCTCCACCTGGAGGCCCCGGTGCCTACCTGCACTGCCCCAATGGCAATCACACACACACAGAACAAGAAGATGCCCAGGGGCACATCAGGAAAGGTCACCATCAAGGAAAACTGTCCAAAGAAACCAACAAACTCAAGAGGTTAGCAGGCTTCCCGCCCCACGGTCCCCACGCTGCCATCAGGAGGGAGCTGCCACAGGGTGGGGACAGTGGCACAGGGTGGGATCTGTTCTCAGCCCCCACAGGACAACTCAGTCCTGCTCCAGGGCTTACGGCAAAGGGTCAAAGTTCATGGGTACACAAGTCCAAATTCGCTGGGACACATGCCTGATCTGAGCGTGAGTTCTCTTGTAGGCCGATGTAATGAGATTTAGTGCCAGGGAGGGTGCCAGGCAGAGGCTGGAGTGTCAAGGTCTCACCAGGCTAGGCATTAGCAATCCTCCTGCCTCAAGCTCTCAAGTGGCTAGGACCAGAGGCATGCCCGGCCCCTCAAGTGATATGTGCTTCCACTAGTGCATGAAGCCCAGACAGCACCACCCCCCCCAAAGGACTGGGCACAGAACCTTTCCTCCTCCTGCAGCCCTGTGGCCCAGGCCCTGAAGCACCAGCATGCACTCTGAAGACAGCTGGCATGGTGCTCTGCACAGCTGGCGCCATGGCAGGGGGGTTTACTCACTGTGTATGGCAGAAGGGTGATGGTCATCATGCAGGCCTGCAGAGGGAAGGAGGCATTATTTATGCAGCCTGGGATGGGATAAGGGGGAGGGTACTCCAGGATGGTGGCAAGGTGGCTACCAGCCTTTGCCACCCCAGGAGGCTAGGCCACACCCCTCCCAGGGCAATCTGCCAGTAGGTGTCAGTGTCCAAACCCAGACGCTGCAGAAGCCTGTTTCCTGCCCACGACAGAAGGGTGGAGCCCTCCAGCCTTCACAAGCAGACCTGGCATCCCTGTCTTTGTGGGGTGACACATAGCAGCACCGATGGGAGATTCTGAAAGGGTGGAGGTTCTTGGCCCCCAGAGGGAAACAGCTTACCGTGCCCTCTCTTACATTACAGAAGAAAATCATTGCCCGAAAGGACAAGCGGACTCACCAGGTTGAGCAAAGCCAGCGTGTCATCTATCTTCCCAACAACCTGAAACAATCTACACACATCAGAAGGACAGGGAGAGGAGGGCATCAGTGACATGCGGCTATCAGTGAAATCAAACGCTTCCTCTGGTACTTTTAGTTCAACATCATCAGACGATGCCTGCCTGCCTGCCTGCCTTCCTCTTTTTTTAGATACACAGGGTCTCGCTTTCTCCTGAACTCACTGTGTAGTCCAGGCTGCCCTTGAACTCATGGCAACTTTCCTGCCCCAGCTTCCTGAGTGCTGATATTATAGTCGTGGGCCACCATGTCTGGTTTATATAGTGCTGGGGAATGAAACCCAAGGCCTTGCACTTGATAGGCAAGCACTCTACCCACCAGAAACACCTCCCAGCTCCCAGCCCATTTTTACTTTTAATTTTGAGAAAGGGTCATTCTAAGTTGCTAAATTGCCCAGGCTAGACTTAAAATGCAATCCTCCTGCTTCAGTCTCCCAGAGTGCCTGAGGACTGGCTCTGGATTTCTTTTTTTTTTTTGGGGGGGGGGGGGGGCAAGATTTCCTTTATATGAAGTTCAAAACAGGCCAAACTAATATAAGCTGTAAAACTCTGAATAAATCTATTAAAATACTACATGATGAGAAACACTCTCTCAATATATTCTATAAGACATAGTCTTAGGTATACACGGAGAACTAAACCAATAAATTATGTATTTTACGTGGGCATTTGGCTCCCATCCACCCCCCTCAAAAGGAACATTATATAAAACCCAATGGTACTTGGTCTGTGCGGTTTCTTACAGGGGAAACTGTGAGGCCATGTTAATTTCGGGTATACAGTGTTTAGGAAAAAGAATCGAGCAGACTTGGCTGTTGGTAGGTCTGACTTAAGGTGAAAAATGATTAAAGATTATCCAAGTTTCTATTCAAACAACAGGATGTAAGCTGTTACTTGCTGGGGTAAAGGACAAATTAAGAGCAGTTGGGAAACCGTAGAACCAGCTGAAGTTGTGTAGTCAGGAGAGGGCAGGAGTCAGGGTCTGAGTTGTACTTGGTATCACACCGTTGGCTTTGGCTCTTAGACAGCCTTGTCTTCCTGTGTCAAAGCTCAGCTGGGAGTGCCTCCTGCAGGCTCAGCCTCAGAGGACTCAGCTATCGACACGGCCTCCCCCCTCCCCCCCCGCCCCCAGTCTGTACCCTATCCTGCAGTGTCTCTAGCCATCCCATGTGGCAGATGGGACAGCCAGTGAGTACCGGAATGGCTCAGAGGAAGGACTGGTGGCATAAAGTCCCCTTCTACTGTCCAGGAACGGGCTAAGAGCCCTAACTTGGTGTGAGGGCAAAAGGTGTGGCATGTGGGCTCCGTCCCTTGGGAGGACAGGGTCCACCCCCACCGTGAGAGCAGTGTGTCTAGGCACTGAGGCCGTCCAGTGCACCCCCCACCCGCTTCCTGCATGATCCTCCTAAGAGGATCTCATCACAGAAAGGCCTGGCCCCTACCTGGTGTGTGCAGCCCAGGCCACTGTCACGATTAGAAATGTCATCAGATAGACAGCAATTCTGGTTGCTAAAAGTTTCTGTACACTTTTGTCGAATTGCTAGAATATAAAAAGCACTGTTATAGCTAAGTTGTACTGTACAATACACACAGGTTTCCCAAGGCCTCAAAGGTCCCAGGTGGGGTGGGACCCTGAGAAAGGCATTTCTGTAGTCAGCTCTGTGGGAGATCACTCAGCATCTAGGCTCCAGGGCCTCAAAAGGTCCTTAGTAAGCATATGGGAGTCAGAGGGTCTGCACCGCCCAGCACGCCCTACGCCTGCCAAGGGTGGTCCTTGGCGGTGGAGGGATAGAGAGGCCAGTTCCCTCCGGCCTCTGTAGGTCGCTCATTGCCTTGTAGCCACTCTGGAAGGACGAGACGCCAGGTCTAGCTGGAGGGGAAGAGGGCACAGTGCTGAGCCCTGGCACCCGAGGATGAGGTATATAACCCTCCTGGGATCCTTAGCACCAGGGCAGGGAGGTCTCTCAGCCAGTAATAAGTTTTGGCGCAGATACTTGTTCAGCGCTTTCACACTTCCTGAATCACAGGCATTTAACCTTGGCTTTCTTTTTCCTGCATTACACTGAAACCGGGACTGCATGCATGCTAATGAAAACTCTCACTGAGCTGTACCCCCAGCTTTTTCATTTTACTTTGAGACAGGGTCTCTCTAAGGGTTTCCAGGTTGGCCCCAATCTTCCTGCCACACCCTGCTGTCCTCTCGATAGGGTGTGTTCCCCCAAAGCTTTATGTCTGGATGCAGCAGGGTAATGGTGGACTGTTAATGGGAGGCGGGGCCTGGATGAAAAGGCCAGGTGCTTGTTGAGACCAGAGGGTGGCCAGGGCCGGGCTTTCAGGTGTTTGTTACTGACTTGTGAGCCAGGAAGTCAAGCGCCTGGGTATAAGTGGCAACAGACAGCTGCAACCAAGTAAAGGAAGAAGAAACATGGTTGCAACTTCTTCCTGGGACAGCTTCTAGCACTGCCTGGGTCCAAACTAGTCTGGTTCCTGCCTCACGCAGTTTCCACCTGCAAGGCTCTAAGTAGCTCTCCAGCGCTCCAGCCTGTCATGTGTTTCCACCATCGCCAGCTGCCCTCAAGCAGACTGTGTGATATCGTCTGAAACTATGAGCTAAAATCAATCTTTCCTCCCTTCAATTGTGGATGTTGGGTATTCTATCCCAGCAACAACAAAGTAACTAAAACAAGTCTCCACGGTAGATGGGGTTAAAGGTGTGTGCACAGGTAGCAAGCCTCCTTGTGGTGTGTGAGGGTCAGCACAAGAGGCTTTTCCTTTGTGGGGCATCTGCCATCTAGTATCTTCTTGGAATGTGACTCGTGGGCTCTCAGAGATTTTCTGAGAACCATTTAGGCCAGAAAGGAGGATTCTTCCTCCAGAAGGTGACACTGACAGTGAAGGGTGGGCCATCCAGGGACACCGGGTCACAGCTCCCCCCATGACCCTATGGAGAAGGGCGGGCCATACGGCCACACTAGGTCATAGCTGCCTCCTGCCTGTGACTGGAGAGAAGACCACCAACTCTGACAGTGACAGTGGAGAAGAGTGGCCCACCCAACCACACTGGTGTCACAGCTCCCCTCCTGACACTGTGGAGATGGGCCACCCAGCCTTGCTGGAGTCACTCCCAGAGGTGGCCGCATTCTCCACTAGGCTCCCTGTGGTCCTCCTGCCACACTGGCCTGAACCTTACACCGACACGGCTGCACTCTGACAACGCCATTCTGAGTTCATAGTGAGGACTATGGACTGTGCCCATGCTATGGGCTTCCCTGAACTGGTGCCAGCCAGGCCTGCTTTTCCCTGCCGTCACTGGCCAACAGTGTCTATCCAGGGCTCTCCCACTGACAGGATCTGATGCTTCTGTCTCCCGTGGTGCTGAGCTCAACTGGAAAGGCGTTTCTACCTAATTCTCATCACGACCCTGAGCAAACTGTTGTCAGCAGCTCTGGGAGGAGCTGGCTCTTAAAGCTCCTACACCAGCACAGCTGCTTGTGCCTCCCAGCGCCTGCAGGCCGGTGCCCGAGCAGCTCATCACATGGGGATCAAGTACGGTACAGGGAGGTACTCCACGGCCTTCCAAGCATCTTCTAAAGTTACTCAACCTGTAAGGAGCCACATGTGCTGGCCTCTAGATCAGAAACATTGCCACAGAGCTGTGGATAAGGAAATGCTAAAACCGCCTTTCCCCACTCACCTCCAGGCTGCAAGGGAACAGGAAACAAGATGAACACATTTCTCCCAGAGCAGAGGCTGCTGCTCTGAGTTTAGTCAGAGGGCACTGCCTCACCCACCCAGCCCGAGCACCTGCTGTCCCACACACAGACAGCAGGGCCTACCCTCTCTCCAGCCACGCACCCTGGGCTTGCAGGGAGCAGCTCCCTGCCCAGGTCTCACCAGCACACAACACAGGCTGCCCCAATACCTGCTCCGGGGAGATCTCTGTGTGGGTCACCGGCAAGATCTAAGGAAAAGGAGAAACAGATATGTGTGCTGTGCACATCCGAGGCAGAGGCATCAGGACGTGGGGCTGGTGCTGGCACCATCTGAGGGCAGGCCTGCGGTGGGCCCCACACTGACCATGACGGTGGCGATGATGGACAGAAGGGCATCGCTGAAGCCCAGCATCCGGTGGGAGCTCTGGATGCCCTCCCCGGCATCCTCGTCGCCCTGGGGATCCAGGGCCTGCTCTGGCATCTGAGGCCTGGACATGGTGAGGCCACTGCCTGGCGATCACAGGATCCTGGGGTGAAGCACAGCTCCGAGTGGGCCAGTGGGTTGATGCTGGGAGCCACCCCAGTGGGCTTCAGCCACAATGTTGCAGGAACAGGAAACCAAAACAAAAGCAAGTCAGATTTCCTTCAGGTAGCCAAAGTCCTCAGACAGAGGAGTGGGCCTGGCTGGGGGCAGCAACAAGCGTTGTTCTTAGTAGTTAGAACGCCTTTAACCTTTTTTTTTTTTTTTTTTTTTTTGAGACAGAGTCTCACTGTATAGCTCAGGCTGGTCCTGAACTCCCTAGTGGAGCCCAGGCTGGCCTTGGACTCAGGAGAGTCCGCTAACTCAGCCTCCCGAGTGCTGGCATTACAGGCATGCGCCACCATGCTCAGCTTTATGTGGTGCTGGGGAATCGAACTCAGGGCCTTGTGGTCGCTAGGCAAGCGCTTTAACCACTGTGCCATTCCTCCAGCTCCAAACTCTTTTATTCATAGCATAGCAGTACTAATGACAGGCGAGAAGGAGCCACCTGTGTGTATGTGACCAGGAGAGCAAACATGTTGCATATGGCGAAGGCCGAAGCCCAACGTTCGAACCAGAACACTGAACAAGCAAGGTCAGTCACACAGCAGCCGGCACCCCAATGGGAGTGCCATGGCACCTGGCAGAGGTCGTGCACGCCGCACGTGCTTCTGCTGACCCATATCACACGTGCATGTCTGTTAACACGGCTACCACGTACAGCTCCTGCTTTGCTCCCCTCCTCTGGGTTATCTTCCTCATCCCTCACAGCGGGCTCTGCTCACTGGCAGGGCTGAGGGCAGGACCTGGGGCCTTAAGCCAGCGCAGTAAGCACCCTACTGAAATACATCCCCAGTCCTCCGCAGCATATTTTCTTTAAAAATAATCAGTGCACTGTTTTAAAAGCAATCTTGGGCTCACAGAAAAAGTGTAGGTCCGCTTCAGCCCTGTCCACCATCCTCACCATGAACGTTTGGCATCACTGTGGCACGTTTGCGTGTATCATGGCCCAGTGCTTCCATAATTCCTAACAGCACTCAGAGTTGTGCTGGCTTGGTTCTGACAGCTGTGTAATGGCGTGTGCCACCTCTGCGCTGCCACAGGGCACGGTTTCCTGGCCCTAAAAGTACTCTGTGCTCTGCCTGTCCCTCCTTTCCCCCAACAACCCAACCTTTCTGCTGTCTCCTGGCGTTCGCTTTCTTCCAGAATGTTGAATTGGAATTAGAGAATGAAGCTTTACAGACTGGCCCTTCACTGAGTGACACACATCTGCCTCCTCCAACTCCTACTGTGTCTGGATGGCACTTTTATTTTTTGTTACTGAATAATATTCCCTTCCATGAATAGATCGGTTTCTCCATATTCCTACTGAATGTATTGGCTGTTTTCAGTGGGACTTTCTGAAATTTTTCTGTGCCATATGGATTGAATCCAGGGCCTCTCCACTGAGTGACACTTCTAGCCTTCATTTTTATCTTAAATTTTGAGACAGGGTCTTGTTAAGCTGCTCAGCCTAGGGTCAAACTTGCAATCCCCAGCCTCACAGAACATTGCATTTACAGGGGTGCATTAAGCTGGCTAGTTTTAAGTTTTGATGAAGTCCAATTTATGTTTCTTTTATGTAACCTCCTTTGGTGTTTTATTACAAAAGTCACACATATCCCATGGGTTTTTTTCTGTAATTTTTATAGTTTTATGATCTATTTTGAGTTTTATGGGGTTTTTTGGAGACAGGGTCTTGCTCTGAAGCCCAGGCTGGTCCTGATCTCACTATGGAGCCTAGGCTGGCCTAGGATTTACAGCAATCGTCCTGCCTCAGCCTCCCAAGTGCTGGGACTGCAGGCATGCTCCACCTTACCCAGCTTATGCAATGCTGGGGAATCGAACTCTGGTAACTAGTGCTTGGTAGTGCTTGCTAAGCAAGTGCTTTAACTGCTGAGCCGTTCCTCCAGCCCCTGGATATTTTATTACTCAGATGAGCTTTATTTTAAAATTTTGCTTCTGACTGTGTTGAGCCTTTGAAACTTTCACAATTTTCTGTTCCTCACTAAGGAAAGCAGGCTTGATCTGTCAGGAACACTCAACACACGCAGAAGCAGCACAGGCTCTGTGGAGACGTTCCTGTAGTTTAGATACTCTCAAGAGCTTGGATCTTACAGCGTGAACTATTCCAAGTTGGCTTACACACACACCACGTGCAAATCTTGATGCTTTCCTAATCTTGGTATAATGGTAAACAATTCTATTTCCTGAGTTTGGGACAGCCAGTTTTCTGTCAGATGCTGTACTGTAGGAAAGCCTAAGATGTTGTAAGCGCTGGACCTTTCTGAGGGCCTTGAAATCATAATCCAAGGCATAGCCACCCCAATATGCTAGCCCCCAACCCCTCTAAAGCCTGAAAACATTTGTAGGCACGTTTTTATAATAATTATTATTTTTTTGGAGATAAGAGTCTTGCTCTATAGCCCAGGCTGGTTTTGAACCCACTATGTAGCCCAGGCTGGTCTTCAACTCATGGCAATCCTCCTGCCTCAGCCTCCCCAGTGCTGTGATTACAGGCATGCACCACCACACTTGGCTTTTATGTGATGCTGGGGAATCGAACTCAGGGAGTTACACTTGCTAGGCAAGCGCTTTAACTGCTGTGCCATTTCTCCAGCCCTAAAGGATATTCCTAGAAGCCTGAAATCCTGGGAGAGCTGAAATGCTAACTCGAAGTTTCGGGGACACGCTTCACAAAGGGGTTGCAACCTTAGGGTGGCTTCGGAGACGGGGCAGATGACACAACGATGCCTCTTCCCTGCAGGGGCAGCTCTGGATCCGATATGGCTGGGTCAAGAGGGTGCGGTGCAACAAGACCCGGAAACCTGTGTGTGTGTCACTGGGTTCCGAACCCAGGGGAGCTAAGTCCCCACGGAACTATTTATTTTTGTTGCTGAGACAGGGTCGACATAATCGTCCAGGCTGAGCTACAAGTTGCGATCTTCATGTCTCAGGCTCTCAAGAGTGCTGGGATTTCAGGCCTACGCCCCTGGGCCCGCTGGGTTTTTGGGGGTTTTTTTGTTTTTTTTTTTTTTAACTTACCCGGCTTTCGGTGGTAGCAACTAATTCATTTCCAAGCCAAAGCTCCTGGTGGGCCAAAGAGTCCACCCGTGTCTGCGGGCCACTGGCTCTCGGTCCTCCAGGGGAAAGCCGCTGTGACAGGCCGAGCCCTCCGGACGGCACAGGCCGCGCGGCCCGGCCCCGGCCCCGGCCCCGGGGCCGCCGCGGACAGAGGCGGACGCTGGCGGAGGCGGCTGCGCGCCGGCGGGGTGTCTACGCCGGCAGCCTGCGACCAGACGCCCGCGCTAGCGCCCGCGGGCGGCGGGCAGCGGGGGACCCGACGACCCGGGCAGGGGCAACGGCGCCTCCGGCGCGGCTCCGCTCGCGGCTACGTGCCCGCAACTCTACGCCTTAGCGGCGGAAATAATGTGTGCGTCGTCCTGACGTGCCGCGCTGGGCGGGGCCTCGGCGCGAGACGCGACGCAACGCGACGCAACGCGACGCTCGCGCGCGCTCACGTCACGGTGCAGGCGGAAGATGGCGCGGCTGTTCGCCGGCCGCCCCTAACGCGGACGCACGAAGGCCCCGCCGGGCCCTGCGGACGTCGCCATGTCGCTGCTGCAGTCCGCTCTCGACTTTCTGGCGGGCCCGGGGTCCCTCGGCGGAGCGGCCGGCCGCGATCAGAGCGACTTCGTGGGGCAGACCGTGGAGCTGGGCGAGCTGCGCCTGCGGGTGCGGCGGGTCCTCGCCGAGGGTGAGGGCCGCGCCGGGTCGGGGTTAGCAGGTCCACCGAGCGGGCGCGGATAGGTCCCTGCCGGGGACGGTCACTGTCGGGGCAAGTAGGACTGGCGATAGTGCTGTCGGGGCAAGTCAGGTCAGGGCCGGGGAGGGTCACCGTCTGGCGTGTGGGTCAGTCAGGGCCAAGGAAAATCACCGTCACCGTCAGGCTAGGCCTGATCTGAACGGGACAGGGTCACTGCTGGTGGCATGGGTCAAGGTGGCAGCTCCCGGGGGAGTTGTTGGTTGAGGCCAGGTCAGGGCCAGGGAGGTCACCGATGGGGCCTGTCTGGGTCCGTGCCAGGGCCATCACCGCTGGGGGCAAGTCAGGTCAAGACCTGGGAGGACCGCCTCTGGCAGCATGGGTCAGGGCAGGGCAAGGTGGGGAGTCGGGGATCGGCTGCAGGGGGAGGGGCGTCGCGGCACTGGGGTGACTGCTGAGGGCCGGCCGGGCCTGGGTGGAGCACTTCCTTGTGGGAGGAGTTCATTCGTGCTTGGGGACAGGCTGGAGAGTTAGTCCCGCAGAGATTTGGGGCTGGAGACTTTGTAACAGTGAGTTGGGGAGGCCGAGGGGAGAAACTCAGAAGGCTGAAGGCCGGAGTCAGGTGAATGGTGCCGCTGGAGCTAAGGCCGGGCTGCTGAGCGCCCACGGCCGGCCAGACCTGTGGACGCAGGGAGGGAAGTGCTTCAGTGGGTCACATGATGTTGAGGCCGTGGGAGTCCTGTCCTACGTGCTGAAGGTGGAGAGGAGCTGTCTCGGCCTTGTAGACCTGCTCTCTCTTCTTACCGTCGGTCTGCGTCGATCCTGGCTAGCTCTGGTGTGCATCCCCGGTAGCTGTGATCCACAAAGCCTGGTAGGATGGAGGCCATGATCTGTGCTGTCTGCACCTTGCTAGGTGTCCTCTGCCTCCATACTGATTGATCATTGGATCATGGCATTCCCTTCTCTCGGCTGGCTTTTTCCTTTTGTCCGGTGGCCCCCAGGATTGTGTCAGTTCTTACCTGTGACACGTGCAGTCTAAGTATACTTGTATTGTGCCATACTGGTGTGGGGAGAAGGCATGGGGCCCTGATCAAGCCTGTGGAATTGGAGGGTCATCCCATCAAGGTGGCCCTGCGTAGCCTATGTGCTCCAGGAGGGGCAAGGAACAGGCCCAGCATTCTGATGTCTTTTTTCTAGAAGGCCTGAGGAGACATTCTGGCTGTAGCATTATCACATACTTTCCTCACTGTGGTTATAAGCAGATTTTTTTGATATGATTTGGTGAGAAAGTCTCAGGTGCTTCTCCTGTCAGAGGTAGAGATGTTAGAATGACAAGGGGTCCCCAGATCATTTTATTTACTCTGAAAATACTGGACAGTTATTTTTACCTTTTAAGAAGCCTGTAGTGGAGCGGACCTTGTTTCTGTCCTTGTGCAATGTGAGGACAAAGACACGTAGACAGAGGCTCAGATAGTCAGAAGGCAATGCCACGTGTGGCGAGGTGACCCCGTAGTGGGGAACTCTGCGTACCTCAAGTGGCCTGTACCCCTGCACACGGGAGACAGTGTCTGAAAGGCAGGGTCCGGATGGAGCCGCCTGGGGCTGGGCTTGGCAGCGGCCAAGGCAGTGGAGGCTGGGAGATGGTCTTGCTTGTCAAGAAAGGAGATCGGAATCTTACCCGGCTGAGCAGCACCCAGATGAAGACCAAGGAAGTTCGTGTGGCGCAGCGGAACTTGCTTCCCTTTGCTCTCTAGGTGAGCTGGGAGGAGAAAGCAAGGGCGACGATGAGCCATGGATTTCTTCCTTTTATACGTGGCTGTTTGAAATCTCTTTCTGAACTGATGCCAGCTTTAAAAATAAAAACCTTGGTAGTATGTCTTTTATATGAATATAGTAAACTCCCTGAGCCTTAGACCCTGAGGTATGAATGTGAAGAAGGTCTGCTATCCACGACCCTTCATTGGGGATGTTCACAACTTCAGACTTCCCTCAGCCTTACAGTGGTGCTGCGAAGTATAACCTGTGTATTGTGGGATACCCCCGGAAGGGCTGGGAACGTGTTTGCTCTTCAGATGCATTCACCTGTCCGTAACTGATTGAATGCGTATTCCACTGTGAGTTAGTGTCTGCGAAGGGCCCATTATCAGTTCATGCCAAGTTTTGTCCCGTCTGAAGTTTATGATGGACCAGGCTTTGCTGTGAGGTGGTTTTCATAACTTCTATAGATTTCAGCCTGGGATGTGAAGTGGGTTGTTAGACAGAGCTGTGGAGTCAGATAGTGTCTTTGTTACTTTTTTGTTGCTGTGACTGAATGCATGGTATCTGCAGTTTATTTAGCTTACAGTTTCAGAAGGTCTCGTGCAGTCCATTCCTGGGGCAGCTGGCAAGGTTGAAGGCACATGGCAGAGGCTGGTGAACCGGTCAGGAGCTGCTCCGAGGTATTGCAATCGGGAGCCAAGTGAAGCAGGAGCACGTGGCTATCTGCAGACTCAGGCCATGCCAGAACTTTCCCAGGAAGGAGCTGCAACCACATTTCCTCTTCCTTCCTTCCAGCTCAAGCTGCCAGCTGGACCCCCACCTCAGGGTGGGCTCATTTCCTAGCCCAGAAGTCAATAACACAAAGCTGAAAGCTCTGCTGTGGGACCCCATCTCAACAAATAGACACAATCCCTCCCGATCAAACCCCGAACACCGCCCCTTCTAGCCAGGCTCTGCCTTCTAATAACACACGATGCTGCAGTTATCTCATTATACCCAGGTACCTAAGCCTGGTGAAGTGTACTCAAGACCCACACCATAGCAGATACCTTTCTAGTCTTCTCAGGATGTTTTTCTCTCTTCATTTTATTTATTTATTTATTGATACAGGGCCTCACACTGCAGTCCAGGCTGGTTCTGAGCTCACTATGTAGCCCAGACTGGCCTTGGACTCACAGCAATCCTCCTGCCTCAGCCTCCCAAGTGCTAGGATTACAGGCATGTGCCACCATGTCCTGCTTATGTGGTACTGAGAATTGAACTCGGGTACTTAGCATTTGCTGGGCAAGTGCTTTAACCACTGAGCCACTCCTCCAGCCCCTCTCTTCAGTTTTTTTAAAAGCAGATTATTGGGAGCATAAACAGTGTTAGGATGCACAGGCCAAACACAGTCTGAATACATTCTTTGTGTTCTTGTTCTGGCTTCTCATGCTACTGCTTCTGAAATGGGTTGCTGCTGCTAAGCCGAGTGTGTCCACACTAGCTGACTTGAGTTTCTGTGGCCTGAGGGCAGGGAAAGTGAATTGAAGTAGAAAATGAAAACAGTGTCACGTGACTGACATGGAGTCATGTGGCGTTGTCTTCAAGTATCACCTGACCTGTGTGTTGGTTTGGCTGTTACCTGCAGTTTCAGTTAGTATGTGAGCGCTGTGTGTTGGATGCGTAGTCTCCTGCAGAGCACTGTTCTTGGGCCTGCTCTGACCTGAGACGGCATCTCCTGAGGGTGTTCGGGTGCCGGGCTGGCTTTCTGCTCATCTGCCTTCAGGCGCTGCCTTCGGAGGGTCCCTCCTGCTCTGTAGAATGTTCAGGACTGGCAAGGCCAGGGGTGTTTGGTGCTGACTGACAGATGCAGAGTTGCCACACAGTCAGGACTCTTGGCTGCTGATTTCAGAAACCCCCAGAAGTAGGAGGAAAGGGCCCATGTTGAGCTGTGCTGGGCCAGGATTTTCTGTGTGGGTGTCAACCGGGTCCGTTTAGATGGCTGGAGGAATGCCTCAGCAGTTAAAGCACTTGCCTAGTAAGTGGAACGCAGGCACTAAGTAGCCGAAGTTCAGTTCCCCAGGACCACATGAGCCGGGTGTGGTGGTGCACGCCTGTAATCCCAGCACTTGGAAGACTGAGGCAGGTAGATTGTCCTGAGTCCAAGGCCAGTCTGGGCTACGTAGTGAGTTCAGAACAAGCCTGTATTACAGAGACCCTGCCTCAAAAATAAATAAATAAGTAAATAAATAAATAAAAGCAGATCATTAGGGGGGAGGAATAGCACAGTGGTCAGCTTACTTGCCTAGCAACTCCATAAATGTCCTGTATACTTCCTTACTGTCGGACACACACACACACACACACACGCACACGCGCGCATATGCGATTAACATAAGGTGTGCATGGTGGTGACATGCCTGTAATCCCTTGAGAGCGGGAGGCAGAATGATCAAAGCAAAGCCTCATTTATTATAGTAAAATGCTGTCTCAAAGAAGAAAAATAGATTAAACCTTAAAATTATCTCAAGAGACCTGTTTTGGGGAGCACTGGCTTTGCTTTCGTTGATAGCCTCCCTTTGCTGATCTTTTCGAGGCTTTTCTTTCTCTTGAGCAGAAGTTGTAAAGGCAGTACATGTAAACTGGGTTGGCAGTCTTTGTGAAAGACAAATTGCTCTCCACTGCCATGGACTTTACACAGTAAGAATATTTCTAAGCTTAAAGCAGGGTACTGAACTGATCCGTATTTTTATTTTCAGGAGGGTTTGCATTTGTTTATGAAGCTCAGGATCTGGGCAGTGGCAGAGAGTATGCATTAAAGGTAACGACAATGGGACATTCTGCGAGCTGTAGTTTATCACGAAGGTGCCTCTGGGTCATGGGTCGGGGCTCCGTGCCTTGTGGCCCTCTTTCCTGTCTTCTCAGAGCTCACCTTAGGGCTCTACGTCCAGCGGGGCTGGGGACTCCCTGACGTGCTTCTGTCTGCTTGGGAAGACAGTCAGCCTTGGGGGGAGGATGAGAGTGACCTCATTGTGGGGTCTCAGCCTCTGGGCTCCACCTGCTAAGACCAGGTCAGGAGTATGGGGAGCGTAGGAGCCTCTCCTGTGTCCCCTGTGTCCCCAGTGCATGTAGGGGTTGTGGTGGGATGGGAGAGGGGCCCTTGACCAACTGGGCACCTATTGGGGTTGCTCTGGTTTTGTCCCGAGCCCAGCAGTAAGCCCAGCCTGCTGGAGGTCTGTGGTCCTGCGCTGGCCAGACGTCCCAGGGGCCTGGCTTTCGGACTCAACTGTGCGTGCCCACACCTCTGCTGAGCAGTCCCTCTCCTTCCCAGCTGTCTTGTTTTGCTCTGGCCTACTCGGAGAAAAGGCTCCTGTTTTTACCTTTTCTCTGTCCTTGGCTCATAAATCTTACTCAGGGTCTTTTAAGTTTGCCACGGGTCAAATGCTGAAATGCAGTTAAACAGGTTATGCATTCTTAGACACAAGGTGTACCTTTAATCCCCAGGGTGTTTGTCTAAGATAAAGTGTTCTGTAAAATCTTCAATTTTTTATGTGCTATTCCCTGACAGAGGTTGCTGTCCAACGAAGAGGAAAAGAACAGAGCTATCATTCAGGAAGTCTGCTTCTTGGTATCCTTTTGCGGCGGGGATGGAGAGCCGGCACCATCCCTCAGGGAGAGGCTGCCCACACCAGGCAGGGGCCACCAGCTTGTGGAGGCTGCTGTGGGTGTTAAACGGCCTTTTCCTTCCCGTTCTCCACGGCCACTCCTGTCGTCCCTCCGCAGGGGTCTTGCCTTCACTGCTGGCCAGACCTGAATCTCTTCTCTCAAAGCTCTGCTGGCCCAGAGGACCTGCTGGATGCCCGGCCCTGGTGGAGCGGCCCCTTGCCTCCTCCCTGCCTGGGGCCCCGCGGGCCTCTTCCTGGCCCGACTTGGCCACCTTCTCCGCGTCCTTTGCTTTTGTGTGTCCCCTGCTTGGCCCTTCTCATCTTCCCGCTCACAAGAGTGAGACTGTAAGGCGTTGCAGGTGTCATGACTCGTGTCTTGATGCTGTCTGCATTTTTAAGGGCACAGACTTGTAGACATGATTTTGCATGTTCTCCTTTAACAAGAAACCTGCAGAAAAAACTCTCTGGTCACCCCAACATCGTCCAGTTCTGTTCTGCAGCATCCATAGGCAAAGAGGAGTCGGATACTGGACAGGCCGAGTTCCTGCTGCTCACAGAGCTCTGTCGAGGTAAAGTTGCTCTGGAGTCCATGGTGCTTCTCTGCGACATGTTCCGCAGTGTGACTCCTGGGAAGGCCCTGATCTCAGCTGAATGAGCAGGCCAGCCATCCAGCAGTCTCTGAGTCCCCTGGAATTTGCTGTGTGCATGTCCCTCATCAGACTGCAGGCTCTGAGGAAGCAGGGTCACTCAGAGCTTTGTGGTAGCAGGAAGCGCCGGCGTGTAGGGCCTTTAGTGTGTAGGGAGGAAGGGAAGGACAGTGGTACTGAGCTCCATTTGGCTGCATAGGGCACTCTGGGGCTCCCTGGCCTGCCAGCAGGCCAGGGAGAAGCCAGCTAGGGAGGCACCTTGTAGAGAGCTTGGGCTAGAGTTAGGCGTGTGACCCACACGGTGATAGGCGTGCGTGGGTGACGGGAAGCCCCGGGCATTTTCACACTGTGGGAACAGGACTCTGGGCCCCCGACCGCTCGACTGCGCACCCCATCCCTCCTTATGGGGGTGTGGTTCCCATCCTGGTGGTTGCGTCCCTGAGGGCTGATTGCCTGGGCAGCGAGGGTAGGGAGAAAAGGCTGAGGTGGCACCGCTGGGCAGAAGAGACAAAGGAGCTGGGAGGCAGCGGCTGAGGGAGAGTGTGAGTGCCGCCCCACGATGGCCGCAGGCAGGGCTGCTGTGATAGCCAGAGTGGGCACAGAGTGATGGGAGTAGGCAGAGAGCGCAGGGGTGGTAGGCTTGTCTGGAGGGAGAACGGTGTACGTGACAGTGGTATCAGGAGGGCACCAGGGTCCCTATGCCAAGCAGGGTCCTGGATCCTCTGCTGGCATGGACAGGCTGCTCCCACATGGCCTACAGGCACATCCAGGGCTCGTGCCCATCGTGGCCAGGCTTCCGCCTTGCCTGACTCGGTCCTCGCTCCTGTGCTCGCCCAGCCTGGCTGGCTGTAAGCCGCTCCTGGCCCCTGTGTGTCCCTTTCAGGCTGTGCCCTCACCTCTGTGCTCACCTGGCTGTCTGCATGCCCCGCCAGTCCCTCCTCCCCGTGCTCACTTCATGCCAGGCAGCCACGGTCCTTGTTAGAGTGGCAGCTGTCTTGCCGCATGTGAGTTCAGCACTTGCTGCTGTGGACAGGAGGATGTGTGGCCTTGAGCCACCTGGGCCTAGGAAGTGCTGTTGGGTGGCCGAGACGGCACCGGCTCTTCCAGTTGACGCTTGTATGGGGCTTTGTTTTCTCAGCTTTTTATTTCCTGATACTTCATTCTGAAGTTAAATCTACAGAAAACGTGCCACAAGCATGGTGTCTTGGAGACTCGCCAGTGTGTGGCATTGTCTCGCAGTTGCATTGTTTGCCTGTGTTCATGCTGAGCCACGTAAAGATAAGCTGCTGACGTCGGTGCTAGAATCTGACTTACCTGTACCTTGAGCTTACACCCGGTTTTGTCCCTGAGGTTATGTATGTGACATGATGGCGTGTCTCGTTGTCTCCAGCTGTCACTGACATGTCTTGGTAACAGCGTGCTGGCCCCCGCAGGACCTCCTTGGCTCCTGTGCTGCAGTCAGCCGTGACAGGTCCTGAGCCCTCTGGTCTGCGGGACACTCATTTCTCCTGGCAGCACTGTGGGTGCGGCCTGTTGGGGTCTCTGGGTATTCCTTCCTGGTCCTGAGCCCAGTCTTCTCTGTGGGGTGCTCGGTTCTCCTAGCGGCTCTGTGCCTCTCACGAGGTCTGTGGGCTCTGGGCCGACCCTGAGTCCCGAGCCCTCTCTCTTCGGTAGGACACTTGTTTCTCCTGGCGGCTTTTGGGTGGAGACCACTTTCTGAGCACCAAATCTGGTGTCTCTGGGCCGTCCCTGCCTAGTGCCTGTCCCCTGTCTGTGCGGTGGCAGCTCTGTGGGTGGCACACAGTGCCTGGGCTCTGGGCCATCCCTTCCTGGGCTGGGCAGATGATAGCACTGGTGCTGGGGCTTCTCCAGCTCAGGGTCTCCCCTCCCCGGGGCCTTCGCTTTGTGGGTGTTTACTGTTAGTGTTACTTTTTCAGTTACGGAACACTTGTTTAATGAGAAAATGATACAGAATTGAGTAGATGCTTATAAGATTGTGGAGTGCTTTGTTCCGTGTTTGGAGACAGGGTCTCGCAGTATAGCTCAGGCTGTCCTGGAACCTGCTGTATGTCCCCATTGACTGCTAACTTATGACTCTGCCGCCTTGGCCTCCCAGGCTGCTCAGATCACAGGCTTGTGCCATTACACATGGCTAGGGGTTTTATGATTCTTTTTAAGGTCTAAAAGCATATGTTGGTGATTAGAACACTTTTCTGGGAAGGCGAGGAGATTGCAGGAGGAGGCCCAAAGCTAAGTCATAGCTGGGCGTGGTGCACGCCTCTAATCCCAGCACTTGGGAGGCTGAGGCAAGAGGATTGCCATGAATTTGAGGCCAGCCTGGGCCACATAGTTAGTTCAGGACTAGCCTGAACTGCAGAGTGAGGCCCTGTCTCAAAAAAAGCTTTTAATTTATTTATTTGGTTTATTTGCACATCACCTGCCTTTCCTGCTGTCCACTCTCTCACCAGCCCCTTTCCACAAAGCCCACCTTCCACTTCCATATTGCTTACCTTTTTTAATGGTTTCCTCATATTAGCGAAGCCACATGATATTTAACTTTCTGGGTCTGATTCATGTCACTGATCCTAATGATCTAGAGGTGCATCCATTTTCCCACAAATGACTCAAATTTGTTGTCATTTTTTTTTTTTTTTTTTGAGACAGGGTCTCACTCTATAGCCCAGCCTGGTCCTGAACTCACTATGGAGCCCAGGCTGGCCTTGGACTCACGGCAGTCCTGCCTCAGTCAAAATTTGTCATTCTCAACGGCAGACTAATTCTATGTTGTGTATATACGCCACATCTTCTTTATCCAGTCATCTGTACTGGAGCACATTGGCTTCTTCCAAGATTTGACTACTATAAATTTTGCTGTTATAAACATGGGTGTTATCAGTATGATGACTTTACCTCTTTTGGGAAGATCCTCAGAAGAGGTATAGCTGGGTCAAATGGAAAGTCGATTTTCGGTTTGCAGTTTGCAGTCCTGCCAGCAATGTAGGAGGGTCCTTTTTCCCCACAGCCTTGCCAGCATTTGTTTTTTTTTTTTTTTTTTTTTTTTTTTTTTTTTTTTTTTTTTTTTTTTTTTTTTTTTTTTTTTTTTTGAGCTCTTCATAGCAGCCATTCTTACTGGTGTAGATAGAACCTCAGTGTTGTTTTAGTTTGCATTTCTCTGACGGCTGAAGATGTTGAACATTTTTTCGTGTATTTCTTGGTCATTTGGACTTCTGGGAGCTGCTTATTCGTTTCAGATTACCATTAAAAAAACTTTTAAGATCAGGCATCTTTTCATGCCAGTAGTGTCTCCCAGGTCCTTGAGGACATGGTCAAGACCTGCAGTGGATGCCTGAGAGTGGACAATACCAGACCCTCTAACAGGCGCCGCCGAACTGGGACAGTCACTGTGATAAACCACCTGGCTGCTGGGCCGCTGTAGCACACACAGTGTGCGCGGGCTGGGCCATGTGGCGCCCTAGTCCCAGAGGCTGAGTGGGGAGATACCGTGTTTTGTCACTACTCAGAATGGCAGGCATCTAAAACCTATGAGTTATTAAGCCGGGCATGGTGGCGCACGCCTGTCATCCCAGCCCTCGGGAGGCTGAGGCAAGAGGATTGCTGTGAGTTCAAGGCCAGCCTTGGCTACAGAGCGAAATCCTCTCTCAAAAAACAAAATGAAACAAAAAAAGCCGGAAAACCCTATGAGTTGTTTCTGTCTGGAGTTTTCAGTTTCGTGTTTTGAACCACAAGCTGTGGAGGTGAACTGCCGAGGAAGGGCTCCTGTGCTGTTCTCTTGCCGCGCTCAGGGGCTGCGGCGCCCGGAGGTGACTCGTGGACGTGCGGCGGGGCTGAGCTGCTGCTGCGTGGTGGGACAGATGGCAGCAAGGGTATGCTTCTGCCTGTCCCGCACTGGCCGCCTGGGGTTGAGGCCAGGCAGGGCTCCCACGCATCCGTGTTTCCCTGGCAGTGTTTACTACCTTCCTCCTCCATCATTGGGGATGTCAGGATGCATTTGTGTGGGCAGAGCTTGGCTGCTGCAAGTCTGGTTTTAAGAGGCTGAGCAGAAGCCATTGAGAACCAGGCTGTGTGGGGTATAAGGCAGCCCCGTTCCTACGCAGGGTGCCATGCGAAGCACAGGTGTCCAGCCCTGTGCCTTGCCCCGTCTCCTGAGAGATGCTGCGTTTCCTTCCCTGGTGATTCTGTCATGAAGCACAGCTCGTGTTGGGCTACAGAAGCGGCTGCCTGGGCAGGGCATGGGACACGTCGTGGGAGACGCCTGAGGTTCAGAACTGAGCACCAGGGTGCTCATGGAGCTGTGCCGCTGTGTTGGCCAGGGCTTATGTGCTGTGGGACACAGTGAAAGTACGTGGGTAACGTTGTATAGGAAGGAGACCATGAGGCCTGACCCTGAGCGTAGGTTGCCGGCCCCTGCTGTCAGCATGTCCCCTCTGGTGCCAGTGGTAGACCGTGGGGCTGAGAGTAGTGTGTTCTGTCCCCATGCTGTGCAGGAGCGTTATTCCGCCGTTCTCACTCAGCCACAGTAGAGTTTTTCATTTTCTTGAAGTGCTGGGCATGGAACCCAGGGTATCATGCATGCTATGCAAGTGCTCTCCTGCTGAGCTATAGCTCCAGGCTTGGAGTTTTTATTCTTACAACTCCTTAATTCCCCCCAAGAAAAAACCATTGATTATGAGCCAGTTAATACCAATGTGTGTCTTGTCCTGCCCAGAGGTGAGATCGTCACCCCTACTCTGGCCCCAGGACCTGGCCCTCCTGACCCCGAGTGGCTGACTCTGATCACCTGGTCCTCCGAGGGCCCCGTCCGCAGGGCTGGCGCAGAGACTGTGAGGCAAGTGTGGTTGGGGCTGGGTGAGGTTGGCCTGTTGAGGTAGACAGACTGACTGGCCTTGTTGCAGAACTTGGGTCAGCGTGGGCTGGGAGCTGGGGGCCTGACCTGTGAGCACAGCACAGAGGACATCTGTCTGGCCGGTGCTGTGGGTGTGAGCGCGAAGCTCTTACCTGAGAGTTGAATGACTGGAAGGCCCTGTTTCTGAGCCATAGCGAGACTAGAGCACACGTGTGCACGCTGCTGTGATTTGAAGGTTGTAGAGGACTAAGGTTACCCAGTGAGTGCTTGAGCACAGACTGAAGCCTGCAGCTGGCACTGCTATGCGGACAGAAAGGGGTTGTGTAGTCCGGGTGAAGCCAGAGTCAGGTGTGGGAGAGAAAACACAGGCCTGGGATGGGGGTGCATGTGCACACGCGGTGGGCAGGGAAGGCCTCCAGAGGAAATATGGGGAGGGGCCCACCCACGAGAGAGAGAGTTTGGCTGGAGGGCAGTGCCCTTGGAGCAGGGCACCCAACAGTGGCTGCACTGGCCTCTGATGATGGGGCCGGCCGGCGGGCCTGCGCCTTGGCTCTGGTGTGGAGTAGACCCTGCAGTGTGCCGTACATAGGATCCCAGTGCTGCTCCAGGGAGAGTGGGGTGTGGGGGCACAGGCTGGAGATGGATCTCAGAGCGGGAAAGGTGTAGCTAGGCCCTGGGCACTAGCTTGGGGCTTGATGGAAACTGGGAATCGGGGGGCCGGAGGGGAACTGGGGTTTGAAGAGCCTATGGAGAGTGTATGGAAAGGCCCAGAGTGCAGGCCAGTGGGAGGTGCTCAACCCTAGACCTGCAGGGCTTCTGGCCCAGCCCAAGTTCCTGTGCAGTGGCTGGACGTGCCAGTCTCTATCTGCAGGTTCAAGGTTGTATGCATCGTTGCAGAGAGACACTGTTAGCCGGTAAGTAGCTGTTGGTTACCTAGGAAGACTCAGCAGTGGTTCTGCAGAGATACTTGAACCCTTTGCGTTTGTAGGCAGCAGCACAGGTGGTCTGTGATGACTTTCTTAGGAGCCCTAGAAAGGGTGTGCGTCCTTGATGCCTTCCTTCTGTGCCCAGTGCAGCGGTTGATTCTTTTCTTTTGGGCCTCTGTGCTGTCATGGCTTTGCTTCCGGTGCTGCCCTTGAGTGCTTCTTGCCACCTCCAGTCCCAGGGTGTCCCGTACCCCGGCTGTAGAGACATCCCAGTTCCCACAGACCTCCCTGCAGCAGCAGGAGGAATGGCTGGGAGTGGCACCCGCTGGGCTGGCTGTGTGGGCTGGTTGCACCCCACCTGTGGCTCAGAAGGCTGCGGGTACTTGGAGGCCCAGCAGCTGGTGGGAAGGTGGGCATTACTAGCCCCAGGAAATGAAATTCCTCTGTCTCTTTTTAGGGCAACTGGTAGAATTTCTGAAGAAAATGGAGTGCAAAGGCCCTCTGCCCTGTGACACCGTCCTGAAGATCTTTTACCAGACATGTAGAGCAGTGCGGCACATGCATAGGCAGAAGCCACCCATCATCCACAGAGACCTCAAGGTACCAGCTGAGGGCACATCCTTGCCTGGGAGGCCTCAGAGTTGCTGCACCTCCTGTCTCTCAGGCGTCATGTAGGTTCTTTTGATTGTGCCATGTGCCCACTCTTCTCCTGGCACACTGGGCTTCTCAGCTTTCACGCCCCTGGGATGGGCTGTGGTCCCACCGTGTACTACAGGTGTGTCTTGGCGGTCCCAGTCTTGGTGTCACGCCTTAGGGCTGCAGCAGCTCTGCTGCCCCTGCGTGGGCACAGGTTGTCCTGTCCTGGGGCTGCCCTGGCAGCTTTGGCAGCCTGGAGAGGGGATGTGGTCTTGGGGTTATGATTTCACCTTTTTGTGGTTAATGACATTGGATGTGTATCTCTGTTTGTAGTCGCAAGTGTCCCGTTTTTATTAGACTTTTTAAAGTTTTTGCCTTTTTTTCTGTTTCCTTGTGGACTTGCATATTTGATTTGTCGAGATCCCGTGTGTATAACAGTATTTGTGAAGTTGTATGTGCTGTATGAGTTTTCTAGTTACAGCCTGATTTTAGCCACCGTTGTGTCCTTGTCAAACAGCCAGAAAGCCCCAAACGCAGACCGTGAGAATTGCCTGACCTTGCACAGCTCGTCCTTGACTCGGCTCCTCACGGAGGTGGTTGCCCGTGTGTAGGCCCACGTCTGTAATACTGGGTAGACTGCAGGGGTGTGTGCTCATACGTGTGTTATGAGGGAAGTAAAGATGAAGTCAGTGAAGAGCCAGTGGGTGAGCTTAGCCTGGGCTGCCCTTAGTTGCCCTCCCTAGGAAGGGGTGGTGATATCTGTGATCCCTGAGCAGGAACCCCGCCCAGGCTGCCCTACCCTGTCCCACCGTGCACCTGGGTCCCTCCTGGCTGTGGAGCAGGAGAGCATGTGCCCTGTCCCGCTGCTCTGTGGAGGGGCCTAGAAGGTGTGACCGGACGCAGGGAGCACATAGGCCCGCAGCCCTTGGAGTGGCAGTGCGTGCCCTCCCAGGTGGGGCTGCTGTTTCCCTGTTGTGTGGTTTGATCTCCAGGTGCCTGCTTGTGTGCATCCTCTCCTTGTGCCTCGGAGCAGCCCTGGGTAGCTAAGGTGCTATGGGACGGGGTGGGTTGTGGCTGTTCGTAAGCCAGGCCATCAGTGCTATGCGCCCGCATCCCTGGGTTGGAGGATGTTTCTGCATGCTGTGTTCCAGAGGACTTGGGTTTACCTTGGTGCTGGGGGGAGGCTTTCTCCTTTTCGTGGAATGCTGGCACTCCTGCCCCTGGGATGAGTCACAGTGTCTCTTACATGCCCACAGGGGGCCTTGTGATGAGCATGGTGCCTTGGTGCGCCAGGGTTGTGTCCTTGGGCTAGGGTCCTGCCCGCGATGGGAGTCTCGTGCAGAGGTCTGTCTGCTCTCCTTAAACTCATTTTTGAGTTAGTCTGGGAAGTTCTGCCCCAGAATCTCGGTACTGGGATTAGAGTTGCTGACATGGGTTGGCAGACTTCCTCAGTGAAGTGCCATATAGGAATGTCAGTGCTGCGGGTCACATAGTCTGCGTTGCCACATCCCGTCTGTCAGGGGAGGAAAGTGGCTTCGAGATACTGACCACAGGAATGGGCACAGCTGTACACTGGGAAGCAGTGGGTTGGACTGGAATTTCATGTAATTTTATGTCTTACAAATATTAATCTTTCTTTGAGTTTCTTTTTCTTCCAGCCATCTAAGAATGTAAAAGACTTTCCTGGCTTCCAGGCCACACAAAAGCCAGTGGTGGCAGAGTTGGCTTGTGGGCTCTAGTGGCTGCCTCTCCTGTGGCTACTGGGGAAGTATGATGTCTTGATGATTGTGCTTCTAACTAATGTTGGAAACATGGGGTGGTTCTCTGTTTGATTTTAAATTTTAATTATCTTACAGTCTTCTATGCAGGGGGATCTTTTGTCTTTTATTAGGTTTATTTCTAGATTCCTGATAAGTTTAGTTGTAAGTGGTACATTATGTTCTGTTGTCTTTTTGGCTTCTCCAAAGGCTTGTTGTGTCTCATGTCATTAATGGGGATTATCCATTTGGTTTAGGGTGATTTTAGCTGTTTTAATTTTGTGAGTTACACATTAAATAAAAAAGTATATCTGTTGTTTCTGATCAAAAAGAATTTAAGAGTTTGAAAACAGGTCCTTTCTGGACCTCTGAATACACCCTTCTCCCGCATGCCCTGCCTTAGGCTGCCCTACCCAGTGTGGCCCTTGGCCAGGCCCCGGGCCCGTCTCATACCAGCTGTGGAGCTGGCCCCGCCTGTGCTGGTGGGGTGCTGCAGGTATCTGACCAACCCTTGGCCCTCTGTTGTCAGCGTGGCCTGTGGCCAGCATCTTTTTTTTTTTTTTTTTTTTGAGGAAAGATTTATTATAGCTCACAGTTTCAGAAGGTCTCAGTCTGTTCATGGGTGTGTGGCTGGCTGAAAAATGGTGAAATCACATGGTGGGGTTGCAGCTAGAGCTGGAACAGGAGTTCCTGGGGCAGAGATTCTTACTGCATGGTAGAAGAGAAGGACTGGGAGGAAGAACAGACCCAGCACATGCACTTCTCTGTCAAGCCCTAAGCGTCTACTCCTTCTCCCAGGTCCCACCGCCCAGCCCTACATGGTATCCATCAGAACATGAGACTTGGGGGACACTCCATGGCCAGCATCCTTGACCCTGGTGCACGGCTGTCTAGTAGAGTGCTGGTCGTGTCTCACACACCTGTCATTTTTTGCTGAGGTTCACTCCTCTGCACCTTGCCAAGTTCATAGAGATTGTCCTTGGGATTTTGCAGGTTGAGAACTTACTGCTCAGCAGCCAGGGGACCATTAAACTGTGTGACTTTGGCAGTGCCACGACCGTCTCTCATTACCCCGACTACAGCTGGAGCGCCCAGAAGCGGGCAGTGGTGGAGGATGAGGTGAGGCAGCATCGCTGATCAGCGCTCTGAGAGTCTTCCTTGGTCTTTTCCTTTCTTCTGTGCCCCCTCTGACCTCTGTTTGGAGCCATTGTAAGCAAGGTGTCCGATTGTCCTGGGCCGGAACCCCAGGGCCCCGTCCGACTCCAGGCTTTCCTTTCCCTAAGCAGTGGCTGCAGATACCCGGAGGGCAAAGTTGTCTCACGTCAGGTGGCTCTGAACGTCTTAACACTTGTTCTGCTTCTTAGAATTTTTTTTGTTGTAAAACATGTGACGTGATTGAGTACTGCGCTTGTTTGAAGTGCTCAGTTCCTTGGTCTCCTGTGTGTTCTGTGTGTGCATGCCTCGCTACCATCTACCCCACAACTTCTTTACCATTCTACATATGGATTTTTAAAAAATACCATTTTGAAATACACCTCATGGGGAACTGGGCCCTCTAGAGGCCCTGCCAGAGATATGTGCTGACCTGATGCAGTGCAGAGCCTTTGGGAGCAGGCTCCTGGGAAGGGGACTGCCCAAGCAAGTGGCCATAGAAGAAACCCAGATGGGTGCCTTGCATAGGTAGCCGTAAGCGTTCAGCGTGATGCTGCCCCATGGTGGGGCTGCAGGAAGGCCTGGCTCCCCTTCCTACCCAGCAGCCCCTCTGGCAGCTGAGCCTAAGGTGCATTGTTTAAAGTACCTCCCCTAGTCTCTTGCCAGCTCTTGGGAGCCTGACTGAATATTCTGTGTGTGTAACCTGGTTGGTACTATGCTGGGCCACTGTCAGGTGTCACTGCTAGGTTTTGGGCCTCTGGAGAGGACAGCCAGCCGTGTACTCTCCATTCATGTGCATCTCCTACTCTGGTGCCTGAAGTGCTGGGACCCCTCTGTTATGTGACTCCTGCGGTGGCCCGGTTCTGTGTCCCCATCTGACCCACAGTCTTTGGGGTTGGCGTGTGTGTGTCTGCCTTTGCTGCGACTCCTATTTGCTAGGTGGGTGGTAACCCTCCGGGGTCTCTGGTTAACCTGACCAGCCAGTAAGCTTGGTTGTTCTTCTGTTACAGTAGCCTTCTCTTCCCCAAGTAGAATTCACCTGGAAGCTTTTTCTAGTGCAGCACTTCCTTTTGCTCTCTAGAATAATGTCCCTCTTGGGAACTGGTCTGTGCAACACTCTGAGCAAGTGTCCGTCAGTGAGACATGCCTCTTCTGAGCTAACAGAGTACCTGGCAGGTGAAGGGTTTAGTGTGGTTATTTTATTAAATGTGGGAAGTATGAGAGATTCAGTAGGTAAGGTAGATGGTGGTGCAGGAAGTGAGCACGTGGTGAGTAGCTGAGACCTTCCAGGGATCTGTGGGAAGACAGGGCACACCTCAGCCTTCAGTAGAGTTTGGGAAGTTTCAGACTTAGATGCCAAAGAAAAATACCACTGTGACTTGTCCCGGAAATATTTGTGTGTTTTCTTCAGATCACAAGAAATACCACACCTATGTACCGGACACCAGAAATCATAGACCTGTATTCCAACTTCCCCATTGGCGAGAAACAAGATATCTGGGTGAGCCTCAGTGCCCCATCAGTGCTGGACCAGTTGGTGGTGTGGAGCTGTGGACCCTGTGTGCAGCCAAGACTCCTTGGCCTCTCGTGGGTTCCTTCCCTTTGGTCTCCCTCTTGTGGAAAGTGTCTGTGACAACACCTCAGGGAATGATTTGAGCAGAGCCAATGAGGTCATTGTGGCTCTGATGGCATAGAGGGCACACAGCGAGGCCTTCCTAGGTGGATTCTGTACCTGCTCTGCCCTGTCCTGCCTGGGCCCTGTCCCCAAGACTCAGGCCCAGCAACATCTCCGCCCTGACTGCCTGGTGCCTGGGGCCTGCTTCTCTCCCCACCGGGCACACAGCGAGGCCTTCCTAGGTGGATTCTGTACCTGCTCTGCCCTGTCCTGCCTGGGGCCTGTCCCCAAGACTCAGGCCCAGCAACATCTCCGCCCTGGCTGGCTGGTGCCTGGGGCCTGCTTCCCACCCCCCCCCACCCCCCCCCACC